>CM042177.1:55153413-55285234 GCA_023376005.1 Doryteuthis pealeii
AGAGAGAGTAAGAAATAAGAAAGGAAGTGATCATAAAGAGGGGGATCCATTTTCTATTTTAACAAAGTTATAAACAGATCCCCCAGTTTTAGTTCATTTTCTCTTATTTAAGATGAAACAATTGTGCAAAATGTTCTTGTTGGGAATCAGTACTTAAGAAATAAGAAAGGAAGTGATCATAAAGAGGGGGATCCATTTTCTATTTTAACAAAGTTATAAACAGATCCCCCAGTTTTAGTTATTCACTTATTTTAATGATGAAAACAATTGTGCAAAATGTTCTTGTTGGGAATCAGTACTTAAGAAATAAGAAAGGAAGTGATCATAAGAGGGAATCCATTTTCTATTTTAACAAAGTTATAAACAGATCCCCCAGTTTTAGTTATTTCCACTTATTTTATGATGAAAACAATTGTGCAAAATGTTCTTGTTGGGAATCAGTACTTAAGAAATAAGGAAGTGATCATAAAGAGGGGATCCATTTTCTATTTTAACAAGTTATAAACAGATCCCCAGTTTTAGTTCATTTTCTCTTATTTTAAGATGAAAACAATTGTGCAAAATGTTCTTGTTGGGAATCAGTACTTAAGAATAAGAAAGGAAGTGATCATAAAGAGGGGGATCCATTTTCTATTTTAACAAAGTTATAAACAGATCCCCCAGTTTTAGTTCATTTTCTCTATTTTAGATGAAAACAATTGTGCAAAATGTTCTTGTTGGGAATCAGTACTTAAGAAATAGAAAGGAAGTGATCATAAAGAGGGGGATCCATTTTCTATTTTAACAAAGTTATAAACAGATCCCCCAGTTTTAGTTCATTTTCTCTTATTTTAAGATGAAAACAATTGTGCAAAATGTTCTTGTTGGGAATCAGTACTTAAGAAATAAGAAAGGAAGTGATCATAAAGAGGGATCCATTTTCTATTTTAACAAAGTTATAAACAGATCCCCAGTTTTAGTTCATTTTCTTTTTAAGATGAAAACAATTGTGCAAAATGTTCTTGTTGGGAATCAGTACTTAAGAAATAAGAAGTGATCATAAAGAGGGGGATCCATTTTCTATTTTAACAAAGTTATAAACAGATCCCCCAGTTTTAGTTTTTCTCTTATTTTAAGATGAAAACAATTGTGCAAAATGTTCTTGTTGGGAATCAGTACTTAAGAAATAAGAAAGGAAGTGATCATAAAGAGGGGGATCCATTTTCTATTTTAACAAAGTTATAACAGATCCCCCAGTTTTAGTTCATTTTCACTTATTTTAGATGAAAACAATTGTGCAAAATGTTCTTGTTGGGAATCAGTACTTAAGAAATAAGAAAGGAAGTGATCATAAAGAGGGGAATCCATTTTCTATTTTAACAAAGTTATAAACAGATCCCCCAGTTTTAGTTCATTTTCCTTATTTTAAGATGAAAACAATTGTGCAAAATGTTCTTGTTGGGAATCAGTACTTAAGAAATAAGAAAGGAAGTGATCATAAAGAGGGGGATCCATTTTCTATTTTAACAAAGTTATAAACAGATCCCCCAGTTTTAGTTCATTTTCACTTATTTTAAGATGAAAACAATTGTGCAAAATGTTCTTGTTGGGAATCAGTACTTAAGAAATAAGAAAGGAAGTGATCATAAAGAGGGGATCCATTTTCTATTTTAACAAAGTTATAAACAGATCCCCCAGTTTTAGTTTATTTTCACTTATTTTAAGATGAAAACAATTGTGCAAAATTTTGTTGGGAATCAGTACTTAAGAAATAAGAAAGGAAGTGATCATAAAGGGGATCCATTTTCTATTTTAACAAAGTTATAAACAGATCCCCCAGTTTTAGTTCATTTTCACTTATTTTAAGATGAAAACAATTGTGCAAAATGTTCTTGTTGGGAATCAGTACTTAAGAAATAAGAAAGGAAGTGATCATAAAGAGGGATCCATTTCTATTTTAACAAAGTTATAAACAGATCCCCCAGTTTTAGTTTCATTCTCACTTATTTTAAGATGAAAACAATTGTGCAAAATGTTCTTGTTGGGAATCAGTACTTAAGAAATAAGAAAGGAAGTGATCATAAAGAGGGATCCATTTTCTATTTTAACAAAGTTATAAACAGATCCCCCAGTTTTAGTTTTTTCACTTATTTTAAGATGAAAACAAT
Source organism: Doryteuthis pealeii (assembly GCA_023376005.1). Classification (NCBI taxonomy): domain Eukaryota; kingdom Metazoa; phylum Mollusca; class Cephalopoda; order Myopsida; family Loliginidae; genus Doryteuthis; species Doryteuthis pealeii. Next base: position 55,155,561 of record CM042177.1, read on the forward strand.
TGTGCAAAATGTTCTTGTTGGGAATCAGTACTTAAGAAATAAGAAAGGAAGTGATCATAAGAGGGATCCATTTTCTATTTTAACAAAGTTATAAACAGATCCCCCAGTTTTAGTTCATTTTCACTTATTTTAAGATGAAACAATTGTGCAAAATGTTCTTGTTGGGAATCAGTACTTAAGAAATAAGAAAGGAAGTGATCATAAAGAGGGATCCATTTTCTATTTTAACAAAGTTATAAACAGATCCCCCAGTTTTAGTTCATTTTCTCTTATTTTAAGATGAAAACAATTGTGCAAAATGTTCTTGTTGGGAATCAGTACTTAAGAAATAAGAAAGGAAGTGATCATAAAGAGGGGGATCCATTTTCTATTTTAACAAAGTTATAAACAGATCCCCCAGTTTTAGTTCATTTCTCTTATTTTAAGATGAAAACAATTGTGCAAAATGTTCTTGTTGGGAATCAGTACTTAAGAAATAAGAAAGGAAGTGATCATAAAGAGGGGGATCCATTTTCTATTTTAACAAAGTTATAAACAGATCCCCCAGTTTTAGTTCATTTTCACTTATTTTAAGATGAAAACAATTGTGCAAAATGTTCTTGTTGGGAATCAGTACTTAAGAAATAAGAAAGGAAGTGATCATAAAGAGGGGATCCATTTTCTATTTTAACAAAGTTATAAACAGATCCCCCAGTTTTAGTTCATTTTCTCTTATTTAAGATGAAAACAATTGTGCAAAATGTTCTTGTTGGGAATCAGTACTTAAGAAATAAGAAAGGAAGTGATCATAAAGAGGGGATCCATTTTCTATTTTAACAAAGTTATAAACAGATCCCCCAGTTTTAGTTCATTTTCTCTTATTTTAAGATGAAAACAATTGTGCAAAATGTTCTTGTTGGGAATCAGTACTTAAGAAATAAGAAAGGAAGTGATCATAAAGAGGGGATCCATTTTCTATTTTAACAAAGTTATAAACAGATCCCCCAGTTTTAGTTATTTTCTTATTTTAAGATGAAACAATTGTGCAAAATGTTCTTGTTGGGAATCAGTACTTAAGAAATAAGAAAGGAAGTGATCATAAAGAGGGGATCCATTTTCTATTTTAACAAAGTTATAAACAGATCCCCAGTTTTAGTTCATTTTCACTTATTTTAAGATGAAAACAATTGTGCAAAATGTTCTTGTTGGGAATCAGTACTTAAGAAATAAGAAAGGAAGTGATCATAAAGAGGGGATCCATTTTCTATTTTAACAAAGTTATAAACAGATCCCCCAGTTTTAGTTCATTTTCTCTTATTTTAAGATGAAAACAATTGTGCAAAATGTTCTTGTTGGGAATCAGTACTTAAGAAATAAGAAAGGAAGTGATCATAAAGAGGGATCCATTTTCTATTTTAACAAAGTTATAAACAGATCCCCCAGTTTTAGTTCATTTTCTCTTATTTTAAGATGAAAACAATTGTGCAAAATGTTCTTGTTGGGAATCAGTACTTAAGAAATAAGAAAGGAAGTGATCATAAAGAGGGATCCATTTTCTATTTTAACAAAGTTATAAACAGATCCCCCAGTTTTAGTTCATTTTCTCTTATTTTAAGATGAAAACAATTGTGCAAAATGTTCTTGTTGGGAATCAGTACTTAAGAAATAAGAAAGGAAGTGATCATAAAGAGGGGATCCATTTTCTATTTTAACAAAGTTATAAACAGATCCCCCAGTTTTAGTTCATTTTCTCTTATTTTAAGATGAAAACAATTGTGCAAAATGTTCTTGTTGGGAATCAGTACTTAAGAAATAAGAAAGGAAGTGATCATAAAGAGGGATCCATTTTCTATTTTAACAAAGTTATAAACAGATCCCCCAGTTTTAGTTCATTTTCTCTTATTTTAAGATGAAAACAATTGTGCAAAATGTTCTTGTTGGGAATCAGTACTTAAGAAATAAGAAAGGAAGTGATCATAAAGAGGGGATCCATTTTCTATTTTAACAAAGTTATAAACAGATCCCCCAGTTTTAGTTCATTTCTCTTATTTTAAGATGAAAACAATTGTGCAAAATGTTCTTGTTGGGAATCAGTACTTAAGAAATAAGAAAGGAAGTGATCATAAAGAGGGGGATCCATTTTCTATTTTAACAAAGTTATAAACAGATCCCCCAGTTTTAGTTCATTTCTCTTATTTTAAGATGAAAACAATTGTGCAAAATGTTCTTGTTGGGAATCAGTACTTAAGAAATAAGAAAGGAAGTGATCATAAAGAGGGATCCATTTTCTATTTTAACAAAGTTATAAACAGATCCCCCAGTTTTAGTTCATTTTCTCTTATTTTAAGATGAAAACAATTGTGCAAAATGTTCTTGTTGGGAATCAGTACTTAAGAAATAAGAAAGGAAGTGATCATAAAGAGGGGGATCCATTTTCTATTTTAACAAAGTTATAAACAGATCCCCCAGTTTTAGTTCATTTTCTCTTATTTTAAGATGAAAACAATTGTGCAAAATGTTCTTGTTGGGAATCAGTACTTAAGAAATAAGAAAGGAAGTGATCATAAAGAGGGGATCCATTTTCTATTTTAACAAAGTTATAAACAGATCCCCCAGTTTTAGTTCATTTCACTTATTTTAAGATGAAAACAATTGTGCAAAATGTTCTTGTTGGGAATCAGTACTTAAGAAATAAGAAAGGAAGTGATCATAAAGAGGGGATCCATTTTCTATTTTAACAAAGTTATAAACAGATCCCCCAGTTTTAGTTCATTTTCACTTATTTTAAGATGAAAACAATTGTGCAAAATGTTCTTGTTGGGAATCAGTACTTAAGAAATAAGAAAGGAAGTGATCATAAAGAGGGGGATCCATTTTCTATTTTAACAAAGTTATAAACAGATCCCCCAGTTTTAGTTCATTTTCACTTATTTTAAGATGAAAACAATTGTGCAAAATGTTCTTGTTGGGAATCAGTACTTAAGAAATAAGAAAGGAAGTGATCATAAAGAGGGATCCATTTTCTATTTTAACAAAGTTATAAACAGATCCCCCAGTTTTAGTTCATTTTCACTTATTTTAAGATGAAAACAATTGTGCAAAATGTTCTTGTTGGGAATCAGTACTTAAGAAATAAGAAAGGAAGTGATCATAAAGAGGGGGATCCATTTTCTATTTTAACAAAGTTATAAACAGATCCCCCAGTTTTAGTTCATTCTCACTTATTTTAAGATGAAAACAATTGTGCAAAATGTTCTTGTTGGGAATCAGTACTTAAGAAATAAGAAAGGAAGTGATCATAAAGGGGGATCCATTTTCTATTTTAACAAAGTTATAAACAGATCCCCCAGTTTTAGTTATTTTCACTTATTTTAAGATGAAAACAATTGTGCAAAATGTTCTTGTTGGGAATCAGTACTTAAGAAATAAGAAAGGAAGTGATCATAAAGAGGGGGATCCATTTTCTATTTTAACAAAGTTATAAACAGATCCCCCAGTTTTAGTTTCATTTTCACTTATTTTAAGATGAAAACAATTGTGCAAAATGTTCTTGTTGGGAATCAGTACTTAAGAAATAAGAAAGGAAGTGATCATAAAGAGGGGGATCCATTTTCTATTTTAACAAAGTTATAAACAGATCCCCAGTTTTAGTTCATTTTCACTTATTTTAGATGAAAACAATTGTGCAAAATGTTCTTGTTGGGAATCAGTACTTAAGAAATAAGAAAGGAAGTGATCATAAAGAGGGATCCATTTTCTATTTTAACAAAGTTATAAACAGATCCCCCAGTTTTAGTTATTTCTCTTATTTTAAGATGAAAACAATTGTGCAAAATGTTCTTGTTGGGAATCAGTACTTAAGAAATAAGAAAGGAAGTGATCATAAAGAGGGATCCATTTTCTATTTTAACAAAGTTATAAACAGATCCCCCAGTTTTAGTTCATTTTCTCTTATTTTAAGATGAAAACAATTGTGCAAAATGTTCTTGTTGGGAATCAGTACTTAAGAAATAAGAAAGGAAGTGATCATAAAGAGGGGATCCATTTTCTATTTTAACAAAGTTATAAACAGATCCCCCAGTTTTAGTTATTTTCACTTATTTTAAGATGAAAACAATTGTGCAAAATGTTCTTGTTGGGAATCAGTACTTAAGAAATAAGAAAGGAAGTGATCATAAAGAGGGGATCCATTTTCTATTTTAACAAAGTTATAAACAGATCCCCCAGTTTTAGTTATTTTCACTTATTTTAAGATGAAAACAATTGTGCAAAATGTTCTTGTTGGGAATCAGTACTTAAGAAATAAGAAAGGAAGTGATCATAAAGAGGGATCCATTTTCTATTTTAACAAAGTTATAAACAGATCCCCCAGTTTTAGTTATTTTCACTTATTTTAAGATGAAAACAATTGTGCAAAATGTTCTTGTTGGGAATCAGTACTTAAGAAATAAGAAAGGAAGTGATCATAAAGAGGGGGATCCATTTTCTATTTTAACAAAGTTATAAACAGATCCCCCAGTTTTAGTTTATTTTCACTTATTTTAAGATGAAAACAATTGTGCAAAATGTTCTTGTTGGGAATCAGTACTTAAGAAATAAGAAAGGAAGTGATCATAAAGAGGGATCCATTTTCTATTTTAACAAAGTTATAAACAGATCCCCCAGTTTTAGTTCACTTATTTTAAGATGAAAACAATTGTGCAAAATGTTCTTGTTGGGAATCAGTACTTAAGAAATAAGAAAGGAAGTGATCAAAGAGGGGATCCATTTTCTATTTTAACAAAGTTATAAACAGATCCCCCAGTTTTAGTTATTTTCACTTATTTTAAGATGAAAACAATTGTGCAAAATGTTCTTGTTGGGAATCAGTACTTAAGAAATAAGAAAGGAAGTGATCATAAAGAGGGATCCATTTTCTATTTTAACAAAGTTATAAACAGATCCCCCAGTTTTAGTTCATTTTCACTTATTTTAAGATGAAAACAATTGTGCAAAATGTTCTTGTTGGGAATCAGTACTTAAGAAATAAGAAAGGAAGTGATCATAAAGAGGGGGATCCATTTTCTATTTTAACAAAGTTATAAACAGATCCCCCAGTTTTAGTTTATTTCACTTATTTTAAGATGAAAACAATTGTGCAAAATGTTCTTGTTGGGAATCAGTACTTAAGAAATAAGAAAGGAAGTGATCATAAAGAGGGATCCATTTTCTATTTTAACAAAGTTATAAACAGATCCCCCAGTTTTAGTTATTTTCACTTATTTTAAGATGAAAACAATTGTGCAAAAATTCTTGTTGGGAATCAGTACTTAAGAAATAAGAAAGGAAGTGATCATAAAGAGGGGATCCATTTTCTATTTAACAAAGTTATAAACAGATCCCCCAGTTTTAGTTCATTCCACTTATTTTAGATGAAAACAATTGTGCAAAATGTTCTTGTTGGGAATCAGTACTTAAGAAATAAGAAAGGAAGTGATCATAAAGAGGGGGATCCATTTTCTATTTTAACAAAGTTATAAACAGATCCCCCAGTTTTAGTTTATTCCACTTATTTTAAGATGAAAACAATTGTGCAAAATGTTCTTGTTGGGAATCAGTACTTAAGAAATAAGGAAGTGATCATAAAGAGGGGATCCATTTTCTATTTTAACAAAGTTATAAACAGATCCCCCAGTTTTAGTTTATTCCACTTATTTTAGATGAAAACAATTGTGCAAAATGTTCTTGTTGGGAATCAGTACTTAAGAAATAAGAAAGGAAGTGATCATAAAGAGGGGAATCCATTTTCTATTTTAACAAAGTTATAAACAGATCCCCAGTTTTAGTTTATTCCCACTTATTTTAAGATGAAAACAATTGTGCAAAATGTTCTTGTTGGGAATCAGTACTTAAGAAATAAGGAAGTGATCATAAGAGGGGAATCCATTTTCTATTTTAACAAAGTTATAAACAGATTCCCCAGTTTTAAATTCCATTATTTTAAGATGAAAACAATTGTGCAAAATGTTCTTGTTGGAATCAGTACTTAAGAATAAGAAAGGAAGTGATCATAAAGAGGGGGAATCCATTTTCTATTTTAACAAAGTTATAAACAGATCCCCAGTTTTAGTTTATTCCACTTATTTTATGATGAAAACAATTGTGCAAAATGTTCTTGTTGGAATCAGTACTTAGAAATAAGAAAGGAAGTGATCATAAAGAGGGGAATCCATTTTCTATTTTAACAAAGTTATAAACAGATCCCCAGTTTTAGTTTATTCCCACTTATTTTATGATGAAAACAATTGTGCAAAATGTTCTTGTTGGGAATCAGTACTTAAGAAATAAGGAAGTGATCATAAAGAGGGGAATCCATTTTCTATTTTAACAAAGTTATAAACAGAACCCCCAGTTTTAGTTCATTCTCTCTCATTTTAAGATGAAAATTTGCTATCAGAATAATGATTAATTAGAATGATTGGTAATTCATGAGGAAGTGTGTCCCGGTCCCCTGCCTCCGAAATTGCTGCCCGGTGAATTTTAAAATAACAACCCCAACTATCGGCGCCACACCAGTGTTAATTGAAAGAAAATAACCAACTTAGGGCGTTAAATGTATTTGAGGGGGGGCTCTTTTTTGTCTTAAGATATGATAAATTTCTATAAATAAACAAGAATTACGACAAATTACAATAATAAGAATTACGACAAAAAAAGAAAAATAAGAATTACGACAAAAAGGTTTAATGTTTTTTTCTTTTGAATGGAAAAAATAAATAAACAAGAATTAAGACAAAAAAGAGCGCCCCCCCCCCCCTCAAATACATTTAACGCCCTAAGTTGTTTGTTTTCTTTCAACTAACACCGTTGTGGTGCCGACAGTTGGGGTTGTTATTTTAAAATTCACCGGGCAGCAATTTCGGAGGCAGGGGACTGGGAAGCACTTCCTCATAAATTACCGAATAATTCTATTTATTTTTTATTGTCTAAAAGAATTATAGTGGTTAAATTACAAAAATACTAATAGTATCAGGTACTTGGCTACCTAATTTTAGGAATGATACCCACTCTTTACAGGCACAATATAACTTTTTACAATATCACTTTTTTTCTTTGGCATACATGAACAGTACCTGAACTTTGACCTCCACCCTCTGTTTTACCATGTGCAGCTGTTGGGTCAGTAAAATGGTGATTCCTGTATATAGAGTGAGTGAGGGAGAGGCTCTGTGATTGGATATACCAATCACGTGATAGCCCAGAGTTTTAGGCGTAATATCCAAAAAGCCCAGGCAGATAAATTCCACCAGCGGTACCACGAGGCAGCGATTTGAAGGGCTCCAAGAAACCACCCTAAGATATCTTCTCCAACGTGCCGGTAAGTCCATTAAACTCAGCTTTATATACAGGAAGGACTTTATATTGTTATTTGTTGTTTCATGTGCTAGCCAATAAATTGTTTGAATTAAAGGAAATATTAATTCCTTTCTTCTTGTTGTTAGTCTTAGAATTGAATGCTATACTAACACAATACAGCCTTCAAATAGTGTACATTCCAGATTCTTTTTTAAATTCCTTTTTTTTTTTGGCTCATGAAATATTAAGACATCTTTCATAATATTTATCGAATATTGACATCTTGCTTGTCTTACCACCTATCACACTTAATATCATGGCTTTTTCCTCTTTCCAAAGTTTTCCACCATATCTTGCTTGTCTTACCACCTATCACACTTAATATCATGGCTTTTCTCTTTCCAAAGGCCATCTTTCCAAAGTTTTCCACCATATCTTGCTGTCTTACCACCTATCACACTTAATATCATGGCTTTTCTCTTTCCAAAGTTTTCCACCATATCTTGCTTGTCTTACCACCTATCACACTTAATATCATGGCTTTTCTCTTTCCAAAGTTTTCCACCATATCTTGCTTGTCTTACCACCTATCACACTTAATATCATGGCTTTTCCTCTTTCCAAAGTTTTCCACCATATCTTGCTTGTCTTACCACCTATCACACTTAATATCATGGCTTTTCCTCTTTCCAAAGTTTTCCACCATATCTTGCTTGTCTTACCACCTATCACACTTAATATCATGGCTTTTCCTCTTTCCAAAGTTTTCCACCATATCTGCTATACAGTTAGAGATGAAGAAGAATTCTAATCTCTCCATGGATCTAGACTTCACTTCAGACTCTGTATATTCCTCCATTTTCCCCATATGTAGCCATTTCTATTTCTATTTTATTGAGGAAAATACTTAAAAAAAACAACAAAAAAAACAAAAAATTTGATATTCTAATAAATTAATTATTTTTTAATACTAAATATACGTTTGCTGAAATTTGTTCTGCACTGTTTTGTCATGTTACTTTAGTGACAAAATATGTTAACATAGTCTGTGTAAAATAATTATTTTGCCATAATAGGGACATCAGATTAAAAGTGAATTTTCAAAGAAACAAGGCTTTTATGAAGGATTCTAAGAAAAGCTCGAAAAATTATCAGACCAATTATAGCGAGTACAATTCTCACCAGGCTCCCCATACTTCCAGCCTTGTGCCATATGTAAACTAAGATTAGTAAATAACTATTATGAAAACTGCACAGATACTACCCTATCATCCATATATAACTATTCTTTTGAGACTATGATAACAAGAATATAGCTATTTTGGTCCAGTGGCAACATCTATGGAAAAGTGAATTTTCTTTAAATATGTGTAAATATGAGACTAAATAATTACATGGTAATTTGTTGTACTATCAGAGTAATTTAGTCTCTACAAATTATTAGAATTTAGTATAAGAATTATTTCAGAAGGAATTCTTATAAATATATATATTTGTATAATAAAAATTCTTACAAGGGAGATAACTATAAAATGTTTATTAGTAATTACTTCCTTTCTTACAAAATAAACCGCCCAATTTGTTGGAATAGGGCTACATTCTGTGTCAAATATTAAGACAAATAATATATATATATATATATATATATATATATATATATAGGGTCATCCACAGACACGTGTTTCGACTTATCAAGTCTCTTCAGTTTGGCTAGACATATTTTGTAAGCTACCTACAGCCGGAATTGAACTCCGGTCGGTTGGGTGTCAGTCCGGCACCTTAACCATTAGGCTGTCTTCACTTACAGAATGGGAAGGGGATTTTAACTGTTTTAATACACACATTGCTTTGTGTGTAAAGGCCATCACAGAGTGCTCCATTCAGAGAAGAGCGTTATATTCAAGGTGAGAAATCATAGAACCTTCCCTTACAATATTGTAATGCATTTTTTTTCTGAAAAATATTTCTATATCATTTGCAATGTTATCACGCTATTGACCACCCCCTTCCCACAATTCAGTGGATGTAGACAATAATTACCTAACCATATTTTTGGTAGTATATATGCATAGAATGGAATTTTGCAGTAGATAATGCTAGAGGTAACATATCCATATCAAATTTAATTAAGTTTTATGCTAATTTTTGAGACAATGGATGATAGCATAATTTGTTTAAGTTATCTCTTGGTGTTCCAATACATTCAACCAGAGCATTTTCACAAGATACAATGATGCTTTTTATGTATCAGTCTGATGGAAGGTCTCTGCCCAAATCTGTAAGTTATTGTATTGTTTAAATTACAAATGCTTAAACTACATTGAATAAATGTGATGTTGTTTCATATCCAAAAATTCTTATTGGAATATTTTTGCCTGTTTTAAACTCTGCATCACTCCACTCATCATTCTTATAGTATTCTAAAAAAAAAGGGATAATTGTGACTTTTTTGACATTCTTTGTATGTGGTTGGTGTGCAACAAACGACAGTCATTCTGGAAATCAAAATTTGATGTTTGTGATCGCAACCTACAAACACATGTTGATACATCAATCATTTGCTTGAGTCTACCTGCCTGTAGGGTTGCACCAACATTTTCTATAGTTCTTATGAACACATAACTTTCATATTCCTTACTTGCATTTTTGATGCTATTACTTCCTTTCTTGGTAATTGTCACACTATGTTCATTATCACCAGATATGGTACTTGCCCTAAAAAGTATGCAGATGACTCTTAAACTTGCATCAGACATCATTTAATCTGAACAACAAATACTTCTGTGAGTTTTAAAGCTGTATAGTATATCGTATTAGATGAGGAGTTTATTTGAGAATCATTCTACACTTTATATCATCTATAGTGTTTTCTAGTCCTATGTTGGATAAAACAAGTGATTTTAGTAATTTGTTGAAATCACTACCAGATCAAATAAATTTCAAGTTATTCCTGAAAATAATATGCATTTATTCAAAATATCACCTCTGCATTTAGAATGAAATAAGTAGATAATAATAAATACTAATAAAATTGGTGTTGCTAGAAAGCTCTTACTCTATATTTTCTAATGATATCATGAACAAGTATTTTGTGGAAGTTATTGATTGCAATTTTTAAAATTCAAATTAACAAACCTTGAATAACATAGAATTTAACTTTATGTTCAAATTAACAAAAAGCCAAAATGAGATTGGATATGAGTCTTAAAGGTGTATAGCATATTGTGTAAGACTAGGAGTTTATTTGAGAAACATTCTACACTTTATATCATCAATAGTGTTTTCTAGCATAAGACATCATTTAATCTGAACAACAAATACATTGACTGTAAGAAACTTCTGTGAGTCTTAAAGCTGTATAGCATATTGTATTAGACGAGGAGTTTATTTGATAATAATTCTACACTTTATATCATCTATAGTGTTTTCTAGTCCTATGTTGGATAGAACAAGCAATTTTCAGTCATTTGTTGAAATCACCATCAGATCAAATAAATATCAAGTTATTCCTGACAAATAATATTAATTTATTCAACATATCAACTCCATATTTAGAATGAAATAAATAGATTCTAAGAAAGCAAGAAAATGTCAATTGTACTTGTATCAGAAGAAAAAGTATTGACGATAACAAACTTCTGCAACAAAGTATTATTGTATATTGTCAGGAATTTATTTGGTAAAATCTATTGAATTATCTTTAGTGATTATTTAGTCCCATAGAAAATAACATGGGATTTCAGTCATTTGTTTAAATCAAATGAATTTTGAGTTATTTATGACAAATATTCATTTAAAAAAATATTCACTATATATGCAGATCAAAATAAATCAGATGAATTGATATTGTTAGAAAGCTCACTGAATATTCTAATGATACAAGGACCAAATATTTAGTATCCAAAAAAGAAAGTTATTGCTATTTTGGGACATCAAATTAACAAAACGAATGTATACAATCCAAGTTTAAATTGTTTGTTTAAACATTTTATTTTGCATTCACATAATACCAGTAAATTTAAAAAGAGTTATAAGAAAGAATCAAGTCCATCAAATGTTTGTTTTTTCATCTAGTGCGGATTTACATATACAAGGCTAAATGTAGATATAAATATAAAAGTGCAACATTTCACAAGAATTTGCCTTCATTATTGTGTCTGCATATGCTTCAGTAAACTTGATTTTTATAAAAGGAGGAACCACATATCTCACAAGAATGTGGCTTCTTTCCTGTGTGTGTGTTCACATATGCACCACCAAATTTGATTTGTTTGAAAAGGAAGAGCCACAAACTTCACAAGAATGTGGCTTCTTTCCTGTGTGTGTTTGAATATGCATAACCAAAGATAACTTATCTGAAAAGCAAGAGCCACATACTTCACAAGGAAATGGCTTCTCTCCTCTGTGTGTTCGCATATGTGTATGCAAATTGCCTCTTTGAATGTGGCTTCTCTCTGGTATGCATTTGCCTATGGTTCTGTAAATGTGATTTGCTTCACAAGAATATGGCTTTCCTCCTGTGTGCATTCACATATGTACAAGCAAAATTGATTTTCATGAGAAGGAAGATCCACACACTTCACAAGAATATGGCTTCTCTCCTCTGTGTGTTTGCATATGCTTCACTAGAACTGATCTTGTTGAAAAGAAAGCGCCCCACACTTCACAAGAATATGGCTTCTCTGCTGTTTGTGTCCATCTATGCTTCACTGTGCCCATCTTATGAAGGAAGACCCACACACTTCATAAGAAAGTGGCATCTTTCCAGTTTGTGTTTGCATATGCCTAACCAAATTTAATTTTTATGAAAAAGAAGAGCAACATACTTTACACGGATGTGGCTTCTTTTGCTCTGTGTGTTCGCATATGGCACACTAAAGATAACTTATCTGCAAAGAAAGAGCCACATTCTGCACAAGAAAATGACTTCTCTCCTGTGTGTTTTTGCATATGCTTCACTAACTCTGATGGTCTTATGAAGGAAGACCCACACACTTCACAAGAATGTGGCTTCTCTCTTGTGTGGGTTCGCATATGGCAAACCAAATTTGATTTTTGCGAAAAGGAAGACCTACACACTTCGCAAGAATATGGCTTCTCTCCTGTGTGCGTCCGCCTATGCTTTGCTAAATCTGACCGTCCTATGAAGGAAGATCCACATACTTCACAAGAATATGGCTTCTCTCCTGTGTGGGTTCGCATATGGCACACCAAAGTTGATTTTTGGGAAAAGGAAGAGCCACACACTTCACAAGAATATGGCTTCTCTCCTGTGTGTGTCCGCCTATGCTTCACTAAAACAGACCGTCCTATGAAGGAAGACCCACACACTTCACAAGAATATGGCTTCTCTCCTGTGTGAGTTCGCATATGGCAAACCAAAGTTGATTTTTGGGAAAAGGAAGACCCACACACTTCGCAAGAATATGGCTTCTCTCCTGTGTGGGTCCGCCTATGCTTTGCTAAATCTGAATGTCCTATGAAGGAAGATCCACATACTTCACAAGAATATGGCTTCTCTCCTGTGTGTGTCCGTCTATGCTCCACTAACTGAGACCGTCTTATGAAGGAAGACCCACACACTTCACAAGAATGCGGCTTCTCTCCAGTGTGGGTTTGCATATGGTACACCAAAGTTGATCTTTGGGTAAAGGAAGACCCACATACTTCACAAGAATATGGCTTCTCTCCTGTGTGTGTTCGCATATGTGTATACAAATGGCATTTTCGTGTAAAGGAAGAGCCACAGACTTCACAAGAATATGGTTTCTCTCCTGTGTGTGTTCGTCTATGCTCAACTAACTGTGATCGCCTTATGAAGGAAGACCCACACACTTTACAAGAATATGGCTTCTCTCCAGTATGTGTCCGTCTATGCTCCACCAACTGTGATCGCCTTATGAAGGAAGACCCACACACTTCACAAGAATGTGGTTTTTCTCCTGTGTGTGTTCGCATATGTGTATGCAAATTGCTTTTTCGGGAAAAGTTAGATCCACATATCACACAAGAATATGGCTTCTCTTCTGAGTGCATTTGCATGTGCATTCGCAATTTTGATATTTGTGAAATGGAAGAGCCAGACATTTCACAAGAACATAGCTTCTCTCATGTGTATGTCTACTTATGCTTTGCTACCTGTAACTATCCTCTGAAGAGCTGTACACTTCACAAGAATATAGCTTCTCTCCTGTGTGTGTACGCATATGTACACACAAAGTGTATTTTCGTGCAAAGGAGGAGTCACACACTTCACAAGAATGTGGCTTCTCTCCTGGGTGTTTACGCATATGTCTCATCAATATTTATTCATACATAAAATAAGAGCCACACACTTTACAAAAACGTGGCTTCTCTCTTAAGTGTGTTCACAGTTTGTGAAAAGGAAAAGCTGTACACTTCACAAGAATATGGCTTCTCTTCTCTGTGTATTTGCATATGCTGCACCAAAGTTGTCTTTCTTGAAAAAGGAGACCCAAACACTTCATATGTTTATCTCCTTTTTGTGTATGTATATTGTCACAAAAATATAAGTCAGTAAATTAATTAGAGATGTAAAAAAATAGGCTATCTCTACCGTGTTTATCTGCATATACTACACCAATTTGCTTTCTGTGAAAAGAAACAACTCTGTACTTCTCAAGAATATACTTTTCTACTGTATGTGGTCACTTATGTTGCTTCAAATATGAGTTTTTTCTGAAAATCCAGGCCACCAAAATTGTATGGTAGTCAATTCAGAGAATTATCCATCTGGTTTGGAAATCTGTAATCAATAAAACAAGAAAAAAAAGTTAAAAGAAAGAATAATAATAAAGAAAAGTAGTTCATAAAACTTATATATTTCAATATGTTCAGACACATTCAATATTCACAAATTTAAAATAAAATTGATTTTCTTAGATTAAACAAGATTTTATATAAGATATCCTTTACTTATTAATTCATTGATTAATGAAAATATGATTTAGTGGAAACATTTCTAATAAAGTATTTTATTTGTTGATGTTTTTTGAGGAACTGTAGTGAATGAAAAAATAATGCATATTGTTAATGCTATCAAAAATAGTGTAATTGGATTACCGCATCATATAAAATATGTATTTAGTATGTTCAGACGCATTGAATATTCACAAATTTAAAATAAAATTAATTTTTTTTAGATTATATAGATTTTATATAGATATCCTTTACTTATTTATTCATTGATTAATGAATATGATTTAGTAGAATCATTTTAATAAAGTATTTTATTTGTTGATGTTTTGTTTTTTGAGGTAGGAGTGCTAAAAAGAGGTGCGGAAATTAAAATTATCCATAAAAATAGAAAAATACAGGCACATCTGATGATAATTATTTCAAAGAAATTGATCTGTCCCCAAAATGGTATCACTGCACTAATGACGGAAACTATTCTGTCCAAGATGTAGTAATCGTGTACCATATGTGTAGTTAAACTCTCTCATGTAAAGAAGAACAAAAACCCAGGCCACTTCAACAACCGATTCTTGGTAAAACCTAGTTGTTCAAAATACTCTGTAGTCTTTCTTGCTGCATGCAAAAGGGGCATTATCTTCCATAAAAACAATCACCCTCTTGAATGAGTCTTTCTGCTTCTTCATCCAAGCCTCAAGGTGCTCTTTCAAGAAGGCAATATAGGTATCAGAGGTCATTTTGACATCATCTGGCACTCTCCATGATCATACCACCAATAATACTAGCCCATACTATAGATGGAAAAAAATAGAGGGGGGAAAATAGATATTTGAGTCAACAAGTTCCTGCTGAGGGGGGACCAAAAAGAAACGAGTCCACCATCTTCTCGCAGGCCAAACTTTTTTTTGGTCAACACAGTCTTTGTCTTCGTCTTCGACCAGTAACTGAAAATCCGTCGTCGTCAAAATATTTTAGCAACTGAAAAATCGCAACTTCATTTAGTTTTGTTTCTTTGTTGGATTAAAATCAATTTCTTTGTTGGGTCGTTCACAAAGCGCTTTGTCACTGACTGCCGTCTCGCATTGGCCAACTGCTTCTGCGAACTGCTCAACGCTCCACTCACTTGGTTTTTATGGGCACAGTCCCCCAACATCTGGGCACATGAATTGCACCTCGTGTCCACCCAGTGCCTAAATCGCATTTCTTTTTGCATGCGTGAGTATGCGGGTTCGATCCCGGCAGGCAAGACAATGTCTTGCTCTTTTTCTTTTCTCGTTCCCCGTCACACATACCATAATGCCATCAGGTCCATCAAGGGTGATATGAGTATTGTCCATGAAAAGTGGAAAAAACTTGGAAAAGTCATGTACTTCTCTGTCCATTTTTAGATGATTCTCCTTATAAATTTCACATTATAATACTATGCATTGTAATCCTTTTTGCAAACCTTTTTTATAAAATATCTCTTTTTCTCCGTTGGACCCATAACAACACTTTATATATACTAGCAAATATATGCACCCTCCGGGTGCAAGTTTTAAGTTTTAATGTATAAATATTGTATTAAATTAGAAAGGCTAATGAAACTAATAAGAATACAGATAAAAAGATTTGAACAGAGGGAGTATATAAAAAATGGAACAACTGAAACTTACTCTTCCATCACTCTCGTCTTTCATTGTTATCTTTTCTCTTTAAGTATTTAGTTAAAATGGAAGTAAAGAATAAAATGACACTTATTTTATCTTGTTAATGGATTTCATTTAGATTCATTGAAAGATTTTTGCTTATATTCATTAAAATAAAACCAGCAGTTAGAAATCAATAATACTAAGCACATATTTATTAAATTCGATTTTTTAATATTAATATGCATTAGCCTTCCGTTCACATGTAAGCGCTATTTTGTTTATATATAATATAATTGTTGTTATATGTAGACATAGTTAACGTATTAATAATGTAAAACAATTTTATTAATAATTGAGGTTTAGATAAAAATAAAATCATGGAGAATGTGATGTCAATAACTAAGAGAATTGTGACTTGAGTAGAATATAGTTTCGGTTACAGACAGAAAAACACACAATCTCCATTATAATAAGATATATATATATATATATATATATTAGATATCACCAGTTCTTGCTTTTTGGGCAAAAATTATGAAAATCTGATTTATGTTCGAAGATATTAAAAAAGTACAATATACATAGAAATAGCATTGAAATTGTGGCGAGTGACCATAGAAATTGAACTCGCCACCTCCTCGTCGTGAGGAGTGACGTGTAGTTGAAATACTGTTGAATATAGACATTCCGCACGGGCAGTGCAGAGTGGGAGTAGCCCAAATGTAAACAGTCACTGGTTATTTAAGGCCTACCCTCCGAGAAGAGAGGAAGAAAAACAGTGTTCGGATCTTGCTGTCGAGAAGAGAGGCGTGTGTAGTACTACTGGAAGATTGTTGCATAGAGAAGACTTTGGCAGTTGGTAGAGTGGTGTGCACAACTGAAGAGACCAGTCATACAGAAGTGTTGATTGTGAAGTAAAACTTGTCAAAAGATCCTTGTAAAGTATATTTTCATAAAATAACACCATTACATTATTTTAAAGACAAACAGATGTACATGCAAAAGAAGATATACAACATCTATTAAAACATTTTAAAATATGTTAATTCATAGACTGTAGTTAAACTGTCATTGGGGACCACCAAAAAACTCTCCGTTTTAATTTTCCGATTTAATCAGAAGTCAGCGAAAAATGTGTCTTTAATATAAAAACGTGTCTTTCGTTTAGAGTTTTATAATTAAAAAAATGTCCAATTGAATTAACAACAACAACATTGTATGACCTAGGGACTGGCAGAAAGAATCGGATACGACGAGTTTTAAAAGCGAATTAAGAATAATTAAATCTATTATTTAAGGTGAAACTTTGTCTAAATCGATAAGTAGTAGTATAATAACCATCATTAAAAAAAAGAAAAATATAATTACATATGCAGTTTATTTTTAAAAGATTTAAAACTATTTGTTTTGGTCAATTTCGACGCGATCCGCCATTTTGGCTGTTTTTTAATTGTTTTAGGCGCTTGTTTACAATTTTAACGTAACATTTGGGATGGAATAAAAATTTACCAAATTTCAGGTAATTATCCGATTTTAATGAAATTTTCAGTATTGATTTAACAATTAATGAATTTTATAATGCATCAGTTATTTCATTTCAAAACTTTAATTTAGTATTTTTGTTATGAAAAATTAATATATAAAATTCATTTAAAATATGAAAATCCTGATGTTAAGTTTAAAATATTATATTTTTAGATTCTAAAAATAAATATCTACTTAATGCAAACCTTATTTTAGGTGCCAAAAGTAATAAGTTTTGAAGAAAAACTCGATTGAAAATGTACCCCCTTCCCCTTTTAAGCAGAAAAAACATTGATGTATAATTTTTTCTTTTATAAAATAATAGCCAATGAAATAATTATCAAAATGAGTTAAAAGAAATCTAAAAAAAATTAATTATTTATTATATTTTTACATTTTATTTTTCGATTTTCGGTACTTATTTTCTCATAGAAGCGCAACCGTAAAAAATTTTGTTGTTGTTTCTATTCATAACTTCGGTCATTTATCTTATTATTTATACTGTAATTACTATCAGTCAAGGACCAACTCGAAACAATTTTACACCCCCAGCATAAGGGGGGTCAAAATTAAGTGACCTGAAAAAAAATGAGAAAGTTTTGAAATAAAATAAATAATGCATTAAACACTGAAAATTTAATTAAAATCCGATCATTCCCTGATTTTTGGTAAATTATTTTCCCTAGGGGCGGCTAAAGTCATTTGGTCAAAAACGCATTTTAGGCTCAGTTTGCCAGTCCCTAGTTTAGTGCATGTAAAATTTTATTTTGGTACCACCTTATCCAGGGTTACAATAAAATACCAAGGAAGTTTATTAGGTACCACCAATTTGACCCTGTGCAATTTACCCCCCCCCCTACATTTAACACAATGAAACTTGCAGAAAAATTAATATTTTCTTGAAAAGTTTTTTCCATTCGAAAGAAAAACATTAAATAAACTCTTGATGATTTTTAAAATTTTTTATCAGCATACGAAAATAATGAAAATTATGATTGAAAAACAATGTTTTCATTTTTGCACTGTTAAATGAACTGAAATTTAACGTAGCTAAAAACAAGTTACGATAAGAGGATTTTTTAAAAATTCTATGAAAAATCAATTAATAATCTGATTTTCACGAAAATTTCCATAAAT
Source organism: Doryteuthis pealeii (assembly GCA_023376005.1). NCBI lineage: Eukaryota > Metazoa > Mollusca > Cephalopoda > Myopsida > Loliginidae > Doryteuthis > Doryteuthis pealeii. Next base: position 55,174,103 of record CM042177.1, read on the forward strand.
GTTTACCATTACCCCCCCCCTATTTTATTTTATGAGATAAAAAAAAAATGACGCGTCAGAAAAAAATTTTTCTTTTTTTCTATAAAGATAAGAGTCTGAATAACTATATCAATGAAATTGTATGAATGTACAAGGTCTAGTTTTTTGAGGAAAAATTAATGAAATCGGAAATAAAAAGTGCAAAAAAATGTCATAATATTAATATTTGAAAACTTTTTTTTCGCTTTTATAATTGGTATGTACTATATTCTATTAAATTGTCAAAAAAAAAATTTTTTTTTTAAGAAATTAATTTTTAAGAGATTTTCAATCTTTTGTGGGATTAAATATTTTTATTTTCTGCGTGAAATAAATTAAATTTTTTTTTTTTCCTGCGTCAAAAAATCGAATTTTTCACGGATATTTAAAAATATGAATTTTATAATTCAGGTGAACTAAACATTGGTCCGATACGAGCTCGATTAATATTTTTAAAAGAATTTGTAATTTTTGTTGTTGAATAGTAATGTGTGATCCTTAGAATGTATGGAAGAGCATTGCTGACATATTTGTTTTACAAAGAGACGAGATGCTTCTAAGTAACCGAAGTTTGTTCCTGTTAGGCTGACAGTGTTAGCGTGAAAAAAATTATTTTTAAAAACTTTTTCAATAATTAAAATAAAAAGTAAGTATAATAGATTATTTTATCAGTTTTTATCTTAGAAAAAATATTCAAGTTTTCATTCCATACTTTTACGGGTTACTCGTAAAAGGGAAATAATTAGTAACTTTTCTGTCCATATTACGGTCTGAAAATTACCCTTTCGCATGTAATACGGGCAGGTTTGTTTATTTTTTAAGATAACGATGTAATTTTTCCCAATCGGATAATTTGATCTTTGAATTAACTATTTTTATTTGTAACAACCCTGTACGATCTTTTTTTTAACGAGATTTTTGATAAACAAAGTTCGGAAATATCTATTTCCGTTTTATTCAAGATGGCATAAACGGTTTGGTGGTACCTAAAGTTTATCTTCTGGGTAGGAGATGCAATTCCTTCCTAGCTCATAACCTAACATGACGAGCTGTTTGTTCTGAAAAAAAAACACGTGGTTCCCTTTAAAAAAAGATTTCAAAATGTACTTACAGTTAGAATAGAATTCCGTTTTGTTCACTGGATATCAGTTTTCCCCTTCTCTTTGTTGCCAATTTAATATCTTTAATAAGAATTATGAAGGATTTGGGTTTTTAATAACCTTCATTTGATGCATATCTCAACAACAACCAGCGACTCAATTTCGTTTCTTTGTTCGTCCTGATTTCATTACCGGTGTTATGGCTGCCTGTCCACTCCTGACTGTTTTACCTACGTCCTACATGGATAGAATTTGCTACAGTTAAAACGTTGGTTCCGGTAGCACAAGACCATCCTCTACAAGATAATATCAAGGAAGTTTGTGTTTGGCATAGGTTCTCCCTAACCGATAGTCTATCAGAAGCAGCTGTCAGAGAAATTATGTGTGTGTGTGCGTGTACGTTTTGTATGAGTGTCTCTGTGCATGTTTGTGTATGTGTGTGTGTACGTTTTGTATGAGTGTCTTTGTGCATGTGTGTGTGTACATGTTAATATCAATTAATTTTGGTATGTTTTACTTTTTCTTTTCAATTACGACATAAATAAATTACGTCATAAATAAATTACATCATAAATAAAGATGGCGTTTTAAAAAATTAATTGGTCGTTGAATATCATGACTTTTTAATGAAATTTTCAGTACTTTACTTTATTCATTTAGGATTTACTTTAGGTACCACCAATTTGACCCTGTGCAATTTACCACCCCTACATTTAACACATTGAAACTTGCAGAAAAAATAATATTTTGTTGAAAAGATTTTTTCCATTCGAAAGAAAAAACATTAAACAAACCCCTGATGATTTTTTAAATTTTTTATCAGCTTACGAAAATAATGAAAATTATGATTGAAAAACAATGTTTTCATTTTTGCACTGTTAAATCAACTGAAATTTAACGTAGCAAAAACAAGTTACGATAAGAGGATTTTTTAAAAATTCTATGAAAAATCAATTAATAATCTGATTTCCGAAAATTTCAATAAATGGTTACCATTGGATGTAAATACATCTGAAATAGTTTTTTTCTAAAATATATTAGGGGAAATATTTTTTACGAGGTCTATCCCCCCCCCATTTTATTTTATGAGATAAAAAAAAATGACGCGTCAAAAAAATTTTTTTTCTTTTTTTCTATATAAGATAAGAGTCTGAATAACTATATCAATGAAATGGTATGAATGTACAAGGTCTAGTTTTTTGAGGAAAAATTAATGAAATCGGAAATAAAAGTGCAAAAAAATGTCATAATATTAATATTTGAAAACTTCTTTTTGCTTTTATAATTGGTATGTACTATATTCTATTAAATTGTCAAAAAAAAAATTTTTTTTAAGAAATTAATTTTACGAGATTTTCAATCTTTGTGTGATTAAATATTTTTATTTTCTGCGTGAAATAAATTAAATATTTTTTTTCCTGCGTCAAAAAATCGAATTTTTCACGGATATTTAAAAATATGAATTTTATAATTCAGGTGCACTAAACATTGGTCCGATACGAGCTCGATTAATATTTTTAAAAGAAATTTGTAATTTTTGTTGTTGAATAGTAATGTGTAATCCTTAGAATGTACGGAAGAGCATTGCTGACATTTGTTTTACAAAGAGACGAGACGCTTCTAAGTAACCAAAGTTTGTTCCTGTTAGGCTGACAGTGTTAGCGTGAAAAAAATTATTTTATTTAACTTTTTTCAATAATTAAATAAAAAGTAAGTATAATAGATTATTTTATCAGTTTTTCTCTTAGAAAAATATTCAAATTTTCATTCCATACTTTTACGGGTTAAACGAAAAAAGGGAATAATTAGTAACTTTTCTGTCTATATTACGGTCTGAAAATTACCCTTTAGCATGTAATACGGGCAGGTTTGTTTATTTTTTAAGATAACGATGTAATTTTTCCCAATCGGATAATTTGATCTTTGAATTAACTATTTTTCTTTGTAACAACCCTGTACGATCTTTTTTTTACGAGATTTTTGATAAACAAAGTTCGGAAATATCTATTTCCGTTTTATTCAAGATGGCATAAACGGTCTGGTGGTACCTAATTTACTTTTATAATAAATAGCTTATTTTAGTTTATTTTTTAAATTGAAAAAGAAAAAAGAAAAACAAATAAAAAACTTTTTTTTTAATCAATTCAGATTGTAGAGTTTTCTTTTTAACCTTTCGTCATTTGAAATTTAAAAAATCAAGTCACTAATTTTCTTGACTCGAAATTAAGTTTATAAAATATCAGTACCCGTAAAAAGTTACTTGAAATTTTTTTTAACTCAAAAATAATTTTTGTTGCGTGTTTTTTTCTTTTCGTAGTTTTAAAAACATTTCTTTTAATTGATGCAAAAAGGTCTTCTTTTCTCTTATTCCATTGTTCTATTTTCATTCGCTTATAATTATTTACTTAATCTTTATTGTGAATTTTAAACGTCTGAAAGATAGGATGATGTAAATAAAATTTTTGTTATCGATAAAGATTTATTCAATCCATGTAAGATAAAATATTTAAAAGCGAAATTTTACATAACATATTTTCCGACATTTTTTTTATATTTAAAAATTATTACTAACGATTTTTTTTCTTTCGTTAAGGGAAGATTACCTGGATGTAGGTATAACAGCCAGGTGGGGACAAACTGTCAGGACACCGCTAGTGAAAACAACGACTAAAAACAAAGGAACGAAATTGACTCGCCCACTGTTATTATATGTATCAAATGAAGACTATTAAAAGCCAAATCCTTTGCAATTCTTACTAAATATATCAAATTGACGACGAAGAGATAAAGAAAAGAGTTATCCTGTGAAAGAACGGAATTTTCTTCTTATTGTAAGTACTTTTTGAAGTATAGGGCCCTTCAAAACAACGTTACGTGTTATTTCGAAGCAACTATTACAAATACAATACAACGTTAAAAAAATCTTCTCCACCAAAAATTACCAACATAAAAGTTGTAACATGATAGATTTCTTTAAATAGAAATAGAATTTTTTCAGTTGCTGATTATTATAGTTTTTGTTTACATGTAAATTACTTTTCATAAATAGTTTTTATTTAATATAGACATGTGCATTTTCTCGCTGGCTCTATAAGAGGGTGATCACAGGAAATTCTTCTAAAAATCATATAAAATAAACTATGTAAATAAATGGAAATTAATCCGACAGAATGAATTTAACATTTTGAAAAAACAATTAGTAATTATTATCTGCTGACAGAATCTGTTTCGACACCTTAGTAGAAGGTCATCATCACGAGCAAAAATATATGAAAGAAAAGGGATAAAAAACCGTTGGAAGAGACACACGCTGGAATGCTTGAATTTTTAAAGTTTTAATAAAACTTTCGGTATATGAAGACTTTTATTGTAAATAAATGCTTACTAAATTGAAAAGGCTAATAATTTTTTTCGTTAGTTTTTGTTTCGCGCATTGATCCCCCGTACAAAGGACTTAGTAATTTTTTTTTGGGGGGGGGTATAAATAATTTTTACATTTTTGGAAAGATAATTTAACGACGAAACATATGTAAAAAAAAAAAAACTAAATCGCGACTAATTCGGTTTTGGTAATAAGGCATCTTAAACATTGAAACTTAAATCTCGTAAATAAGAAAAAATATGTATCTTTTTTTTTCTTTTGTTTCCAAAATCGTTAGATTATTTTTTAAAGAATTTTATATAAAAAGTTCCTATTGTCTACTTGTTTTTTTTTTTTTGTTTTTTCAGGAATTTTTAAAAATTTATAAAATGTAAAATAAATACTTTTGTTTAGCGGATATCAAAATCGTATTTATTAATTAAAGAAAATAACGTATAAAAAATATCTAGCTAAAAATAATGACATAACATATTTCGGTTTTTATTTTTAAAATTTTGAAAATAATGTTTGAATTACAAATTGTTGTCATTCTTATTAATGGATGGATCTAACGGAAATAAAACCGCTTTGGTTTTTGAGGAAAACTCTTGTAGTTTTTGTTATTGTTGTTGTTGTTGCAGCGCTGGGTTGTTGAGGTACATAAATTAAATCGCGAGACATCAAGAAAATGCTAAATTATTAATTTGTTTTTGCTTCAGAAAAGAAATTATTATACGTACGATCGTCCATATAAAAAAATAGTGCACACGTCAAGATGCGATAACTATGTCAACAAAGATTAAGAATTTACGGGAATTTACTTTAAAATGCAAAAATTTAGGTTTTATGTAATAGAAATTTGTTTTTTCTTTTTTATAACACATAAACTTGGAATTGTTCTTGAAATTAAACGTAAAAGAAAACATTAAAAAGTTAATTTTCCGTTTTTTATTGACGTTTTAAAGTACTTTTTAACAATTTTCGCGCGTATAAAAAGAGCGTGTTTTGAGCATCCATACGTTAGAAATCAATAAAAATAAGTAATTATCAAAACACCATATATACTTTATTTATTATTGATACTAGCAAATATATGCACCCTCCGGGTGCAAGTATTTAAGTTTAATGTAATAAAATATTATATTAAATTAGAAAGGCTAATGAAACTAAATAAGAATACCGATAAAAAGATTTGAAACAGAGGGAGTATAATAAAAAATAGAACAACTGAAACTTACTCTTCCATCACTCTCGTCTTTCTTTGTTATTTTTTCTAATTTAAGTATTTAGTTAAAAGAGGAAGTAAATAATAAAATAATAGTTCTTTTTTCTTGTTAATTTAAGATTTATTGAAGAGATTTTTTATTATATTCATTAAAATAAAACCAAGCAGTTAGAAATCAATAATACTAAGCACATATTTAATAAAATCACATTTTTAATACCAATATGCAAATTAGCCTTCCCGTTCACACTGTAAACCACTATTTTGTTGTATATATAAATATAATTGCATGTTGTCAGTACGTAGACATGGTTAACAGTATTAATAATGTAAGACAATTTTATTAATAATTGAGCTTTAAATAAAAATACAATCATGGAAAATGTGATGTCAATAACTAAGGGAATAGTGATATGAGTAGTAATATAGTTTCGGTTACAGACAGAAAAGCAAACAATCTCCATTATAATAAGATATAACATACATTTTAGGATTTTAATTACATTAATGACATGAGACAAAAAAAAATTACTGTTAGGGTAAATGCCTCTCAAAATCGAAAATGATTTTAATATGGTGAAAAATATTTCACTATCTGTCTCTACACACATACACGCACTTGTGATTGTTTTACGTATATATACATACACGCACATATGTATGTCCTCATGTGTAACCTTGCCAGTTTCTACTACTATATCATTCATATATACACAGGTTTGTACGCATACATATACATACTTCCACATACACGGATATGCACACACATATATACATACATATATACACCTCGTACCAGTACACACAAGGACATCTACTAGGACATATATATATATATGTGTGTGTATGTTCTTGTAGATGTCATATATATATATATATATATATATATATATATGTATATATTGTTAAACTCTACTGACGATTCTTGTCGGACGAGTTTTTGTTCAATCCTTTCTAACTGTCTGGCAATCTTTCAATGTCAGGGTGGAACTGGTGTAGCAATCCACCAAAGGTTTCTTTACGAGCGCTTTCGGCATGTCTATCTGCCATCTTCAGATAGGAAACTGGTGGAATGTTTCAGGTGTCTCGTTTTTAAAAAAAAATTTAAAAAGTTTTACAGACATAAGATGTCTGCAAAACGTTTTGAATTTTACGATTTTTTTTTTGATTTTCCTTGCATTTGAACTTAAGACCCAACGTCACCTGAAGAATGTTTGCGGTTACGCATGCATGCATGAAACCATTGGTCGTGACAGTTCCTATGTCATTAAATATATAAAACCTTTATATATTTATTTTTATTTTATATATATTATATATATATATATATATATATATATATATATATATAAGGAAAATGGGGTTGGAATGAATCCGACAGAATGAGGTAAAATAAGGAATGAAAGAACAAAACTCAGACAGAAATGTGTAGTATATTTCGCTGGAATGTTAAATTCCTCTTCCTCAGCCATTATTGAATCACTTGTATGATCTTAATGATTCAATAAAGGCCGAGGAAGCGGAATTTAAAATTCCAGCGAAATATACTACACATTTTTGTTCTTTCATTCCTTATTTTACCTTATATATATATATGTGTGTGTGTGTGTGAATAGACTGGGATAGGTAGATATAAACAGAATGAGATAAATTGGTAGATATGAACAGACTGTGAAAAATGGATAGATTGGTAGACATATGAACAGACTGAGATAGATACATAGCTAGATATGAACAGACAGGGATAGATTGGTAGATATATAGATAGATAGATAGATAGGAAGAGACTGAAATAGATAAGAATAAACTGAGATGGATATATAGATATGCATAGACTGGGATAGGTAGATACATAGATAATGGCGTCTTCATCACTTCTAATGTATAGAATCCTTTGAGGAATAGAAAAAATAAACTTGATATATTATTTCCTTTTTAGCGAGCTATCAGCTTGGATTTTAGAAACATAGTAATTAGATAAGATGCTAATTAAGATCCAATAATGTTTATTTAATAATCTTTTATAATATAACGTAAATAACAAAGAGACTTGTGACTTCGGTGGAGAAGTCATTTCAGTCACATACAGACGCATTATCTCCAATATAATTAATTATGAAAGAACCTGAGCCCTCTTGGCACAAGTATTTAAGTTTGAAAGTAATAAATATCATATTAAATTACAAATACTGACATATCTAAGAACAGTTGCTGAAGGATAAATATTTTTTAATTATTTCTCTGAATGTTTGAGATGAGGCTTGATGATTAGTATTATCTGCGTTATTTGGACTATTGTCCCCATCTTCATTGTTATTTGTACAACATTTCGGCTGATATGCCTTCCGGCCTTCTTCAGGCATTTCTTGTTGGACTCAGGAACCTTCTCGGACTTGGGAACCTTCTTTTCGAACTCGGGAACCATTGTTGTAATCGGAAGCCATCACGGAACTTTGAACCTAACCCTTTATTTAGTCCACGGGGATATCCTGTTCTTAATTTTTTGAATTACTTAAACTTTCATACTAAAAATTTAAGGTTTAAATTAATTTAAAAAGAATTAACCATAACTGAACTTTGAGGTTGTGCTTTTATTTTAGTATTACAGTTAATATTTAGAAATTTACAGATATTTACTGAAACCAGTGGATGATGAAATAGAGAGAGAGGTGAGGTAAATAAAAAGTTATTTAAAAAAAAATATTAAAAATTAAAGTTTAATTATATTTAATTAAATTTCAATAGAATTTAACTTTGAAAAATTTAAAAAAAATATAATGTGTAAATAAGGCAAAACTTTTGCGCACATGTCCACTTATTTTTGTTAATTTTACCTTTTGTACTTATCCCCCATACACACATACACTTTTGCTCACATGTCCACTTATTTTTGTTAATTTTACCTTTTGTTCTTATCCCCATACACACATACACTTTTGCTCACATGTCCACTTATTTTGTTAATTTTACCTTTTGTTCTTATCCCCCATACACACATACACTTTTGCTCACATGTCCACTTATTTTTGTTAATTTTACCTTTTGTTCTTATCCCCCCATACACACATACACTTTTGCTCACATGTCCACTTATTTTTGTTAATTTTACCTTTTGTTCTTATCCCCCCATACACACATACACTTTTGCTCACATGTCCACTTATTTTTGTTATTTTACCTTTTGTGTCCACTTATTTTTGTTAATTTTACCTTTTGTTCTTATCCCCATACACACATACACTTTTGCTCACATGTCCACTTATTTTTGTTAATTTTACCTTTTGTTCTTATCCCCATACACACATACACTTTTGCTCACATGTCCACTTATTTTTGTTAATTTTACCTTTTGTTCTTATCCCCCATACACACATACACTTTTGCTCACATGTCACTTTTTTTTGTTAATTTTACCTTTTGTTCTTATCCCCCCATACACACATACACTTTTTTCAACTGTATATTATTAAACTTTTATCTTAAGAACTCTCCATCTCTAGCTCAAAACAACAACAATACCCTTTACATTCAAAGTTTGTACATCATGTTTTTTATAGAGAAATATCTCTATGATATTTGAAAGTTTTAACTTTCATTTATCTCTTACAATTACTTCAGTTCTGTTAACCATATTTATCAAGTGATTGACATCTGCAAAGGTCTTCACTAAGTGACATGTACACAAAAAAAGGTACATTTTTGTATGGATATCATTTCAACTTAAGTGTTTGACTAAATCAGTATAAAAGACCTAACAGTATTTGCCTAATCTGTGTTCTTCTGAAATCTTCAATATTCTCAATGCGTTATTGATGTTTGGTTATTTTCAATAATACATTTAGTTAATTAAAATTAGTAAGTTGAGTAACAAGCAAAGCAAAGTACACATAAAAAAACAAATTTCTGTATGAGAATTGAAAGTATAGTTTATTAGTGATGTGGTTTTGGTAAGACAGGCCCATAATCTCTAGGATAATACGATTTTTATTTATACTAACAAAATAAAAAACACACTCCGGGCGATGTAAAAACAGATTTTTGAAACATATTGCCCGAGGAGTGGGAGTTAAAAATTCAATGTCAGCGAGTTTGTACACTAAGTAAGTAAAATCATCAAATTCATTAAAGGATTAAAAAAATAAAACAATTTGAAATGTAAACTTTAAATATGTATTAAAATAAAACAAACTATATATGGATATATAATACCATTATATATAATATGTATTTATTAAAACCTGTTTTAAAAAACAATGAGGACTGTCTAATGTTGCATGTTCAAATTTTTAGTGTATTTATTCTATGTTATGACGATTTGGGGTAATGTGACGTAAGCAGTGATGTAGTTTTTGTTACAGACAAAACCAAGAAACGAATCTCCATTATTAATAGAGATGTTAACATTTCACAAATATATTCAGTTCTATTAAATGTAGATAAAAATACTTTTTCTTCTACAATCCACAGCTTGCTAGTGAAATCAAAATTGATAACCATCTCAAAACATTCCAGTCTCATTAGCATCTATATAATTATTTTAGAATTGAATAGTTATCAGAATATAAAGAATGTGAACCGAAAGACTTTAGACTCAACTTTAGACTCCAGAATATTTGTAAGACATTTTCTTTGTATTTTTGAGAGAGAAAGATAATTCCACAAACAAAAGATGTATCATAATTTATTTTCACAAAATTGAATATGGACAAAATGTGGGACAATTGAGGTGGGGTAATTTGCTGGTCTCTGCTATTTTGTCATTAAATATGGTTAATCCTGCACCCTACCTAGGTAAATAAATGTGTTGCGAGAAGACCTGTTCTGCACTCTTGCACCTTCAATGCACAATATCTGGACCCCAAACGTTGTGATGTTCTGTGCTGGCTGATTTGAAGGGCATGAGTCAGAGACAGGTTCACAAGGATTAAAAATAAAACAACAAACTACAAAGTTTTAAAACAAGATGCGGATGAATGAACAGATTCTGTGATACTTAGCGATCTATCTCCCTAGCTGACTATCTTTCTACTGCTACTGGCGATCTTCACACCTCAATGGCCCAGGTTCAAACTGACTAAGGGCTGGAGCTTAGCTGAATTTATGTAAAATTCTCCCACACCACCCATCTGCTGCCGGATCACCCAGATGGCCGGCACTTAAATTCAATGCCGACTTTTAGATGACATTATCCCTTAAAACTAAAGCAATTATTTCTCTTTTCGGACTTAGCGTCTCCAATACTTTGACCATTCATTTTTTCAAAAGAGATTTCCTTATAAAAATAGCCTTTTTGCTTTTAACACCCAAATGCATAAAGATATTATCACTAAGTGGCTTACTTCATGGTGGCCGTACCGGTCTCTTTGTGCCCTCAAAAGGACAAACACCCACCCATTTACCTATGTCTGGGTTTTAACATATTCTATTTCTATTCATTTATTCATTTATTCTGGCCATGTTCTCCTTCCATTATACTATCACAGTGTTTTTATATACAATCCTATATTAGTAAGAAAATACCTTTTATTTTACATTTATGAATAGAATATTGAATAAATCTGAATGTATTAAAATATTTTATTTCACATAAACTTTTTTATTACTGTTCTTTTTTATCTTATATTTTCTTGTTTTATTGATTACAGATTTTCAATGCAGAGTAAATGATTACCGGAATTTGAATATTGCATTTTCTTAGTGACCTTTTCAAAATCAACCTCCAGACCAATATATATATATATATACGACCTTGAAAAAATGTAACATCGACGAGAAGACCTGGGAGAGTAAGGCTTTGGACCGTGGGCAGTGGAGAAGAGCTATACAAGAGGGTACAAAAAAGTTTGAGACCAACCGTATACAGCATGAGCAGTTGAAACAAGATATTCGCAAGAATAAAAAAGTAGACAACTAACGGCTTCAAATCGGTCTACTATGTGACCAGTGTGGAAGGCTATGTATGAGCAAGGCTGGTCTGATCAGTCACCAATCTATGCATCGGCGGGATGGACTAATAAAATACCCTGTGCTCCCTGGAATTACCTGTAAATGTGGGAAGATGTGCAAGACTTTGGCTGGACTAAAGAGCCACTTTTGTGCAGCTCATTGTTGAACTTTTTGAAGCTCACCGTTATATTCTTTGAACTGTTGAAATGATATAAGTGCAGATATATTGGAGAAAAGCACATTTTTGAGAAGTAAGGAGTTGTTTCTTTGCACGGAAATCAGATTGGTGGAGAACGTATAGACACAGGAGAGAAATCATATTTTTGTGATTCTTTCTGTTCTGGCATTTTGTAAAATATGCAAAAATACAAAGGAGATAAACCATGTTCGTGTGAAGTGTGCGGGTCTTCTTTTACTATTCCATCAAAATTGTTGAGGCATATGCGAACTCACACAGGAGAAAAGCCATATTCTTGTGAAGTTTGTGACACATCGTTTTCACATAAATCAGCTTTGGTGCGGCATATACGAACACACTCAGGAGAGAAGCCACATTCTTGTGAAGTTTGTGACTCTGCCTTTTCTGAAAAATCACATTTGAGGGATCATATGCGAACACACACAGGGGAGAAGCCACATTCTTGTGAAGTATGTGGCTCTTTCTTTTCACGAAAATCATCTTTAGCGATGCATATGCGAACACACAAAGGAGAGAAACCACATTCCTGTGAAGTCTGTGGCTGTTCATTTTTAAGAAAGTCAGGTTTGGTGGTACATATACGAACACACACAGGAGAAAAGCCACATTCTTGTGAAATGTGTGGCTCTTCCTTTACACAGAAGTCAAATTTGATGAAGCATATGAAAACACACAGAGGAGAGGAGCCTCATTCTTATGAAATGTGTGGCTCTTCTTTTTCACGAAAATCAACTTTAGGGAAGCAATACTCTTGTGAAGTGTGTGGCTCTTCTTTTTCACGAAAAGAAAATTTGTTGGTGCATATGCGCATACACACAGGGGAGAAGCCATATTCTTGTGAAGTGTGTGGCTCTTCCTTTGCACAAAATTCAAATTTGAAAATGCATATTAGAACACACACAGGGGAAAAGCCACATTCTTGTGAAGTGTGTGGCTCTTCCTTTTCCCGAAAGTCAGACTTGACGATGCATATGCAAACACACACAAAGTAGGAGCCACATTATTGTGAATGTGTGGCTCTTCCTTTTCACAAATTCACATTTGATTATGCATATGAGAACACACACAGATGAGAAACCACATTCTTGTGACATAATTGTGTATTTCTTTTAACAAAAGACGATATATATAGAACTTGGTCATTGAAAGAAAGGAATATTATACCAGTTTATTAGATAAAAAACACCTTGACACAATACTTGGTAAACCAAGCTGCTACTAAGTACAAATAATCAAAGGAACACCCTCTATCATAATATGACCTTAGGATATAAATACTATTCATAAATGAATATTTAGACGCAGGAAGTTGCCCCTTGGCCTCTAAAAAAAATTTGAAAGAAAAATTTAAAAAAAAGGAGTGAACCTACATTTTTGTGAATGTATGGCCCTTCCTATTCACAAAAGTCAAATTTGATAATGTATATGAAAACACACACACAGGAGAGAAAGCACATTCTTGTGAGTTGTGTAGACATTCCTTTTCAGAAAAATCATCACACAGGATAAAAAAAAGTAACAATCTTCTTGTGACAACCGTTTTTGTTTTGTTAAATCTATTGATGGATTGTTCATAGACAATAAAAAGTTTAAACAAACAATTTCAACTTGGATATTATATAGTCTTTTTGTGTTTAAGACGAATAAATATTGTACTTTAGGAATAATAATGTTTTATTTCAATTTGAAGTTTGCAGAGTGTCTTTTACTCCAATTCGTTATTCTCAAATGTTTTAGAATTATTTTACTGTAATATTTTTTTTCATGTACAATGCGCATTATTAAGTAACTTTTAATTACCGAATTTCATTTGTTGTAATTTGGCAATAAAATAAGTTTACCATATATAAATTATAGCCCTGTTTGACTGACATAGCGTTATCTATAATAAACTGAAAAAATAAATAAACCAACCAACCAAGTTTTGTCAATTATAGACTAGTAAAGTATTTTGCTCTGTTTTGCGTGTTTATTTATTTATTTTTTTTCGGGGGAGGGTGTTGTAAGTGGAAACCTTCTTTTATCGTCTAAACTCTATGAATTATACTATTGACTATTCAACAGGCAAATGTTTATCTAATTTTGAATTTTGTTAGCCATTGTCAGGTAAACAAGTCTTTCGGTATTGCTAAGTTATGATTTGGCTTGGTAACTAGAGTAAGATTTTTTACTAAATCTTGTAGTTCAAAGTATAGATATACTCTTTTCACACTTCTGCATCGTTGTGACAAAATTCTCGTTTTACACAGGCTAACAAAATATTTTGGCATTCCACCGAAATAAGATGAACAGTTTTGTTTTGTTTCTATTTAGAATTTTACCTTTTTCACACTTTCAGCGCTACATTAAATGCCCATTATACAGAATATTCTTTAGAATTGCTAACAACATCTAAGAAATAGACTATAACGCCTCTTAATGTTATGTCTGATCCTATTGCCAGGTGGTCGACACAATCTAATCGCGTGTAGTTTAACCTCATTACATTAAATGCCTATTTTACAGAATATTCTTTAGAATTGCTAACAACATCTAAGAAATAGACTATAACGCCTCTTAATGTTATGTCTGATCCTATTGCCAGGTGGTCGACACAATCTAATCGCGTGTAGTTTAACTTCATTACATTAAATGCCTATTTTACAGAATATTATTTAGAATTGCTAACAACATCTAAGAAATAGACTATAACGCCTCTTAATGTTATGTCTGATCCTATTGCCAGGTGGTCGACACAATCTAATCATGTGTAGTTTAACTTCATTACATTAAATGCCTATTTTACAGAATATTCTTTAAAATTGCTAACAACATCTAAGAAATAGACTATAACGCCTCTTAATGTTATGTCTGATCCTATTGCCAGGTGGTCGACACAATCTAATCATGTGTAGTTTAACTTCATTATATTAAATGCCTATTTTACAGAATATTCTTTAAAATTGCTAATAACATCTAAAAAATAGACTATAACGCCTCTTAATGTTATGTCTGATCCTATTGCCAGGTGGTCGACACAATCTAATCATGTGTAGTTTAACTTCATTACATTAAATGCCTATTTTACAGAATATTCTTTAGAATTGCTAACAACATCTAAGAAATAGACTATAACGCCTCTTAATGTTATGTCTGGTCCTATTGCCAGGTGGTCGACACAATCTAATCATGTGTAGTTTAACCTCATTACATTAAATGGCTATTTTACAGAATATTATTTAGAATTGCTAACAACATCTAAGAAATAGACTATAACGCCTCTTAATGTTATGTCTGATCCTATTGCCAGGTGGTCGACACAATCTAATCATGTGTAGTTTAACTTTATTACATTAAATGCCTATTTTACAGAATATTATTTAGAATTGCTAACAACATCTAAGAAATAGACTATAACGCCTCTTAATGTTATGTCTGATCCTATTGCCAGGTGGTCGACACAATCTAATCATGTGTAGTTTAACTTCATTACATTAAATGCCCATTTTACAGAATATTCTTTAAAATTGCTAACAACATCTAAGAAATAGACTATAACGCCTCTTAATGTTATGTCTGGTCCTATTGCCAGGTGGTCGACACAATCTAATCATGTGTAGTTTAACCTCATTACATTAAATGGCTATTTTACAGAATATTCTTTAGAATTGCTAACAACATCTAAGAAATAGACTATAACGCCTCTTAATGTTATGTCTGATCCTATTGCCAGGTGGTCGACACAATCTAATCATGTGTAGTTTAACTTCATTACATTAAATGCCTATTTTACAGAATATTCTTTAGAATTGCTAACAACATCTAAGAAATAGACTATAACGCCTCTTAATGTTATGTCTGGTCCTATTGCCAGGTGGTCGACACAATCTAATCATGTGTAGTTTAACCTCATTACATTAAATGGCTATTTTACAGAATATTATTTAGAATTGCTAACAACATCTAAGAAATAGACTATAACGCCTCTTAATGTTATGTCTGATCCTATTGCCAGGTGGTCGACACAATCTAATCATGTGTAGTTTAACTTTATTACATTAAATGCCTATTTTACAGAATATTATTTAGAATTGCTAACAACATCTAAGAAATAGACTATAACGCCTCTTAATGTTATGTCTGATCCTATTGCCAGGTGGTCGACACAATCTAATCATGTGTAGTTTAACTTCATTACATTAAATGCCCATTTTACAGAATATTCTTTAAAATTGCTAACAACATCTAAGAAATAGACTATAACGCCTCTTAATGTTATGTCTGGTCCTATTGCCAGGTGGTCGACACAATCTAATCATGTGTAGTTTAACCTCATTACATTAAATGGCTATTTTACAGAATATTATTTAGAATTGCTAACAACATCTAAGAAATAGACTATAACGCCTCTTAATGTTATGTCTGATCCTATTGCCAGGTGGTCGACACAATCTAATCGCGTGTAGTTTAACCTCATCACATTAAATGCCTATTTTACAGTATATTCTTTAGAATTGCTAACAACATCTAAGAAATAGAATATAACGCCTCTTAATGTTATGTCTGATCCTATTGCCAGGTGGTCGACACAATCTAATCATGTGTAGTTTAACCTCATTACATTAAATGCCTATTTTACAGAATATTCTTTAGAATTGCTAACAACATCTAAGAAATAGACATAAGTTGTTTTTAGCAGAAAAGTGTGTAAAATGCTTTTTTTTAAGAAAATGTGCATGCTACTGTTGTGTTAAAATTAGCTTTTGAGTGTTGTGCGTGTGTTGGACTATGTTGGTATAAGATGTAAGCAGAATTCGCGTTCTTATTTACGGACTTTTCAAAATAGCAGTAAAAATGGTTCCAATCAGAAACGAACCCATGAAAGCATTTGAGCATTTTAGATCTTTTGCAACTGCTTTCGAATCAGTTGCTAACGGTTTCTTCTCATTCAGACAAGGAGATCTACTGAGACTACAACATTCCTAGGATTTCAAAGAATACAACAGACGCTCTGCTACAGGGAGCTACACTTTTTTTGTAATAAAATTGAAATGCAGCCCTATGAACAAGCGGATTCTCAGCCCCCACAAACAAAGCGCGTCAGGATATGTTTGGCCTGTGCAAGGGGGAAGAGTGTGGCGAGTGGCTACGGATATTTTAACTCGCTACCTCCTCGTAGCTGAGGTGCTGTTAGTAGGGACCCGTATCACGTATATCGGAATTTGCAGTGAGGGAGAAAGTGTTTGGACGGCAAGTGAAATCTGACGACTGCTATTTGAAGTGAGAGTGGTGTGTTTGGTTGGGAAAGGAATTGCATTTCGTTTGCTGGAGAGACTTGCAAAGGATTGATATTATCTTGAATTTTTGGACCTTTCAAAAGATTTTCTACCACTGGATTTATCAATAGGGGGGCTAAATGCCTAAAATGGCTATTAGAATCGTAACAACATGTTTAGCAGACTGTCATCAGGTGTCTTTTTGTTATAGTCAGTTGCCTTCAAGGAATTTATAATCGGACCCTCCACATGCCTAGACTGTTCCCATTCTTCTGTTCATGTCTTGGAATATAAGTATTGACGAAGTATCAGTGAAGGTGAAAATATTTATCTGGTGAAAACTTACCTGATATTCTCGGCCTCGGCTGAGGGTCCAGTGTGCTTCGGCCACTGGATCAGGTTAAGTTGAAATTAATAGCGCCGATCCCAGGGGGCTTTCCCCTATAACGGGACCCTGTATTTAATCCTCATGCCTAGACTGTTCCCATTCTTCTGTTCATGCATTGGGATATAAGTATTGACGAAGTATCAGTGAAGGTGAAAATATTTATCTATAGAGGCTGAACACATATGGACTGTGAGTGTTAGATCATCATTTTAATTTCTCCAGAGAAAAAGAACGAAGAAAAGAATCCACTCACCTGGTGAAAACTTACCTGATATTCTCGGCCATCGGCTGAGGGTCCAGTGTGCTTCGGCCACTGGATCAGGTTAATTTGAAATTAATAGCGCCGATCCCAGGGGGCTTTCCCCCCAGGCAATACCCACCCCCTTGACTTAAATATAATATTGAAACCAACTTAAAATAATCTATATTTCATAAAACTATTCAACGTCTAAAAAAATTGGGTTGGACATTTTCCATAATTCACTTTTTGTAGTGTAGATTAGCCTTGTTTGATGTTTATTGATGAAGTTTGTCTTGAGGTCTTTGAACAGTATATAAGCATTCTTCAAGTTAATTTTTCCCATTATATCCTCTATCTTTAATTTATTACTGAATCTAGCAGTGTAGTTGTTAATCTGGGCTGTCGTTTCCGAATTATCTACTTTGTAAGTGTCTGTGATTTTGTTAGTTAAGACGTGGTGGTATTGCGTGAGGATATTTTTTTTATATATATTTTTGGATTTGTCTGCTTTAACCCAGATGGAGTTAGAATTTCTTATGTTTCTAATGTCAATCCTTACTCTTGATTGAAATGTGTCATGTTGTTTTTTTAATCTAATCTTTCTTATCAAAAGGAAAAAGACTGCTAGGAAGGGAGCAAGCATAGCATCAAAAGCACTACCAACCCGAAAGGGTTAAGAGGAAGTGAAATACGATACAATCCTTGGGAACGGAAAAAGGTGTATAAATGTAAGCTGAATTTGATTGTATGCCAGTTTGAATAAAGAAAGTGATCTGAAGAAACTCGTAGGGTCTCAGATATCCACGGGTGGAAATGGACATGGAAATGTTCACTTATTACAACATTATTACGCACTTTTACCTAAAAATGCATTTATTAATTATTAGTTGTTTCTTTATTAGACTAAATCATCAGTAATAAATTTATTTTTTTATAAAATAATAAAATTCGAAGGCAATACAATGCGTAAAAAATAAAGACAAAAAGATGTTTTATATGTCTAATCGATTTCAAAGCAAAGCTTTATCATCAGAGTTTTTTTTTCAGAAATGACGTGCTTATGTTTTTTTTATTTGTGTGGTTATAATTTCTCTTCTTATTTCCTTTTCTTCTCCTTTTTTTCCTCTCTTTCTTCTCCTCCTTTATGAATGGGCGAATAACTGTAATTTCTTATTTCTCTTTACAGAAAAATACTGAGCCAAAATAAGACGGAAAGCCAAACACTAAACCTCGTTCTGATTTTCTGTTAATCTGACCAGAAAATTACATTTCTTAGAAATTCAAGTTTTGTTCACTTGAGAACACTATAGAAAATATATGAATATTTCAGAATGACAAATGAAATTCTACAGAGTTGAAAAGGTAATCCTGTACAAATATAGAGAATATATATACATTTGAGAATTATGTGTAGAGTGATGCAGAGTTGAAAGGTTATCTTCATACTAAGGATGCTATCTATCACAATCAGTTCTGTAGCAACTTTCAAACAGGCAAGAATATTCTAATGACATTTCAGTTGAAAGATATACCACCAGAGAAGAATCTAAAAGTACGCTGGTCGTCCTTTAGAACAAGAAAAATATCCTGTTTTTAAACTCACCATAATATATACTGAGGGTAGTGATGAGAAAAAATTGACATTGATAGATTTTATTGAAATAATGGAAATATTCTTTAAGATGGCAATATTCAATATTTATCGAGCATGTATGTCACGATTCATCTAAGAAGAGGGATAAACACAATGTGTTAACCATGACTCCAACAATAAAAAATAAATCTTCTGTAGTATAGCGGGGCTTGTCAACATGCCTCAAAATTCACGGCACTAAAAAGGTATTTGTTACGCGGCCGTCGTCATTGTCGATAAAAAATGTACAACACGTGAGATATATCGTCATAAGGGCTTAACATTTATTTTCGGGCTTGTGTCGTGGTTCTGTTCGGAGAGGAGGAAAGGCAGAGAGAAAGAGAGAGAGAGGACACTGTTAAATTAATGTAATCCCACACTAGGGACCAGAGGCCCGTCCGAACTCTACGCCACCGGAAAGCAAAGAGACCGATCTTGTTCGTCGTTCCTCGTCACCACGTGACTTACAGTTCCGGTTGACACATGACTTCCATTCAGCTTCCAATTCTCATCCGGGGGTCATAGTGTCTACTACTCCTTTTTTAACCTTTATTTTCTCTTATTTCTTCTTCCTCTCTTTCTATAGCAGTCCGCCCACAGTTTTATTTCTACTATCAAACTCCGGTGGACCTTAATAATTACGTTACACTCCCTGACAAATAAGTCAGCTAAACAGATTTATTCAGATTTTATCTAAGTATTTGGAGAAACCAGGGTGTAAATGTGTCCATGCTAGAGGACATAATAGTTAAATAATGAAAAAAATGTTGTTTTTCTTTTGTCTTTTAATGATACAGACATTATTGTTCTGTTTTGTTACCATGTTGATCCAAGTAACAAAGCTTTCTTGATATTGTATGAACATGAAGAAAGGAACTTAAAAAAAGAATCTGGAATATTCACTGTTTAAAGTCTGAATTGTCCCATCATGTGTTTACACTTACAATTACTGGATACCCTACTTGGATGTGATACAACATTACATTTATTCAATGTAGACAAAAAAGGTTTTGATTAAAAAATACAGTGACTCACAGAATTGCTCAAAGATCTTCTGTCAGACTGGTGCATTTCTATAGTTAAAAAAATATTTATAATGTATAGTAAAAAAGATTATTTACAATGCATTTCTATAGTAAAATTTTTTTTATTTACAATGCATTTCTATAGTAAAAAGAAAATAATTGACAATGCATTTCTATAGTAAAAAAATTATTTACAATGCCTTTCTATAGTAAAAAATGATTTACAATGCATTTCTATAGTAAAAAAGATAATTTAAAATGCATTTCTATAGTAAATTATTTTCATTTACAATGCCTTTCTATAGTAAAAATATTTACAATGCCTTTCTATAGTAAAATTTTTTATTTACAATGTATTTCTATAGTAAAAATTTTTTTTATTTACAATGCATTTCTATAGTAAAAAAAATAAATTTAAAATACATTTCTATTGTAAAAAAAATATTTACAATGCATTTCTATAGTAAAAAAAATTATTTACAATGCATTTCTATAGTAAAAATCATCTATACTAAATATCATCAGAATGAAGATGCTCTAGTTTTTGTATATGAAGGAATAACAGGATATAACTTAAGCAAATTGTGCTATCTTCACTTTTCTCAAAAGATAGCTCAAACACCGTTACAATAGATTTAAATGTCCGGTATCCACTACCAGTTTATGTAAAATTCCATTCCGTGCGTGTATACTATAAAGTACAACTTAGGTAATAGTTTTCTACAGCCCATCGAATGTGGGTGGCAGATAATCGATGGTATCGTGACACCACAAATAACGGACATGCTACCAACACCAGAAAGTCTTCTGCACGTGACCTGGTGCAACTGCAAGATGGATTTTAATGTAACACAGTCTTGATTGTTTAACAGCATGTGAAAACTGTCCTGGTAGAGGCTATGCTAACTCTTCAGTATTTCAAGATGACAGAGTATGATAATGACTATATATATATATATATATATATATATATATATATATATATATGTGTGTGTGTGTGTGTGTGTGTGAAATAAAAGGAAATTAATCCGACAGTGTGAATTTGATATATTGAAAAAACAAATGATGTTCACAATTGCATGGGATCATCAGGAGAGAATGTGCACCGTTTCGGGGCCTTCCTCTCAACGGTTTTAACTGCACATCGGCCCCCTATGTAATAGATCGGTCTTCAATAAAAGTAAAACGGGATGAAATGACCGTTAGAAAATTTTTTGAAAAATTCCAACTTTGACTAACAGCGTTCTGTTTGCGCATTCTTCTTCTAACGGTCATTTCATCTCGTTTTACTTTTGTTGAAGACCGATCTATTACATATGGTCGATACAGATATTCCGAGGGACCTCACATCAGTGAGGGGGGGACGATGTGCAGTTAAAACCGTTGAGAGGAAGGCCCCAAAACGGTGCACATTCTCTCCTGATGATCCCATGCATTTGTAAACATCATTTGTTTTTTCAATATATCAAATTCACACACAGACACAAACACACACACACATACACACACACATATATATATATATATATAAAAGGATATGGACAACTTAAGAATAATGGGCAATTCCATGTCAAATCATCCAGACCATGTCACCCACTCCCTACAGTTTTTCTAAAATTTTATCCTGCCATGGACTATGTTAAAGGAAGACAATCCCCAAAATTTGAACTTCCAATTTTTAGAATTCACTGAGTTATGTCAATTTTTAGCTCTCCAAATTAGGGGTGTTCGAAAAAAAACAAAAACATGGCAACTTTTTGTAATCTATTTTTGTGTGTAAAATGAGTTCTAGAGCTTCTCTCCCCTTAAGCTTTATAAAAAGGTAATGGACCGGAAAAATCCAAATATGCTATCAAAAAAGTCTTTGAATTAACAAATTTTAAGTTGTTAATAATTTTTTCATAGCAAGATCAATAGATGGAAAAATCTCAATGTGGCACTGTGTCACTAATGTGATACTATAATGGAAGGAGAACATGGTCAGAATAAATAAATAAATAAATGAATAAAAATAGAATATGTTAAAACCAGGCATAAGTAAATAGGTGGGTGTTTGTCCTTTTTACGAACACAAAAGATTAGGCCGTAAGGTTTGAGAGGGTTATACGACCACTGTGAAATGGGACCACTTGGTGATAATATCTTAGGTATCTAGGTAATAAAAGCAAAAAGGATTTTTATGAGAAAATCTCTTTTGAAAAAATGAATGGTCAAAGTGTTGAAGACACTAAGTCTGGACAAAGATTTAATTGCTTTAATTTTAAGGGTTAATGTCGACTAAGAGTCGGCGATTGAATTTAATACTGGCCATCTGTGTGGTCTGGAGAAGATGGGTGGGGGAGGAGAATTTTTACATAAATTCAGCTGAGATCTAGCCCTTGATCAGTTAGAGCCTGGGCCGGTAAAGGTAGGCGATAGACAGCCAGTTGGATAGACAGCGAAGTATCACAGACCCCTTCTTCCATCCGCGTCTTGTTTACAAACTTTTGTTTTGTTTTTAATCCTTGTGAACCTGACTCTGACTTGTGCCCTTCAAATCGGCCAGCACAGAACATCACAATGTTTGGGGTCTAGACATTGTGCATCGAAGGGATTCTCACACTAACAAAAAAAAAAAAATTATTTGCATATGTTGAACTTTATTTGAACTAAAAAGATAGATTGTTTTTTTCTCAGAACTGAAGATACAGCATCATTTAAAATTTTGCACTTTTATGTTTTAAATATATTCCGTTCAGCCATTGAATAAAGTCTGTATGGAGCAAAATAACTGTTGGAGTGCGATAGAAATGATCAGCATTATGTTGGTGGTTGGATATATTTGAAATAATATAGAAACAATACATTAACCTTGTATCAATCATATTGCCTGCAAAATTCTAATAATATACAAAACTCAATATCAGCACTACATTTAATTATGGAATTGGAAATTGGACATGATAATAATATTAAATTGAATATATGTTTATTTACAGAGATTTAAAAGTTTAAAATACAGAATTGATCACAACTTATATTTATACAAACACAATGAGAATTTTAGTAATGGGTAATTCCATATAAAATCAATCAGAAAAAGTGTGTGTCCCCAAAATTTTGCTGAGTTCAGGGTGCATGAAAAATTGCAACCATTGGTTGTCTGTAAAATGAGTTCTAGACCTTCCCTACTCTTAAAAATGGTTTATAAAATCTTTTTGGCCAGAGGAATCCAAAAATGTTATAAAAAATGAACAAAATTAACCAATTTTAAGTTATTGATGATATCTGATTTTTTCATAGCAAAATTATTAGGCAGAAAAATCTCAATGTGGCTCAACATATATGAAAAAAACAAGTTTTTATTATTATTTGAACATTATTTGTAACAAAAAGATTTTTTTGATCAGAAGTGAAGCTACAACATCAGTTAAAAATTTGTAATGCACTTTTATATTTTAAATGTTTCCATTCCACCATAGGATAAGGTCTATATTTGAAATAATATAGAAACAATACATTAACCTTGTATCACTGATATTGACTGCAAAATTCTAATAATATACACAACTCAATATCAGCACTACATTTAATTATGGAATTGGAAATTGGACATGATAATAATATTAAATTGAATATATGTTTATTTACAGAGCTTTAAAAGTTTAAAATACAGTATTGATCACAACTTATATTTATACAAACACAATTAGAATTTTAGTAATGGGTAATTCCATATCAAAACATCATGTATGTGTCCACAAAATTATATTAAGTTCAAGGTTCTTAAAAATAGTACAATGAGTGAGAAGATAAAAGTCTCGATTATGAATATTTGAACGTATTGAAAGGTTTGAATTGAATCACGTTTGACCCAGTGAAAGTAAAGCTCTATTACAAGAGTGAAAATAACTAAAACGGAAATATTACGTCCGTGCGTTTAAGCGTGTGTTACCCCGGATTTTTATTTCTTCAGAAAGGTTAACAATAATCAGAGAGAAAAATATCACATCAAAATTTGGGCGGAAAGAATAATGCAAAAACAGAATATATTTTATAATTTAATTTGTTTATTCATATATATATATTTTTTCTATTTGATCAAAATAATAATAGGAAACTGGAGAATTAAGAATTGCCAATATATATATATATATATATATATATATATATATGGATAATGATATGGATAATATCTTATACAAATGTATAGAATAAGAAATAGAATTTTTTTCTAAGAAAACAATTCAAGTTTTACTTTTTTTTTTTCAATTCTTCATATATATAATTTTTTTTTTGTTTCTTTTTCTCTCCTTTTTTTTTCTTATTCTTATTTCGAAATATTATATTTCATTCCTCTTCATTAATACGAAGATGAGAGATTCGCACAGACGATGTTTTCATGGCGATTTTTCTTTTTTTTTCTCTCTCGGACGCTGTCTGTTAATTTTTTTAGACGCTTCAAATTTTTTTTAAAACATTCAGTCAAAGTTCTATAACTCTATAGTGAGTTGTCTCCCTTTTATCACAGTATGTAATTCCTATTTATTTTTTTCTCGTAATAATCCGGCAAATAACTAAAACGGCAAATAAACTTTTTTAGTTGCTTTTGCTAATAGCATAATGTGGCTTCTCTCCTTTGTGTGTTCGCATATGCCTACCCAAAGCTGATTTTTGAGAAAAGGAAGAGCCACATATTTCACAAGAATGTGGCTTTTCTCCCGTGTGTGTTCGTATATGCTTCACCAAAGTTGACTTTTCTGAAAAAGAAGAGCAACACACTTCACAAGAATATGGCTTCTCTCCTGTGTGTGTTCGCATATGTGCCACTAGAGTTGACTTTGCTGAAAAGGAAGAGCTGCATACTTCACAAGAATGTGGCCTCTCTCCTGTGTGTGTTCGCATATGCTTAACTAATTTTGATTTTTCTCTGAAGGAACAGCCACACACTTCACAAGAATATGGCTTCTCTCCTGTATGTGTTCGCATATGAATCACTAAAGCTGATTTGGTTGCAATGGAAGAGTCACACACTTCACAAGAATATGGCTTCTCTCCAGTGTGTTTTTGCATATGCAACTCTAAAGAATTTTTTTGTGAATAGGAAGAGCCACACACTTTGCATGAATATGGCTTCTCTCCTGTATGTGTTCGCAAATGAATTACCAAATGTGATTTTAATCGAAATAAAGACCCGCACAGATCACAAGAATGTGGCTTCTCTCCTGTGTGTGTTCGCATATGGCTCTCCAAATTTGATTTTCGTGAAAAAGAGAAGCCACACACTTCACATGAATGCGGCTTCTCTCCAGTGTGTGTTCTTATATGACTCACTAAATTTGACTTTTCTGAAAAGGAAGAGCCACACACTTTACAGGAATATGGCTTCTCACCAGTGTGTGTTCGCATATGTCCCACTAAAGTTGACTTTGTAGAAAAGGAGGAGCAACATACTTCACAAGAATGTGGCTTTTCTCCTGTGTGGATCCGCATATGTATCCTTAGATGTGATTTGTGTGAAAACGAAGAGCTACACTCATCACACGAATGTGGCTGTTCTCCTGTGTGTGTTTGTATATGACTCTCCAAATGTGATTTTTGTGAAAAGGAAGAGCCACATACTTCACAAGAATATGGCTTTTCTCCAGTATGTGTTCGCATATGGGCCACTAAATTTGACTTTATTGAAAAGGAAGAGCCACACACTTCACATGAATGTGGCTTCTCTCCTGTGTGCATTCGCATATGAATGCATAAATGTGAGTTTTGTGAAAAAGAAGAGCCACACAATTCACACGAATGTGTCTGCTCTTCCATGTGCGCTTGCATATGACTCACCAAATGTGATATTTTGAGAAGGATGAGCCACACTCTTCACAAAAATATGTTTTTTCTCCTGTGTGTGTTCGCATATGTACCACTAAAGTTGCCTTTTCTGAAAAGGATGATCTATACACTTCGCAAAAATATGGCTTATCTCCTGTGTGTGTTCTCATATGTGGCACCAAATTTTATTTCCATGAAAAGAAAAACCACACGAATTTACTTTCCTTTTTTCCTTTTGCACAATAAAAAATGGATGTCAGAAAAGAATGGAAAAGAGATTTGACACCAATCTAATTTCCATGAAATTAAACTACTCTGTACTTCTCAAGTATATGCTTTTGCCATTATGTGTTCACTTACGTTGCTTCAGATGTGACTTTTTTTTTAAATACCAGGTCACCAACAAAATACTGCACACAAATTCAGGTAATTGTTTCATCAAGGTTAAAAATCTGTAATCAATAAAACAAAAGAAAGAAGAGTAATAAAAATGCAATTTATAAAAATCCCATTTCAACATACTTAGATATTATTATTTATATATATATATATATATATATATATTTTACTTGGAGGCAATTACAATGCGTATATCGCATAAAATTCGATAATTATAGTAAATAAACATGATAAGTGAATTTCGGCAAAGGATCGTTCGGTCTGTAGAACATTGTACAGACTGTTTCGAGGTTCCGGTTTCGATTTCTGTCGGAGGGAAATCGTTAGTATACATCGCTGGTGAGACTTAATTAAGTCGAAACAGTCTGTATGATGTTCTACAGACCGAACGATCCTTTGCTGAAATTCATTTATCATATTTATTTAGTATAATTATCGAATTTTATGCGATATATGCATTGTAATTGCCTTCAAGCAAAAAAATAAAATATATTCAACAATGTTTCTAAAAAACAAACATCTAAAAAAAATATCTTATATATTTAATATATATTTAAATGTAAAATAACAAGGATTCTCTAAAATTATACAGAATATTATATAAGAAAACCTTTACTTATTCATTCATTGATTAGCATTTATATGAAAAGATTACTTAGAGGAAACACTTTTATTAAATAACTCCATTGATTGAATTTTTTGAAGAGATATTAATATAGTAAAATACCTAAAAGAGAAAGGCTAGTTTATTTGCATGGTACACCTAAAATTGAAGATAAAAACATAGTTATTTCATATTGTTGTTGTTAATACAATATGAATTTTTTAAAGTTTGAAAAACTTTAAACGAAAAACACGTTTTTGTTATGAATGACGTATTTTCATATTAAAATAGGTTTTATTTATTCAGAAGAGAAATGCACATATGTTTATTTAAATGAAAATAGTTTTATTTACAAAATATTTTTATGTTTATTTAAATGAAAGGATGTTGAGACCAAGTAACCAATAAATAACTATTTAAAAAATTATAACTGAAAACTATTCTAGTATAAAAAAGTGCTTTTGGGTTGTAAATATACATGAACAAACTTTTTAAAAATCTTACAGTGAAATACATATTTTTTTCTTATTTATGAGATTTAAGTTTCAAATATTTAAGATGCCCAATTGCCAAAACCGAATTAGTAGCGATTTATTTATTTATTTACATATGTTCCGTCATTAAATTATCTTTCCAAAAATCTAAAATTTATTTATATCTAAAAAAAATTAACCCCCAAATAATCACAAAGATATTTGTTGGGAGGATCAATGCGCAAAACAAAAACTAACGGAAAAAAATTATTAGCCTTTTCAATTTAGTAAACATTTATTTACAATAAAAGTTCGTCTTTTATTAATTCATATACCAAAAGTTTTATTAAAATCGGATAGTTTATTTTATATGATTTTTAGAAGAATTTCCTGTGATCACCCTTTTTAGAGTCAGCGAGAAATTGCGCATACCTAGTAAATATTTTTGAACTTAAAAAAAAAAATCTCGCAAAAAAGAAATAACGAACATAAAGAGTTGTTAAAAAGAAAAACAGTTAATTCAAAGATCAAATTGTCCGATTGGGGAAAAATTAAACATCGTTATCTTCAAAAATAAGTAAAACAGTCCGTTTTTGTTACCACAGGACCAGTTTTATTATTGATATTTTTTAGCAGAATTCTGTATTCATGGTTCTTTTACTAAAAAAAAACAAACTATCAAATAGAAATTCATAAAAATCGTGTGATATAATTATCCAGACTGTTATCTTTATAGAAAAAAATTTAAAAGTATTTTCTGTAGGTTCATTTTGTTAGATTTCATAAAATAATATAGGTCGGGGTAGACCTCATAAAATATATATTTTCCCTAATATGTTTTAGGAAAAAACGATTTCAGACATATTTTCATCAAAAGGTAAGTAATTATGGAAATTTTAGTGAAAATCGGACTATTATTTAATTTGCCATATAATTTTTTTTAAAGTCTTAGTCATAACTTGTTTTTTGGCTACGATAAATTTCAATTGATTTAACAGTGCAAAAATGTAAACATTGTTTTTCGTTTATAATTTTCATTATTTCCGGAAGCTGAAAAAAATATTTTAAAATCATCAGGATTTTGTTTAACTCTTAATGTCCTATACCACCTCATTCCACCCGGCTGGAAGTCTCATTCGTTTTCACCCCAAACGATAGCCTTGGTTTATATGTAATATTAAACATATTTAGAAGTCTTTGATTTAAGGGAAATAACAGGTAACTTTAGATGCAAAAGTCATTTTTAGCCATTATTTCATATATCCTTATAGTAATGTTCTGGACTTAGAAAATTCTCAACCGGATGTTAAGAGTTGATGTTTCTTCTTTCGAATGGACAAAAGATTTTTAAGATAATATTCACCTTTATGCAATTTTCATTGTGTTGAATATTGCGGGGGTGGGGATAAATTTCACATAGAAAATTGGTGGTACTTATCATTCAGTAATACATTTCTTTGATCTCGACGTTATTTTAAAGGAATTCAGATTATAAACTTCAAATCCTATACTGAAATAAACTGAAAATTACTATTCGCTGTGATTTTGTCGAATATTTAATGATATTTCAGAGTAACAATTAGAAAAATTAAAACTGTCTACTTTTGCTAGGGACTGGCATTTTTGTCGTCTGCTGGGAATTTTAAAAGCGAATTAAAAATAATTAAATCTATTATTTAAGGTCAAACTTTGTCTAAATCGATAAGTAGTAACATAAAAAAAAGAAAAAAATATCATTACATATGCAGTTTATTTTTAATACATTTAAAACAATTTATTTTGTTCAATTTCGACGCGATCAGCAAATCTGTCTCTTTTTCGATGGTTTTAAGTGATTGTTTATAATTTTAATGTAACATTCGCGATTGCAAATTTTTTAAAACCAAAAACCAGGTAATTATCCGATTTTAATGAAATTTTCAGTATTGATTTATCAATTAATGAATTTTATAATGCATCAGTTATTTTATTTCAAAACTTTAATTTGTATTTTTGCTATGAAAAATTAATATATAAAATTCATTTAAAATGTGAAAAATCTGATGTTAATTTTAAATGTTATTATTTAGATTCTAGAAATAAATATCTATTTAATGCAAACCTTATTTCATTGCATCAAAGTATACTTTTTGAAGAAAAACTCGATTGAAAATGTACCCCCCCCCTTATTAAGCAGAAAAAATATCGATGTATAATTTTTTCTTTTATAAGATAATAGCCAATTAAATAATTATCGAAATGAGTAAAAAAAAAATCTCCAAAAAATTGATTATCTATTATTTTTTTACATTTTATTTTTCGATTTTCGGTACTTATTTTCTCATAGAAAAGCAACCGTAAAATTTTTTTGGTTTCTATTCATAACTTCGGTCTTTTATCTCTTTATTTATACTGTAATTAGTACAATATACGACCAACTTGAAAAAAATTTTACGCCCCCAACATAAAGGGGTCAAAATTAAGTGACCTGAAAAAATTATAAAGTTTTGAAATAAAATAAATAATGCGTTATAAAGATAATTCATTGATAAATAAACACTAAAAATTTCATTAAAATCCGTTAATTCCCTGATTTTTGTTAAATTATTTTCTGTAGGGGGGGGGGGTAAAGTCATTTTTTCAAAAACGCATTTTAGCCTTGCAGTTCTGAGGTGAAAAAATAATTTCTTATTCCATTAACGTCTGTCCGGTATACTATCGTAAAAAAATATAACCCTGAATTAACAGTCTACGAATATTTTTTACGCCATTCAGATTTTGAATATTAAGGGACTGAAAAACGATACCAAATTTATTGAAATTGGAGTAAGAGAAGTTATTGGCTTCAAGATTTCCCTCCATCCCAAACCAGATTTTCTTTGTTTTCGTTTAGGTTAATGGTAATGAGTTTAATGCTCGTAAAATTTTATTTTTGGAACCACAGGATCCAGGTGTACAAAAGAATACCAAGGAACTTGAGGGTATGTGAATGCAATTCCTTCCGAGCACATAACCTAATATGACGAGCTGTTTGTTTCAACACATAACAAAGAACGTTGATCCCTCCGAAATTCTAACCAGAAAAATACTACTTCAAAAAGTACTTACAGTTAGAAGATAATTCCGATCTTCCACTTGCAGTTTTCTTCTTTCCTTCGTCTTCAATTTGACAAATTTAATAAGAATCACAAATGGTCTTGGCTTTAATAATCTTCTCAACAACAGTAAGCGAGTGAATTTCGTTCCGTTTTGGTGTAGTCCTATTTTTTTATTTTACCGCCGGTGTCCTGACTGTCAGTCCCCTGCTGACTGACGTACATACTTGGCTCACAATAATAACTAGAGACTAAATATTATGATGTCTATATTACACTCTCATTATAAATAAATGTGCCTAGCATTTTCAAAAGAGGAAGAGTATAAAATGCCCTGATTTGATTTTTAAAAAAAGTATACGTTCTTATCGAAACTTCTTACTTATAACAATGCCAAAATCACCTCCTAATGAACCCACTAATGTTTAGTTTTACAAAGGGCTGAACTTGCACAAAGGTGTCAAAATTAGGGTGGCCCAGAAAAAAACAGAACCCAAATTATTTATTTTCCCATTAAACTAACCTTAAACCCAACACCAACCTAACCCTAAGCCTAACTCTAACCCCTAACCCTAAACCCCTTAGTTAAAATTAACAGTTTTATTACAAAATTTATGGGTTCTGTTTTTTCTGGGTCACCGGAATACAGGGTGACCCAGAAAAAACAGAACCCAAATTATTTATTCATTTTCCTATTAAACTAACCCTAAACCCTAATCCTAACCCTACACCCTAACCCTAACTCCTACAACCCCATAGTTAAAATTAACAGTTTTATTACAAAATTTGTGGGTTCTGTTTTTTCTGGGTCAACCTTATTTTGACACCTTTGTGCAAGTTCAGCCTTACAAAGTTCATTTACCCCTCTCATAAGATTTTGGTGTTTAATTCCTTTCAGTTTATCACTCATAAAAATTATTTTAGGGGTGAGGGGTCTGAAAACGATAGATATATTTTTGGGGGGCGGGGGAACTGATAGATTCATTTCGATGTGTTTTTCGCATAATTGAAAAATAAATGTCGATAATTATTTATCTAGTTGTTATTTATTTAACATACTTCATTTTTTTTACAAAAGATAGAATTATATTCCTCTTCATGAATATATTTAATGTAACATCAGCAGGAGCTCAAAGATCCACCTACTTCCGTTCAACACGCTTCTGTTCACTTCATAATAAATCTTTGTTGAATTCACCCCGTGTCTGCGCCCATCTCTTTCACCCTATTGTAAATTTTTTTTTCTCACGCATTGTTTCCACTATGCAATACGAATACTCAACCTCAACAGTTGAAACTTTATCATGGGGTTGGGGTACGTAGTCGCATAAGTCTCAAGGGATAAAACTGCACTTTTGTTAGGAGTCTGTAGACGCGGTTGGGGAGGAAATCTTCTAAGAGTTTCCGAAAGGAAAGTTTGAAAAATCCCCTTCTTTTTAAACATTTACAAGACATCATTTTAAACTGCATAAACAAAACATCTAAAAAATGAGAGAAACTTACTCTTATCTAGATGAGAGAATGTGCTTATAGGTACCACCAAAATACATTACGTGGTCAGTGGTTACGTGGTTAAAAATATTTTTTAACTCTATATTTGAAAATCTCACAAAAAAAAAGAATTGTTGTTACAAAGAAAAACAGTTAATTCAAATATCAAATTATCCGATTAAGTAAAATTACTCACCGTTATCTTGAAGAATAAGTAAAACAGTCCGTTTTTTACAATACGGTCAGTTTCTTTATTGATTTTTTTTAGCAGAATTCTGTATTCATGATTCTTTTACTAAAAAAAAGAACACTAGCATAGAAATTTATAAAAATCTTCTGATATACTTATTCAGACTTTTGTCTTCATAGAAAAAAAGTAAAAATCGTTTTTTTTTGTCGGTTCCTTCATACATTCATCAATATTTCCCCAAATATAGGGATGTTC
Organism: Doryteuthis pealeii; assembly: GCA_023376005.1. Lineage (NCBI taxonomy): Eukaryota > Metazoa > Mollusca > Cephalopoda > Myopsida > Loliginidae > Doryteuthis > Doryteuthis pealeii. Next base: position 55,206,785 of record CM042177.1, read on the forward strand.
AAGGAAAGGGACATAACTCCTATTTTGTTTACACTGACTTATCTCCCATAGATTGAGTGTGAACGAATTCTATGGTTACCCAAAATTGCTATTTTCTACTATCTCGTATATTTTCACATCCGGGTTTTTCTAAGTATAAGATAAGCATAGGATTTTCTATCCAATATATTCAAAAGAATATTTATTCTTGGGAGTGTAATCAATTGAAATTTAATGTAGCCAAAAAACAAGTTATGACTAGAGGCTTTTTTTAAAAAAATTCTATGGCAAATCAATTAATTTCCATAATTACTTACCTTTTGATAAAAATATGTTTAAAATAAGATTTTTGGATGTTTTTTTTTAGAAGCATTGTTGATAAAGTATATATTATATTTTTTACTTGAAGGCAATTACAATGCATGTATCACATAAAATTCGATACTTTTTCTCATAGAAAATGAACTTGACAAGTGTAATCCCGGCAAAGGATCGCTCGGTGTGTAGAATATCATACAGACTTTTTCGACTTTATTAAGTCTCATCAGCGATATATACTAACAACTTCCCTCCGACAGAAATCAAAACCGGGACCTCAAACACCATATCGCCTCGGCCACAGTACACAGCTAACAATCCCTGCGAAATTAACCTTGTCAAATGATACTTACATGCCTCTGCCATAATAGGTAAGGGGACGTTGAGAGAATAATAACAACAAACCAGGCCTCATGCTCTTCGGCGAAGTGAATAAGATTTTTGGATGTTTAAAATAATTTTTTTCCCAAAATATCTTAGAAGAAATATATTTTTACGAGGTCTACCCCCCACCTATTTTATTTTATGAAATATGAATGAATGAGCCGGCAAAAAAACGATTTTAAAATTTTTTTCTATAAAGATAAAAATCTGAATAATTATATCAGAAGATTGTTTTAAGTCTCGGTACCAGATTTTCACGAAAATTTCAATAATCCTTACAATTTGATGAAAACATGTCTGAAATAGTTTTTTTCCTAGAATATATTATGGTAGATATGTTCAAGGGTTGCCAAGGGAGATCATCATTTTTTAAAATTTCTTAATTTCAAAACAATTACCAAAAATCAGGGAATTCTCAAGGAATTTTCAAATTATATTTCAATGACTTAATTTTATAAAGATTAGCTTATTTTATTAAAGAAACTTGAAAAATTCTTTTTTTATCAATTCAGAATGTGTGTGTGTGTGTGTGTGTGTGGGGGTAACCTTTGACCATCTGAAGAAAAAAAAATTCCCGGTCCTTAATTCTTATATTTATTGAAAGATCATATCCTGAAGAATATATAGGAAAATAAAAAAAAATATAAAAATATAAATTCAATACTCTAAAAAAGTGATTTTGAAATTTAAAAGTTATTTTCTTAAAATTCAAAAAATAATTAATGCAGCATTTTTTTTTTCATAGTTATAAAAATATATTTTTCTTTCAATTGATGAAAAAAAATTTTTTTTATCAAAGTTAAATTGTGTTTCTTACTACCTTCAAAATTTCAAGATCAGTTTTACATCTCTGTCAATATCCGTGACTAACTTGAAATTTTAACAAAAGATTTCCCTGAATTTTATCTTTGAAAAAATCTAAGTTAAAAAAAAAATGTGCGATGATATGCTGCATGTTTTCTGAGATTTATATAATTTTTTTAAAAAAGACGATTCGTCAATTTCAACTATGGATGACAAAATGGGCCGAATTCTCTCCCAGTCTAAATAGATATGCCAATCACATTTTTGGCTACACTTCTAAGAATAGATATTTTCTAAGATCTTGGATTGAAAATCCCATGTTTATCTTTTACTTTGAAATACTTGGATGTGAAAACATATGAGATAGTAAAAAATAGAGATTTTGGGCAACCATAACATAGGAACAAGAAATTGTCCACAGCATCAGTTAGTGGTGCCTTCTAATTGGCTAAAATTCCTTGTCACATGATTGCTCACCACTATATTCACCAGTAACCTTGATAATAATAAGTAACCTCTGTGTATAACGCATTTAAAACAAAACTTCAAAAATAAGATTTGCAAATAATGCACTTATTTAAAAGTTAATAAACTATGCACATTCAACATAAGTAAAAAAAATAACACATTACAGTAAAAAACACATATTTAATAGATAAGAATAACTTATTCCAGGAAAAGACAAATATATTAGTTTCAAATACTGACAGAATGTATAATATCCAAATTAGTTATAAGTTGAAAGTGGTTGTCTAAATTGTTAATGTCTATGTACAATGAACAAGTAAATTTAATAAGAGTTAAGACAAAGAATCTCATCCATCAAATGAAGATTGTTTTTTATTCAGTATAAATTTGAAAAGGAAGAACCACACATGAGACTGTGGCTTCTTTCCTGTGTGTGTTTGCATGTGATTCAATAAAGTTGATATTTGTGAAAAGGAAGAGCCTCACACTTCATGAGAATGTGGCATCTTTCCCTTGTGTATTTGCCAGTGAATCACCAAATGAGGCTTTTGTGAAAATGAAGAACAAAACACTTCAAAAGAATGGGATGTCTCTCATTTGTGTGTTTGCATATGCCTCATCAAATTTGCTTTTTGTGAAAAGGAACAGCCACAAAATTCACAAGAATATGGCTTCTCTCCTGTGTGTGTCCGCATATGTGGCACCAAATGTGATTTATGAGAAAAAGAAGCGCTACAAACTTCACAAGAATATGGCTTCTCCCCTGTGTGTGTTCGCATATGTGCTATCAAATTTGATTTTTGATAAAAAGAAGAGCCACATTCTTCACAAGAATATGGTTTTTTTCCTCTGTGTGTTCGCATATGTGAAACCAAATTTGACCCGTCTGAAAAGGAAGAACCACACACTTCGCAACAATATGGCTTCTCCCCTGTGTGTGTTCGTATATGCGTCCTCAATTTTGATTTAACAGAAAAGGAAGAGCCACACACTTCACAAGAATATGGCTTCTCACCTGTGTGTGTTCGCATATGTGACACCAACTGTGATTTTTGATAAAAGGAAGAGCCACATACTTCACAAGAATGTGGTTTCTCTCCTCTGTGTGTTCGCATATGTTTCCCCAAATCTGATTTTTGGGAAAAGGAAGAGCCACACACCTCACAAGAATATGGTTTCTCCCCTGTGTGTGTTCGCATATGCGACACCAAATGTGATTTTTGATGAAAGGAAGAGCCACACACTTCACAAGGATATGGCCTCTCTCCTGTGTGTGTTCGCATATGACACACCAAACTTGATTTCAGTGAAAAGGAAGAGTCACACACTTCACAACAATATGGCTTCTCTCCTGTGTGTGTTCGTATATGTATCATCAAATTTGATTTATATGGAAAAGAAAAGCCACATACTTCACAAGAATATGGCTTCTCTCCTCTGTGTGTTTGCATATGTCTCAGCAATTTTGACGGAATTGTAAATGAAGACCCGCAAATTTCACACAAACATGTTTTATCTTCTTTCTGCATTTGCATATTTTCACAATTACTGGAATTCAGCAAATTAAAGAGATATTTCACAAGAATTTGATTCTTCACTACTGTTTATAATCTACTCCAACAATCTAATTTCCCTGAAAAGAAAAAAACTGCTCTGTACTTCCAAAGAATAAGATTTTTTCCAGTATGAGTTCACTCATGTCACTTTAAATATGACTTTTTTTAAAGTACAGGTGTCCAAGAATATAATGAATTCAAATGGGAATCATTTCATCTGGATCAATAATCTGTAATAAATAAAAAAGAGAAAACTATAAATAAAATGAAAGAAAAATAATAAAGAAATGCAGTTTATATAAAATTATATTTCAATATTATATTGCCAAATGTAAAAGTAAAAAGATTTTCACAGATTTTGTCCAAGAAAAACATTTATTTATTCATTCATTAATTGATGAGCAGATGAAAATATTATATTCTTAAGAAAGATTTTCGTTTGTTTAATTTTGTGAAATTGTCAAGAATTTTTTCTTCAATAGAGAAGAACAATTATTGTTTAAAAGTTAATGGTATCAAAATATTTATGCCATTAGAAAGAAGACAGATTTAAGCAGATAAGAAAATTATTTATGTATATCTTATTGAAGGGAAGATAATTCTGAAAGATTTTTTTTACTGCTTAACAAAAATAGCAATAATCTGTATTTGAAAATGCTTTGTAAAATATTGGAATTTAAAAATATTAATTTTTTATTAATTGTAAGACAGATAAATAAAAAAAACAAAAAAAAAACAGCACATTTCACCTTCCCTAATTGTGTTATATTCTCTTTTGTGAAAATAAATAATTTAATATGTTTTATTTGGAAAATTCTTTTCTTTAGTTAAAAAGATTTGTATTGCTATATTACTCAACTTACTAATTTCAATTAAAAAGATTTATTTTGCTTTATTACTCAACTTATTAATTTGAATTAAAAAGATTTCTTTGCTTTATTACTCAACTTATTAATTTCCATTAAAAAAATTTATTTTGCTTTATTACTCAACTTATTAATTTCAATTAAAAAGATTTCATTTTTTATTACTCAACTTATTAATTTCAATTAAAATGATTTCTTTATTTTATTTTATTACTCAACTTATTAATTTCAATTAAAAAGATTTCTTTTGTTTTATTACTCAACTTATTAATTTGAATTAAAAAGATTTCTTTTGCTTTATTACTCAACTTATTAATTTCCATTAAAAAGATTTCTTTACTTTATTACTCAACTTATTAATTTCAATTAAAAAGATTTCTTTTGCTTTATTACTCAACTTATTAATTTCAATTAAAAAGATTTCTTTTACTTTATTACTCAACTTATTAATTTCAATTAAAAAGATTTCTTTTGTTTTATTACTCAACTTATTAATTTCCATTAAAAAGATTTCCTTTACTTTATTATTCAACTTAATTATTTCCATTAAAAAGATTTCTTTTGCTTTATTACTGAACTTATCAATTTCAATTAAAAGATTTCTTTATTTTGTTTTATTACTCAACTGACAGTAAATGAAATACAAGAGATTATGTGTCTCACTGAAACTATGTCATCAACAACAACTAACTATACTTTCAATTCTTTTGGAGAAAGGCATTATTCTGCTTTATTACTCAACTTACTAATTAAAAATATTTTTTGATTAATGGAGATCATGTATCTGTATGTAATCAAAATTATATCTCCATCAATGTCACAATTCCTTTTCTTATTTACGTTATATTCTCAATGATTATTATATTATCATCATTTAATCTTTAAATCTCTATAAAAATAGTTGAGTTATAAGTAGGTGGAGTGGCCTATTTTCATTATCAGACAGACACTGAAATAGACTATTCTCTTTTTGGTAATGCTAGCCCAAAGAGTTTTTTTTTTCTGAGGTGGAATGCCACTTCTACAATTGTTATAATTGACCACCACACTTTAAATGAAGAGAGTTTATCTCATTTATGTGCATGAATATTTCCATAATACTTTAACAACAGAAAAGTATCAGATATCCCAAAAAATAAGATTTCTTACCTGTGTTTATATGCATATACTCCACCGATTCTGATTTTCATGAAAAGAAACAACTTTGTATTTCACAAGAATATGCTTTTTTGAAAAGTTATGTCACCAATAAGATGTTGTATTGAAATTCAGTGAATTCTTCCAATTAAGTTAAAAATCTGTAAACAATAAAATAAGAGAAAACTATGTTAATAGAAATTATGAGTAATAAAGAAATACAGTAAAGCCATTCAGATGTTTTAATATAATATTCACAAATGTTGTATTGAAATTCAGTGAATTCTTCCAATCAGGTTAAAAATCTATAAGCAATAAAATAAGATATGATATTCACAAATGTAAAATATTTTGTTAGACTATACAAGATTGTATATAGGAAAACCTTTACTTATATATTTATTTATTATTAGATATATGAGGAAATTACTTAGTGGAAATATTTTTAGTAAACAACTCAATTTAGTGACTTATTTATTTATTGACTATCAAAATAGTCATACGATTAAAAAGAAGAAAGTTTGAAATAGATAAGAAAAATTATCCATCCATATTTTATAGAACCAAAGATATTTGTGAAAAGTTGTTAACCTGTAAAAAATTGTAATATATTTATTTGAAATTAAAAAAAACAAAAGTGGAAAATTTTACCTCCTCATTAAATTATTTTTTTAAATTCAATATTTTAATCTTTACATTTTTTGTATTAAGATAGTGGGGTAATTCCATGTCAAATCATCCACACCATGTAACCCACCCCCTTCAATGGGTAATTCCATGTCAAATCATCCAGGCTATGTCATCCACCCCCTTCAATGGGTAATTCCATGTCAAATCATCCACACCATGTAACCCACCCCCTTCAATGGGTAATTCCATGTCAAATCATCCACACCATGTCCATGTCAAATCATCCAGGCTATGTCACCCCCCCTTCAATTCCATGTCAAATCATCCAGGCTATGTCACCCCCCCTTCAATGGGTAAATGGGTAATTCCATGTCAAATCATCCAGGCTATGTCATCCACCCCCTTCAATGGGTAATTCCATGTCAAATCATCCACACCATGTCACCCACCCCTTCAATGGGTAATTCCATGTCAAATCATCCACACCATGTAACCCACCCCCTTCAATGGGTAATTCCATGTCAAATCATCCACACCATGTAACCCACCCCCTTCAATGGTAATTCCATGTCAAATCATCCAGGCTATGTCACCACCCCCTTCAAGGGTTAATTCCATGTCAAATGATCCAGGCTATGTCACCCCCCCTTCAATGGGTAATTCCATGTCAAATCATCCAGGCTATGTCATCCACCCCTTCAATGGTAATTCCATGTCAAATCATCCAGGCTATGTCATCCACCCCCTTCAATGGGTAATTCCATGTCAAATCATCCAGGCTATGTCACCCACCCCCTTCAATGGGTAATTCCATGTCAAATCATCCAGGCTATGTCATCCACCCCCTTCAATGGGTAATTCCATGTCAAATCATCCAGGCTATGTCACCCACTCCCTTCAATGGGTAATTCCATGTCAAATCATCCAGGCTATGTCATCCACCCCCTTCAATGGGTAATTCCATGTCAAATCATCCAGGCTATGTCACCCACCCCCTTCAATGGGTAATTCCATGTCAAATCATCCAGGCTATGTCACCCACCCCCTTCAATGGGTAATTCCATGTCAAATCATCCAGGCTATGTCATCCACCCCCTTCAATGGGTAATTCCATGTCAAATCATCCACACCATGTAACCCACCCCTTCAATGGGTAATTCCATGTCAAATCATCCACACCATGTCACCCACCCCCTTCAATGGGTAATTCCATGTCAAATCATCCAGGCTATGTCACCCACCCCCTTCAATGGGTAATTCCATGTCAAATCATCCAGGCTATGTCATCCACCCCCTTCAATGGGTAATTCCATGTCAAATCATCCACACCATGTCACCCACCCCCTTCAATGGGTAATTCCATGTCAAATCATCCACACCATGTAACCACCCCCTTCAATGGGTAATTCCATGTCAAATCATCCCAATGTCCCACCCCTTCAATGGGTAATTCCATGTCAAATCATCCACACCATGTCCACCCCCTTCAATGGGTAATTCCATGTCAAATCATCCAGGCTATGTCCACCCCCTTCATTCCATGTCAAATCATCCAGGGGCTATGTCACCCACCCCCTTCAATGGGTAATTCCATGTCAAATCATCCAGGCTATGTCACCCACCCCTTCAATGGGTAATTCCATGTCAAATCATCCAGGCTATGTCATCCACCCCCTTCAATGGGTAATTCCATGTCAAATCATCCAGGCTATGTCACCCACCCCTTCAATGGGTAATTCCATGTCAAATCATCCAGGCTATGTCATCCACCCCCTTCAATGGGTAATTCCATGTCAAATCATCCAGGCTATGTCACCCACCCCTTCAATGGGTAATTCCATGTCAAAATCATCCAGGCTATGTCACCCACCCCCTTCAATGGGTAATTCCATGTCAAATCATCCAGGCTATGTCATCCACCCCCTTCAATGGGTAATTCCATGTCAAATCATCCACACCATGTAACCCACCCCCTTCAATGGGTAATTCCATGTCAAATCATCCACACCATGTAACCCACCCCCTTCAATGGGTAATTCCATGTCAAATCATCCAGGCTATGTCATCCACCCCCTTCAATGGGTAATTCCATGTCAAATCATCCAGGCTATGTCATCCACCCCCTTCAATGGGTAATTCCATGTCAAATCATCCAGGCTATGTCACCCCTTCAATGGGTAATTCCATGTCAAATCATCCAGGCTATGTCACCCACCCCTTCAATGGGTAATTCCATGTCAAATCATCCAGGCTATGTCATCCACCCCTTCAATGGGTAATTCCATGTCAAATCATCCAGGCTATGTCATCCACCCCCTTCAATGGGTAATTCCATGTCAAATCATCCACACCATGTAACCCACCCCCTTCAATGGGTAATTCCATGTCAAATCATCCAGGCTATGTCACCCACCCTCTTCAATGGGTAATTCCATGTCAAATCATCCAGGCTATGTCACCCACCCCCTTCAATGGGTAATTCCATGTCAAATCATCCAGGCTATGTCCACCCCCTTCAATGGGTAATTCCATGTCAAATCATCCACACCATGTAACCACCCCCTTCAATGGGTAATTCCATGTCAAATCATCCACACCATGTAACCCACCCCTTCAATGGGTAATTCCATGTCAAATCATCCAGGCTATGTCACCCACCTCTTCAATGGGTAATTCCATGTCAAATCATCCAGGCTATGTCACCCACCCTCTTCAATGGGTAATTCCATGTCAAATCATCCAAGCTATGTCAATGGGTAATTCCATGTCAAATCATCCAGGCTATGTCACCCACCCTCTTCAATGGGTAATTCCATGTCAAATCATCCAGGCTATGTCACCCACCCCCTTCAATGGGTAATTCCATGTCAAATCATCCACACCATGTCACCCACCCACTTCAATTTTTCTGACTTTTTGTCCAAGTATGGATTATGATAAAGTTAGCCAAACCCCAAAATTTCAGCTTCCAATTCCAAAAGTTGGTGGAGTTATGTCGATTTTTAGCTTGAACATTATTTGTACCAAAACAATAGTTTGATATTTGCTCAGATCCGGAGCTATAACATAAGTTAACATTTTGCAAATCAGAAATCATTAATAACTATAACTTGGTTAACTTTAAGACTTGTTTGACAGCATTTTAGGATTGCTTGAGCTAAAATGTTCTTAGAAACCAATTTTTAGGAATTGAGAAAACCCTAGAATTCATTTTACAGACAAAAATAGATTACAAAAAGTCATCCTTTTTTGACAACCCCACCACATTTGAAGAGCTAAAAATCGACATAACTTTTTTGGATTTGGATGCTCAAATATTGGGGATACTCTAATGTTAACATTGTCCACACCTGGAAAAATTGAAGAAGATGGGTGACAATTTTATATTTTACTGGATGATTTGACATGGAATTACCCAATGGTAAGATAGATTTAAAGTTGTTGTGTAGTGATTCAGTTATGAACTTTTTTTTTGACCTCAGTATTCTTATTTTAAGGGAATTGAGATTATAAACTCATCAAGTCCTATACTGAACTAAACCAAAAATTATCAGTTGCTGAGTATTTAACAATATTTCCATTTCAGAGTAATAATAAAAAAAAACTTTTGCAGTTTTAGGTAAAAAAAAGTGTATAACTGAATGACAATGCAAAAACTTTAAATCTCTATAAAATCAATAATTGCTGTCCTTTAATTCTTTTAAAAATTTATAAATGAATTGTGTTTTCCTCAGAGTTTCATTTTTATCAAAAGTATTAATCCCAGATCCGAAATTAAAAATATATACATTGGATTTCATTTCAGATTCCACTAATATCTGTCCAGTAGACCATGGTAAAATGCTCCTGAATTCTCAGTCTACCTCTTCATTAATATATCAACACTGAAAATTTTGTTAAAATCGTTAATTCAGGTATTTGGTAAAACAATTTCTATTGGATGGGGGTGGGTAGTGTTGAATGCTTGAATTGTTGGGCCCTATTATATATATAACAACATTGACTGAAAAATAGTTTTAAATGTATTAAAAATAAATTACACGTGCAATATTGTTTTCTTTTTTTTTCACTTATGCTCATTATGTCACTACTTTTTGATTTAGACAAAAATTTGACCTTAAATAATCGACTTAATTAATTTTAATTCTTTTTTAAAATAAAAAGCAGACGAAAAATTAGGTATGCCTAGTTTATTGTATTAGAAATTGTGACTATTTATTAAGTACTACCAAAATACGTCACATGATCAGTTTAGCCCATATTGAAGCAAGAAATGTAAATATTTAAAAAACTTTTTTTTAATCTCGCAAAAAAGAAATAACGAACATAAAGGGTTGTTACAAAGAAAAACAGTTAATTTAAATATCAAATTATCCAACTGGGTGTAAGGTTTAAGGTTCTTATAATAATTTGGAAGGTTTAGAGTGACATTTTAGCGTGGGTACTTATATGTACAAGATATATTCCGACAAAGAAGTTATAAGATATTAAAAAACATAGACTGTAATAGTAAGCACATAGAAAGATATTCAGGATAGGAATAAATAAACTAATTACAAATGGTACAGAAATACATAGTGAACAAATATACAAACGTGTATAAAGAAAGTAAGACTTCGTCCTAAAGAAGTGACAAAAAGTTCCTGAAAGAATGTCACTTACTGATAACTGGCTGGGGAACAAAGCCACCCGCACTTAAAGATAGAGGCACAAGCGTCTAACTCATGTGAAGTGTTTAACTGTCACGGAGAAAGAGATCTCAAAATTCCCCGGCTGTTGCATAAATACTCTGGCCTCCTGTGGGCAGAAACCTGAAACAAGGGAAGATAACTCTTCTAGACAGCACACCAATCCAAACAGGGGCAGACAATCGCTACATGGGGAAAATTACTCATCGTTAACTTTAAAAATAAGTAAAACAGTTGTTTTTTTTTGTTTTTTTACAACAGGGTCAGCTTCTTTATTGATATTTTTTAAGCAGAATTCTGTATTCATGATTCTTTTACTAAAAAGCTCTCGCATTGAAACTTATAAAAATCTTCTGATATAATTATTCAGACTCGTTATAGAAAAAAAAAGTAAAAATCGTTTTTTGCCGATTCATTTTTTCATATTTCATAAAATAAAATAGGGGGGGGGGGTAGACCTCTTAAAAAATACCCCCTGATATATTTTAGGAAAAAACTATTCTAGACATATTTTAGCAAAAGGTAAGCAATTATGAAAATTTTCGTGAAAATCGGACCATTCATTTATTTTTCATAGAATTTTTTTAAAAGCCTGTAGTCATTACATGTTTTGGCTACGTTAGGTACCCAAAAATCGGCTGCTACTGTTTATTAAAAACGAATTAATTAAATCTATTAAAAAAGAAATCTCCAAAAAATGTTTTATTTATTTATTTTTTACATTTAATTTTCCGATTTTCGATACTTATTTTCTCATAGAAAATCCCCCTTTTTTTCTATTCACAACTTCGGTCTTTTATCTTTTTATTTCTACTGTAATTAGTAGGTACCACCAATTTGACCCTGTGCAATTTACCCCCCCCCCCACCTACATTTAACACAATGAAACTTGCAGAAAAATTAATATTTTCTTGAAATTTTTTTTCCATTCGAATGAAAAAACATTAAATAAACTCCTGATGATTTAAAAAAAAATTTATCAGCTTACGAAAATAATGAAAATTATGATTGAAAAACAATGCTTTCATTTTTGCACTGTTAAATCAACTGAAATTTAACGTAGCTAAAAACAAGTTACAATAAGAGGTTTTTTAAAAAATTCTATGAAAAATCAATTAATGGTCCGATTTTTACGAAAATTTCCATAAATGTTTACCATTGGATGTAAATACATCTGAAATAGTATTTTTTTCTAAAATATATTAGGGGAAATATTTTTTTACGAGGTCTATCACCCTCCTATTTTATTTTATGAGATAAAAAAAAATGACGCGGAAAAAAAAATGTACTTTTTTTCTATAAAGATAAGAGGCTGAATAACTATATTAATGAAATTGTATAAAACTATAGCTAGGTACTAGCTATAGTTTTTTTTAGGAAAAATTAATGAAATCGGAAATAAAAAGTGCAAAAAAATGTCATAATATTAATATTTGAAAACTTTTTTTTGCTTATGTAATTGGTATGTACTATATTCTATTAAATTGTCAAAAAAATTTTTTTTTAAGAAATTAATTTTTACGAGATTTTCAGTCTTTTGTGAGATTAAATATTTTTATTTTCTGCGTGAAATAAATAATTTTTTTTTTCTGCGGAAAAAAATCGAATTTTTCACGGATATTTAAAAATATGAATTTTAGAATTCACGTGAACTAAAAGTTGGTCCGATCCGAGCTCGATTAATATTTTTAAAAGAATTTGTAATTTTTATTGTTGAATAGTAATGTATGGTTCTTAGAATATACGGAAGAACAAAACTGACATATTTGTTTTACAAAGAGACGAGACGAGGCGCTTCTGAGTAACAACCGAAGTTTGTTTTTCTTTGTTCAAAAAAGTTAAATAAAATATTTTTTTATGCTATTGGAATAAAAAGTAAGTATACGTGATTATTTTATCAGTTTTTCTCTTAGAAAAAATATTCAAATTTTCATTTTATTTTCGATATTAAGAATTAATACTAAAACCGAAGACATTTTTTAACGTCAATTTCACTGCGAAATTTTAAGATTAAATTTTTTCAAGTTTTTATTCATTTTAATAGTAAATTGTAATATTAAAGTTTTTAAAGATTTTATTCATTTTAATAGAAAAAATTTGGCTAAAAAAAGTTTGTCCGTTACTTAGATGCATAACCGTAAGAGGGTAATAATATGTATTTTTTCTGCCTAAATTGTGGTCTGAAAATTCCAAAAAGCAGATTTTTTTATATCAAAAATCATCACGAGATTTTTTTAAATGTTTCTTCTTTTGAATGAACAAAAAAAATTCAAGATAATATTTAACCTTTATGCAAGTTTCATTGTGTTATATATAGGGGGGGGGGGGGTTCACAGGTACCTACTATTTATTTATTTACATTGATCACAATTATTTTACATCTGTGATTGTTTGTGCGGGATATCGCCTGCTTCTTGCCCCTTTTAGTGTGAAACCTTTTTCTTTTATGGTATCTAATGATGTTCGGAGTACGTAGTCTAGGCATATTATAAATACTAGCAAATATATGCACCCTCCGGGTGCAAGTATTTCAGTTTTAATATAATAAAATATCATATTAAATTAGAAAGGCTAATGAAACTAAATAAGAATGCAGATAAAAAGATTTGGAACGGAGGGGGTATAATCGAAAGATAGAACTACTTTGAAACTAACTCTTCCGTCATTTTCCCTTACTCCCGTCTTTCATTGGTAAATTTTCCTAATTTAACTATTTAGTTAAAATAGGAAGTAAAGAATAATATTACAGTTATTTCTTCTTGTTAATGGATTTCTTTCAAGATTTATCCCCGAGATTGTTGCTCATATTCAATAAGAAAAAAAACCAAACAATTTGAAATCCATAATACTAAGCATATATTTTTTAAGATCAAATTTTTAAAATCAATATGCAAATTAGCCTTCCCATTCATACTGTAAACCGCTCTTTTGTTGTATATATAAATACACTTGCATGTTATTAGTATGTAGATATGGTCAACAGTATTAATAATGTAAAACAATTTTATTGATAATTGGGTTTTAAATAAAAAATAAAATCATGGAGAATGTGATGTAAATAACAAAGGGAATTGTGACTTGAGTAGTAATATAGTTTCGGTTACAGACAGAAAAACACACAATCTCCATTATAATAAGATATATGGTGACAATGTGTCTCCTTACATTCACCGATCTTACGGCATCATAAGTTATCTAATTTATTCCTGTATTTATTAGTAAAACGATTTTATTTTTTAACAGGACTCAAAACTACAGGAAATTACCAATAAACTTTAGTCTGGGGAATGTAAATAATTTTCTATGCGATTGTTGTAGAGATACCCATTTTTGTCGGCTGCTAGATTTTTAAAAACTAATTAAAATTAATTAAATCTATTATTTACGGTCAAACTTTTGTCTAAAATGATAAGTAGTAACATAATGACGATCATTAAAAAAAAAGGAGGAAAATATCATTACATATGCAGTTTATTTTTAATATATTTAAACAATTTGTTTTGGTCAATTTCGACGCGATCCGCCATTCTGCTTCTTTTTCAATGGTTTTAGGCGCTTGTTTACAATTTTAAAATAACATTTGGGATGGAAAATTTTTTTACCAAAAATCAGGTAATTATCCGATTTTAATAAAATTTCAGTATTGATTTATCAATTAATGAATTTTATAATACATCAGTTATTTCATTTCAAAACTTTAATTTAGTATTTTTGCTATGAAAAATTAATATATAAAATTCATTTAAAATATGAAAAGCCTGATGTTAAGTTTAAAATGTTATATTTTTAGATTCTAGAAATAAATATCTATTTAATGCAAACCTTATTTTATTACAGCAAAGTATACTTTTTGAAGAAAAACTCGATTGAAAATGTACCCCCTTCCCTTTTTAAGCGGAAAATATCGATGTATAATTTTTTCTTTTATAAAATAATAGCCAATTAAATAATTATCGAAATGAGTAAAAAAAGAAATCTCAAAAAATTAATTATCTATTATTTTTTAACATTTTATTTTTCGATTTTCGGTACTTATTTTCTCATAGAAAAGCCACTGTAATTTTTGTTGTTGTTTTGTTTCTATTCATAACTTCGGTCTTTTATCTCTTTATTTACTGTAATTAGAAAACGGAAAGACCAACTTGAAAAAGAAAAGTTACGCCCCCAACATAAGGGGGGGGGGGTTAAAAAATAAGTGACCTGAAAAAAAAATGAGAAAGTTTTGAAATAAAATAAGTAATGCATTATAAAGACCATTCATTGATACATAAACACTGAAAATTTCATTAAAATCCGATAATTCCCTGATTTTTGGTAAATTAGTTTCCCGGTGGGGTGGAGGGTGGGGGTGAAGTCATTTTGCCAAAAATGCAATTTAGTCTCATTTTGGGTATCACTAGATTGTTGATATTTTCCTATTGATTTGATTTCTCAATCTTTCAGAAAATCATCATTTACATAATTTTAAAAATTATAATGAAATTTTTGGTTGGAATGATCATTCATAACTCCTACAAAACTAAAAGGATACTAAATTTATTGAAATTGGACAATCCAAAAAAATAAATAAATACAGTTCTTGACTTTACCCATCCCATCGATCTAGATTTAATTTTTTTTTAAAATTTTGTTTAGATATAGTGGTAGTGAGTTTACAGTAGGTTTAATTTTATCATTGATAACACAGGATCCAGGACTAGAACAAAACACAAAGGAAGTTTCAGTTGTAACTAGGTGATGCAATTCCTTTCTAACTAATAATTTAATATTACGAGCTGCTCCCTCTTGCACGCGCGTGTAACCAGGAAAGAAAAAAAAATACTACTTTAAAAAGTACTTACAGTAAATTCCGATAGCAATTTTCTTTTTCTCTTCGTTGCAAATGGATAGCAGTTTTCTTTTTCTCTTTGTTGCAAATGGATAGCAATTTTCTTTTTCTCTTTGTTGCTAATGTAATATCTTTAATAAGAACTACGGATGATTTGAGTTTAATTTTATGCATAACATTACATTGTTATCTCGTTCCTTTTTTTTAGTCGTTCTATTTTCACTACCGGTGTCCTGACTGGCCTGTCCCCTGCTGACTGATGTACCTACATGAAGTCCGAAATCACCACATCCCTTTTCAATATTTCCAATAGGGAATGTCACAATAATTACCAAAGCAGACATTAGATAATATGACTGTCCATTTTGTCTTCTGTGTTAACTAGGTATCTGCAATTTTACTCATGGGAGTTACCAAAAATTTGGGAATTGTCCAATCTTTATGCAATTTTTTATGCTTTATTCATTAATGATTTAATTTTTTATTGAATAAATTATTTTTATTAAGAGCAAATTTGTTTCATAAGAACAAGATGAATTTTTACAAATATTACAGTTAAGCAATATTTTCTTATTTTCCATTGAACATTTTTAAACATAAAGTTTTTTCCTATCAAGCGACGTTTCAAGATTGCTTAATACAGTCCAGGCTTCCAGGGAATAGGACTTTCCGCAGTGTATGTGAACCATGTAGCCTTCAAGGAGCTTCAGAAGCGGTTTTACGACCGGGCAGGTAAAGAAGGCGTGTTCAAGCGACTCCTCCTCCCCTTTACACCAGGCGCAAACTGGCGGAGTAGCCAGACCCGCCTTCTTCAGCTTCTTGCCAACCCAGAGGGCGCCTCGAATCAATCGCCAGGTGAGTGAAGCCTCATTATTATTGAGACAACCCAACCCGGGAGCCCAAGGTCAGATAGAGCAGCCCTCAGCCGTCGTCACACTGAGCCTTTCTGTTAAGTTGTCGCGGTGGTCGATACAGGCATCGACTCCGCGGACTTTTGTTTAAAAGCGATTGAATGACACAAACCAGGTAAAGGTGGACAAACGAGGAGATTTGGTTAACAAGAAACAGAAGTTTATTTCGGAAACTACAGTAGATGAAAGGTCGGAAGTAGGTAGAACATTGGTCGGGTCGTTGGTATCTTAGTCCGGGAAGAGGTCGGTTACGTCAGATGAATCGGTCGTGTAGACGATCGGAGATGTGCACGACGGGCACTGTGGGTCGAAGGTCGAGGTGGATCATGGCTGAACGTGAGGAGTCTTCCGGAAGCTGGAGATGCGTCGATGAACCAATGTGAATTAATGCTGGTAGACGAAGGTAGTAGCTGGTCGCTGAAGGAAGAGTCGAATGAGAAGGCTGGTTCGAGGCTGGATCGGCGGTAGTCAAGGTCGTCGGTAGCGAGAAGTAGAAAACCTGGCGGGGCCGAGTCGAGGCAGGTCTGGTCGTCGGATAGCTTGGGACGTGTGCAGTTTGCCAATACGTGGGATACTGCAGGATGCGTCGGCAGCGAGGGGCGAGGCACGGGGTACCAAGGCGTAGTCGATCGATGGCATCGGACCGGTCGAAGGTCGGTCGAAACGGGTACGATTTGCCGGTATGTTGGGATACCGTAGGAACGTGTGCGCGGTTCACCAGCGGGTAGGTGATACCGTGTGAGGTCGGCGGGGAGCGTGGACCGAGACGAAAACGAACGAAAGGGCCGAGACCGAGGTAGCTACGAGCGGGTACCGAGGGACCTAGGCAGGGCCTAGGTGCAGGATCGAACCGGAGCCGAAGGTGGCCAGAGGAGAGGCCAGAGGAGAAGAGAAGTGAAACGACTAAGATGGTCCTGAAAAGGACCGTTGTAGAAGAAGAGGCTGGCGCATGGAGCTGGTCGAGCGGGGTCGCACTGGAAGGGCAGGCATAGGTCGTCGGGACTGGAACGTCGGCGGGCAAGAACGGAGTAGTGACAGCTAGCTGGAGGCAGGAGACTGGAGGCGAAAACCGGGAGCCGAGATGTGTATGCGAGCCAAGCCGAGGCCGAGAAGTGGCCGAAGAGAGAGAGAGAGAGAGAGAGAGAGAGAGAGAGAGAGAGAGAGAGAGAGAGAGAGAGAGAGAGAGAGAGAGAGTGTGTTTATTGCCAGGCATGGAATCCTGGCAAGTTTACCAAACTGGATTTGCTCTTTAGCAACTGGAGGCAACTTGGGTCGGTTTGGTCGAGTCACCGAAATGACGACCGCTGCAGCGAGCCCAAGTGCGCATACCCAGCGCAGGGAAGCCGGACAGTATCCGGTCAGCCCGACCCCGTAGGGTTTATTTGTCTCATACCCCACCTGTATGGACTGGGCACAAGGCTCCGTTTTAACGTGGGCCCACCCACAAGCCGAAGCTAATGGGTGGGAGAGAACAAAAATTGCGTCGATCCCATCGGCATTTCCCCCTAAAGGGGGGCGCCTCAGGCGCTGGGCAATAAACCCAGCCCTGCCCCCAAAGGGGCAGGTATTGCCTGGAGGGATAGCCCTCTGGGATCGACGCTATTAATTTAACCCCGTCGGGCACAACCCCGTAGGGTTTATTTGTCTCATACCCCACCTGTATGGACTGGGCACAAGGCTCCGTTTTAACGTGGGCCCACCCACAAGCCGAAGCTAATGGGTGGGAGAGAACAAAAATTGCGTCGATCCCATCGGCATTCCCCCCTAAAGGGGGGCGCCTCAGGCGCTGGGCAATAAACCCAGCCCTGCCCCCAAAGGGGCAGGTATTGCCTGGAGGGATGGCCCTCTGGGATCGACGCTATTAATTTAACCCCGTCGGGCACGACCCCGTAGGGTCTCTGTCTTTGGCCAGAAAACCCATTTATTAACTGGAAATTCCCGCCGCTAACACGTCGCGTTTCGTGGTGGAAATGCGTTTGCCGGCAGAATTAATTATACGCAAGCGGTCAGGACCGGACCTTCGCAAGGCAGAAAGCCATGACCATTTATAACCTCTCGTTGAGGTCGTTACGGCCTGGTGCAGGTCGTAATGCACAGAAAGCGCACATTCGTGCAGGAATGTGGGTATTCTGGTCAGTTTAGCGACGGAAGTGGGAGAACAAAATCTGTGGGGCGAACTTGACCTTGCTTTGAAATTTTTGGCCCGGCTGCTGGCCGCTTGCTTTGACCCAGTTAAGTTGGGGGTCTGAGAGAGGAAGGAGGCGAGTAGTGAAGCGAGTAATTTGGAGCGTAGTAGCGGACGCGACAAAGTCATCCCGAACGGCCCCCCTCACTAGCCTGCGATATAATGCCCTACACGACGGCGGCCGGGTATGGACTCTAAGGGCATGCCGACACTCGCGATAGAAGGTGCATTCTTTCATGGGTAAACGGTAGGCCTCCTCATTTTCGGAATGCACACTTCTCAAGGCCGGGAAGGCCTTCTTGGCGTCTTCCTTCCAGAATTCACCAGATTCATCGTGTTCTGCTGTCATCCGGTCTAGGAGACTGAGACGTAACGTGTGACGTCACGTCTCCACGCTCGGTACCCCTAGACAGCCTTCAGAAGGATGAAGGCAACAGATCTCGCGACGCACCAAAGGAGCCCGATTGTTCCAGATGAACTGAAACAGGACTCTTTCTAATTTAATTAGAAATGTGAACGGGAGAGGAAGTACTTAAAGACGGTAAAGGATGATGGGGTAGATGTGCGAGCCGCACACCTCTGCCCTCCCCTTTAAGGAAAGCCTCCTCCGTGGCCATATGCCGGCAGTGGCCACGACCTTTTCAAGTACCTCCGACAAGTTTTTCTCCAGCTGTAGATCAGGACCGAACCAGACGCCGAGTATCTTGCACGACCCGTCCGTCCAGCTGAAGGGTCCGAGAAGAGCACAACCCTTCCACAAACCCAACCGTAGACCTACCGATTTGTCACGGTTAATTCTGGCCCCTGTCACGGCTTCATATCTTCCCAATTTTACGCTGACCTCCTACAAGCAAAGTTACATCGTCAGCGTATACTTGGTCGAAGTGCAAGCACCAGGCAAAGTAATCCCGCGAAGGACCGGGTTCGCCTTTATCTTGCGCAGGAAGGGTTCCAACACAAGAACGTACAGCAAGGGCGATAGCGGACAACCTTGTCGAATGGATCGAGATAAGGTGAAGGGTTTCGATCTTACTCCATTCACCTCCACCATGACTCCGGGGGACGCATACAGGAGCCGAATTCAACTTTGAAAACCCACGCCAAAGCCGGCCTCGGCAAGAACAGCCTCCAAAAACCCATGGTCAACCCTATCAAAGGCCTTGGACTGATCTAAATTGATCAGCGCAGCTCTACCGTCGACTTTGTCTATGATCGTGCGAATCTTATGAAAGCTGTCCTGGGTATTCCTGCCCTTTACAGCACAAGACAGTTCAGGGGCTATTAGACTAGGCAGGGCAGACTGCAAACGATCTGCTAAGATCTTCGCCAGAATCTTCAAGTCTGTGTTCAACATCGTCAAAGGGCGAAAGTTACTAACCCCATCCCCACCATGTTTGTTCTTCCCAACCCCTCGGGTGAAGCGTTGGGGAATAGCCCCCTGCTTCATCCAGTTGTTGTAAACAGTTGCCAGCAAGGGCACAAACATGTGCGACAGCCTCAAGTACACTTCGTAGGGGAGACCATCGATTCCAGGAGTCCTCTCCAACCCAACCGACTTCAGCGCTTGTCGAATTTCGTCCTCTGTAATGCGCCCATTACACCCAGCCGCTCCCGTCTCCTGAAGGCGAGGGAAGTCGGAAAGATAGGCGTCGAATTGAGCCGAGCTGTCCGGGCTCCCTAGTGAAGAGCTTCTGGTAGTAGTCCCTGAATTCCCCACAGATGCCTTTGTTTGTAGTTCGACACTGTCCGTCCAGAGATGTAACACTCGCGATGTGCCTCTGAGTGGCAGCTCTCAGCTCCTCAGCCCGCAGATCTTGAACCGTGTTCGTCGCCTCGCAAGATATTCTCTTTAACCTGGCCCTAACTACCTGAGCTTGATACTTCTTGTGGTTAGTGGAAGCCAGCTCAGCCTTGTTATAAACCGTATTAGCATGCAAGCGTATGGTGATGAGGAAATGAACAAAACACAGATTTAAGTTTTAAAATTGTATTAAGAAAAACAACATGAGAACGGTGAAAGGATAGAAATGAGAATTACAGGATAAATTTGGTTATAGTTATGGGTGGATATTAAGTCCGTAAAATGTCCAGCGTGACTGTGGTAGTGGGGTGGTGATGTAGGCCGAATATTGTGTTTTAGTAGTAGAATTTTTTGTATCGTCGAGTGATATAGAAATGTTCGGTAGTTGACTTGTTGATTTGACTGCCTGGTGAGGTCAGGTTTGGGAAAGTTGGGGGTGTGATCCGCCGCCTTTGATGTGTCCTTCGTTTTGCTAGCGCTCGTCGGGACTGCGTTCGTGATGGTGTCTGAAGCTCTGACTGTCGGTGCCTTTCACAGCTGTTCGTTTTATAGAGATTGGTAGCCGAAGTTGGATCAAATGAAGATATTTTCATTTCACCCGGGAATCGCTTTCATTGGATGATAATGCGAATTTTATTTACCAATTTTTTTATTTTTATTTAATGTCAGGAATTGACCATCAAAGCGGAACTCCGATCGGAGCCCATGCGCAGATATGTGTTAAAATGGTCATTCCGTTTTAGGTAACGATAGAGGACACTTCCGACTTTGTCCGTCCCGTTGGCGAGTGTATGTATATTTTAATTAGTGAATCGGGGAGATTTCGACTTTTGCTTATACAACAGCCTTAACTATGTTAGTGGCTAAATTATTTCCCGCACAGCGGTATCTAGCCTATTCTCTAAAATCCTTTGCTCCGCTAGTCTATCTAGCTTGAGTCTTCTACCATAGTCGGCAGCAAAGGATCTAATAGTATCCTTAAGCCTAGACCCCCACCTGTTCCCGTTAACCGCCCCCATCAATTCCCGCTTGATGGTTAGTTCTAGCTGGCTAAGGAAATTCTTATCTTCCAAAAGGGAAGCATTACGTTTCCAATAACCAGACCTCCTAGCCCTAGCCCTAGCCCTATCTAATTTTAGCCTGACATAGACCATCCTATGATCAGAGCTACCTAACGTTTCAAAACTTGGACCATCTATAAGTTCTAAACTCTCCTAACTATCACTCGGTCAATGTAGTTGGGGAGCTGACGACCAGAGTCGCCTCTACCGGTCCAAGTCCATTCTACCCGATATGGATGCTCCTCACGGAGCTTGTCGGCGAGATCAAATCTGTCGACAAACTCCTTGAAGTATTTGGCATCCAAATTGTTAGTATTCGCTCTGACATCCCCTCTGTATATCTTGGGGCCAATGACGGCGTTCCAATCGTTTACTAAAACTAGCCGTTTGGATGATGTCACATAGGGATCGATGCGCCGAAAAAAATCAGGTAGCTCACTCGTGACATTGGGTCCATAAACCCCAATGAAACGAAACGCCCTTCCTTTTATGGTAGCATCCACCACACAAAGCCTTCCAGTCGGATCAGAAAAAATAAAAGAACAAACCGCATGAAGGTTTCTGTTAAAAACCAAAGTGACCACTCTGGCACGACCATCAAAAAATGCTGAAAAGGAATCATAATCATACTTTGCCAGTATCTCTTCATGGAGGTTCAAATCAAAGCGGGTCTTCTGTAAGCAACGGATATCCATCTCACGGTTCCGAATCCAGTAAAGAAGCTGTTGCCTTTTAGATTCTGATCTCAAGCCGCGAGCATTCAGACTTGCTAACCTTAGTTCCATTAAGAAAGTTACATCGTTATCTTAAAAAATAAATAAACCTATCCGTATTACATGCGAAAGGATAATTTTCAGGCAGCAATTTAGACCTAAAAGTTACATTTTATTTCCCTTTTACGATTATACCACTACAAGTATGGAAATACAAGGTGGACATATTTTTTTCTTGTGCATATTCAATAACCGATTATTTGTTTTCAACGATTTTTAAAATGTTCTTTTTTTTATCTTGAAATATTATCTCGAATTTTTTTTGTGCATTCGAAAGAAACATTTTTTTTAAATCCTGATGATTTAAAAAAAATTCAGCCTAGGAAAAAAACTGGAAAAACTTTAATATTAAAATTTAAGCTAATCTGTCGGAAAATTAGGGTGACCCAGAAAAAACAGAACCCACAAATTTTGTAATAAAACTTAATTTTAACTAGGGGGTTATGGGTTGGCGTTTAGGGTTGGGGATTAGGGTTGGGGGCTGGATGAAATGAAAATTTGAATATTTTTTCTAAGAGAAAAACTGATAAAATAATCGTATATACTTACTTTTTATTCTAATAGCGTAAAAAGTTATTTTATCTAACTTTTTTGAGCAAAGAAAAACAAACTTCGGTTACTCAGAAGCGCCTCGTCTCTTTGTAAAACAAATATGCCAGTTTTGCTCTTCGGTATATTCTAAGAACCATACATTACTATTCAACAATAAAAATTACAAATTCTTTTTAAAATATTAATCGAGCTCGGATCGGACCAACTTTTAGTTCACCTGAATTCTAAAAATCATATTTTTAAATATCCGTGAAAAATTCGATTTTTTACCGCAGAAAATAAAATATTTAATTTATTTCACGCAGAAAATGAAAATATTTAATCACACAAAAGACTGAAAATCTCTTAAAAATTAATTTCTTTAAAAAAATGTTTTTTGACAATTTAATAGAATATAGTACATACCAATTACTTAAAGCAATAAAAAGTTTTCAAATATTAATATTATGACATTTTTAGGAGATTTCTTTTTTACTCATTTCGATAATTATTTAATTGGCTATTTTTTATAAAAGGAAAAATTATACATCGATTTTTTTTTTTTTTTTTTTTTTTTTTTTTTTTCTGAGGGGGTACATTTTCAATCGAGTTTTTCTTCAAAACTTATTACTTTCATCAACAAAAATAAGGTTTGCATTAAGTAGATAGTATTTTTTAGAATCTAAAAATATAAGATTTTAAACTTAACATCAGCATTTTCATATTTTTAATGAATTTTATATATTAATTTTTCATAGCAAAAATACTAAATTAAAGTTTTGAAATAAAATAACTGATGCATTATAAAATTCATTAATTGTTAAATCAATACAGAAAATTTCATTAAAATTGGATAATTACCTGATTTTTGGTAATTTTTTTCCATCCCAAATGTTACGTTAAAATTGTAAACAAGCGCCTAAAACCATTGAAAAACAGCCAAAATGGCGGATATCGTCGAAATTAACCAAAAAAAATTTTTTTTAATCTATTAAAAATAAACTGCATATGTAATGATATTTTTCTTTTTTTAATTATGGTTATTATGCTACTACTTATCGATTTAGACAAAGTTTGACCTCAAATAATAGATTTAATTATCTTTAATTTGCTTTTAAAATTCCTAGCAGACGACAATAATGCCAGTAGCTATTGAAAGGGAATGTGGTACATCAGTGAGCAAGGGACAAACAGTCAAGACACCGGTGGTAAAAATAGAACGAACAAAGGAACGAAATTGAAAGTCACTGTTGATGCAATATACATCAAATACAGACTATCAATACCTAATTATATCGTAATTCTTATTAAAGATATTATATTGGCGACGAAGTGAAGAAAGAAACTGGTATCCTGCAGTAGAACGAAATATTCATCTGACTGTAAGTATTTTTTAAAGTAGTATTATTTTCTGGGTTAACGCGTGTGTGAAGGGAAAGACATATTTTGTTATGTGTCGGAACGAAACAGCTCGTTATATTAAGGTTATGAGCTTGGAAGAAATTGCATGACTCACCTTCAAATTAAACTTTCTTAGTATTTTATTGCAATCCTAGGTACGGTGGTACCACAAATATTAGCAGTAGTAAACCTATTCCAGTTGCTCTGCTAAAATTAAAAATAAATAAATAAATACTACATAAAAAGAAAAAAAAAAGAAAAAAAAGAAGGGAAATCTGGATTTGGGTCGTATGGGAAACCTTAAAGCCAATAACTTTTCTGGTAAAAAAGAACAATTTCCTCGTAAATTCCTACCATAAAATAAACTGAACGCTCATTTTATGTCCGTGTTTTTGCAATAAATGTTTTATTTTTCTTGCACCCGTGATTTTACAATACTAAATATATTTTCTTTATTTGTTAAAGAATAAAGAATAAAAAAAATATATATAGTATTGTAAAATAATGGGTGCAAGAAAAATGTGTTATAAAAAATTTAAAAAAAACAAATTTCTCTTACATAAAACCTAAATTTTTGCATTTAAATGTAAATTCCCGTAAAATCCCGCCATTTCTTAATCTTTGTTGACAAAGTTATCGCATCTTGACGTGTGCAGTATTTCTTTGTATGGAGGATTATACGTATATGTTATCAAACAAATAAAATAATAAATTTCTTCAAACACTGTTTGTTTGAGTTCTACAAAGTATAATTATACTAGCGTCACGGATTTGAACATATTATTGCTGAAGCAAAAATTAACAACAACAACAATACCCAAAAACCAGATTTTTTAAAATATCGCTTAGCGCCCCCATTAATAAAAATGACGACAATTTGTAATTCAAACATTATTTTCATTTAAAAAAAAATAAAACCGAAATATGTTATGTCATTATTTTTAGCTAGATATTTTTTATACAATATTTTCTTTGATCAATAAATACGATTTTGATATCCGCTAAAGAAAAGTATTTATTTTACATTTTATAAATTTAAAAAAATCCCTGAAAAAAAACCAACAAGTAGACAATAGGAACTTTTAATATAAAATTCTTTTTTAAAATTTAGAAAAAAAAAAATGATACATATTTTTTTCCTGTTTACAAGATTTAAGTTTCAATGTTAAAGATGCCCTATTACCAAAACCGAATTAGTTGCGATTTTTTTTTTTACATATGTTCCGTCGTTAAATTATCTTTCCAAAAATGTAAAAATCTTTTATATCCCTCCCCCCCCCAAAAAAAGATCTTTGTATGGGGGATTAATACGCAAAACAAAAACTAACGAAAAAAAAAAATTAGCTTTTTCAATTTATTAAGCATTTATTTACAATAAAAGTTCGTATTTTATTACTTCCTATAGCGAAAGTTTTATTAAAATCGGATAGTTTATTTTATATGATTTTTAGAACAATTTCCTGTGATCACCCTTTTTTAGAGCCAGTGATAATTTGCACACCCCTAACGTAGTGTATGATATATGTCTGATATAGTTTTTCTTTCCTAAAATATATTAGTGGAATTTTTTTTTTTTTACAAATTCTAACCCCCCCCCCTATTTTATTTTATGAAATATGAAAAAATGAACCGACAAAAAACGATTTTTTGTCTATAAATGTAAGAGTCTGAATAATTATATCAGAACATTTTATAAGTTTCAATGACAGAGATTTTTAGTAAAAGAACCAAGACTACAGAATTCAGCTAAAAATATCCATAAAGAAACTGACCGTGTCGTAAAAAAACGGATTGTTTTACTTATTTTTCAAGATAACGGTGAGTAATTTTTCCTCAATTGGATAATCTGTTTTTATTACTTGTATTTCCACTTTGAAAGATTTCAGTGTCATTTCTACATGATTATTTTAGAATTGAATGTATTGTTGTCAGAAAATAAAGAATGAGAATTTATTTAAATTAAGATTACACAATATTTGTGAGATATGTTGTTTGTATTTGTGGGACAGAAAAGAATTTTCCAAACAAAAGCTGTTACATCATTTATTTTCACAAAAACGAATGATAAAACAAAAACAAATGATAAAAATTGTAGCACAATTAGGGGAGGTGAGATGTGTTTACCATTAACTAGGTTTTATTCATAACCTCTCTTATCTATTTTGCTATTCACCTGATACAAAAACAGGAAAGAAAAAAATGCCATGCTAAAAAATACTGAAATTTAAAATATATTCAATAAGGAGATAATATCTAAAATTATCATATTTAAAAAAAATTGAAATACACTTATTACAATTTTTGTTTTTAGTTAATTAACTTTTCACTAATATATTTGGTTACATAAAATTTAGATAAATAGTTTTTCTTATCTTCTTTCATCTTTCATCTTTCTAATGGCCTATCTATATTGATAGCGTTATCCTATTATAACAATACACATTGGTGCAGAATGCAAATCTGATGCAAACAAGTGTATATATATATATATATATATATATATATATATATATATATATATATAATATAGAAAATTTGAAAAAAAACAAGTGTTCCGAAAATGGGATGAATTTAATTATCGATGTTTAAAACATTTCGGTTACATTGAACCTTCATCAGGATGTCTCTTGGGGTGAAGAAAATGATGGATGTTTTTATATGTGACAGGAGACGAAAATCTATTTTAGCTAAAAACGGAGATATATTGAATTTTTAGCTAAAATAGTGTTAAATAATTACAAAATACCAGGCTTCATTTAATTATTTATTTAGTTATCATTCCCACTTTGTTCCCTTAATAACCGACATGTATTATTTATTATATCTCCGTTTCTAGTTAAATAGTGTTAAATAATTACTAAATACCAGGCTTCATTTTATTATTTATTTAGTTATCATTCCCACGTTGTTTCCCTATGTTCTCTTAAAACTAATCAGTCCATTAATACTTTTTCTCGTCTTTTGCATTTCTTCGAGTTGCGTCACGCGTCATGACACCTTCGCGTGAGTAGATCGCGACTTGCCTTTCTAAAATAAAACGCTGATCAAATACAGTTACATAACTAAAAGATTTTCATCTCCTGTCACATATAAAAACATCCATCATTTTCTTCACCCCAAGAGACATCCTGATGAAGGTTCAATGTAACCGAAATGTTTTAAACATCGATAATTAAATTCATCCCATTTTCGGAACACTTGTTTTTTCAAATTTTCTTTATATTGTCGGATTTAATTTCCATATTTACTCCCATATATATATATATATATATATATATATATATATATATATATATATATATATAATTCTAGCTAGTTATATAGATACATAATAGTAAGACCGCTCACATATGGGTATGTGTATTCAGTGTGGATCATGTGTGTGTGTGTGTGTGTGCATACATACATACATGTGTATGTATACATGTATTATATGTATACGTAATGTATGCGAATACTCTATCAAAGAAAAGGGCCATTTAAAACGATAGAGAGGGAAATAAATATAAAGGGAGGTGATAAGAGTCATTCACTAGACCAGAAGTCTAGTTTTTTGGCCAGATTGAAAGTCACCAGGAGTTCAGATAATAAAATTCAACCCAGTTTAGAACAAAGGATTTTTGAAATCTCGTGTGGGCGAGTGTTGATAGCGGGAATTGAGAATTCTGGGAGATTTGAAAGTCAGTCAGTTAGTTTTTGGGCAGCGAACGGGACAGATTCCCCTTAGAGACTTGCCAGTAGCATAGAAATCAACTTTAGCAGAGGTCCTTAAAGGAACAAAAGGGGGCCTTGTGCCTCCTCTCATCTCGAAAAACATGGGAGAATGAAATAACAGGGGATGGAATGACTGGAAGAAGCAATGCAAGAACCATATACCTCTCTGCCATTTTTATTGTGTTCACCTGACTTCGACTTGACTTTGTTCCTCTCTCTCTCTTTCTTATAAAATTTGTTGATTTGTGCACCTTTTGGTGGGGGCCCCTGTAGAGGTGCTTTGAGCATAGTTACAATGTGTAGCAGTCCAAAGAGGTAACTAGCAGATAACACAGATGATGGCCAGAGAAAGCAGTACAGTGAATGCAGAGATGCAGAAAAGATGTACAAAAAGGCCTCTCAGCCCACCGATGGTGTAACACTATGGAGTTGTTTACTAAAAATGTTTCCACATAGTAAAGTTTTCATACATCTAACTAACTAAATAAGTAATAGTTTTCTATTATGAATTCCTGTATGATCTAAGAAAATCATTTTTATTTTATTTTCCATTGTGAATATAATATTGAATACATCTGAACAGGTCGAAATATATAATATTATATGAACTGCATTTCATCATTACTCTTGTTTTCAATTATAGTTTTCTATTGTTTTATTAATTACAGATTTTTGAACCGATTGAAAGTATTCCCTGAATTTGAATGAAGAATTTTGGTGACATGGATTTTCAAAGAAGTTACATCTAAAGCAACGTAAGTAAACACATATTGGAGAAAAGCATATTTTTTATAATGTACAAATTTCTTTCCTTTCAGTTTAGTAGTGTATATACAGATAAACATGGATGAGAAATGATATTTTTGTGTAATGTTTAATTCTTTCTTTTCTGATGTCCAGTTTAAATTTCAAAGTTGTTGTGTGTGAGAAATGATATTTTTATCGTAATCTTTATTATTTTTTTCTGACCTCTAGTTTTTGTGGTTGAAGTGTGTTGCTCTCCCTTTAAGTAAAAACTAAATTTGCTGGTACATAGGAAAGCATATACACAGGAAAGACACGGTGGAAGTCCAAATTCTAGTATAGCCAATGATGGTGTTAACACAGCCAACAAGATATAAAGTCAAACCTGTGCTGGGTTTTAGGGAACTAAATACATATGTAACATGCCACACAGGAGCTGATGTTATTGTGTAAAACTATATAAGGGTGGAGACAATGGATTTTACTACAATGATAGATCTGATGTCAACATAACTGCAATTTCATGTAGGTGTGGTAGTACCAATTTGTGATGTACAAAGAGACCATGTATTGCCTTACTGTTACATAATTATTAGATGCCTAATATTTATGGCAATAGTGTAGAAATCAAAATGGCCATTATAAGTTACAGCACACGGCCTTGAAGGATGAGTGACGGCGCTTGATCTCAATCTCACCTTGCCTTCCGGGGATAAATCGTGAGAACCGGAAGACATAGAAGACCCTGTCTTCCGGTTAAAGGATAGTAAGTCAGTCAGTTAGCAAGTAGGAGCCGAGCTCATAGGATGTGCGCAGATTTCTGGTTTGGGGATTTACAAATAAAGTAACATCAAAGTAAATCGAAGTCTTGTGTTTATTACCTAAAAACTAACAATGACACATGGCTTCTGATAAGGAGAAATCCCTAACAGAAACCAGACCCGAAGTCCCCAAGAAAGTCCAGACCTTAGAAGAGACCAGACCAAGATAGATGATCAGAATAGCAAAGCCGGCCAGAAGAAAATACGACCAGAAGTAAGAAGTAAGAAAGGGTATACAACATTACTAGATTGGGTTTTGGATTGAATATCATACCAAAAATCATGGTTACAGCGCTTAAGATTGTATGTATTGAAGCAGGAAGAGACAAGAGGAATGGCCATACATTTCTCTGTTGATGAGATCCTAGTGGATGAGCGGTTGTGCAAGTAGAAGAAGTAAGATACCACCTTGAAAAACATGGATTAATAGTTAAACCTTCTGAATCACTCAACGGAGCAGTAGCACTTGGTCTATTTTGAGTGGAGGAGATCCTGATAATAGCATAGCTTGCAAGTCAGCTCTGCTCAAGGCAGAGCTAAATAGATTGAATGTTTGAACATATTACAGACGTAGTGGAAACAGCATTGTAGAAAGGCAATGAAGGACTGTGAAGGACATTGCCGAACGGTACCAACTATCACCACTTCAGGCAGTCTACTGGTACAGCATAACCCCTCGGGTAGACTGAGAGGAGGACTGTTCTACAGCAAACAATATTTCAATACAAGTGAGATATCTAGTGGTTATCCCTGAAGAGGAAGCAAAGGTGGGTGAGGTGACCTGGTTCAAATTAGATTAGAAAAGAAATCTGGATAAAGCCACCTAATGCTTGCTGTACTATACAATCAGAGCAGGGAATGGTGATTGGGATGTAGTTATGAAATAACAATTCCATAAATGGAATCCCTCGGCATATCATTGATGGGTAACAAGTAACTGGTTTGGGTCTGGTGAGACTTGGCGATAGAGATAGTCATTCCAGCTCATATGTCAGGAAGAGAGGAGAAAGATGTGGTGTAAAGATAATGTAGAAATCAAAGGGGTGTGAATTAGAAAAGTACTTACTTACATGCTGGAAATAATGAGAAGCCAAATGAGAGTTAAGAGGGACTTTTTATAGGGAAATGCAATGCATTGTGGGTGAGTGTTTGGGAATAAAAACAACTGCTTCCCTGAAAAGGAAGAACTGGTTATTCAGCGAACAGCATCAGTGGGAGAAAAGGAATCAGAGAGGAGAGAAAGGAAAGAATGAGAGAAAAGAAAGGAAAGCAGAAGAAAGAGAAAGGAAAAGTAGAATGATGAAAAGGAAGTGGAATATGGCATGGAGAGGCAAAAAGTGTGGGAAAAAGAAGAAAGATCTTGGAAACCACAATTAGAAAAGCTAACAAAAACTAAATGAGGGAGCATATAAGAATGACTGATTTTAATTTTATTATGACTAGAAAATTATACAATAATAAATGAAACAAAATATTAGAAATCACTAACACCAAATAATTGTCTGTTAAAAATGTAAATATTATATTCCAAATAATTCTTAATTTGATATAAGTAAAAAAGTTATCGGGATGGCCTAATGTTGGTATCAGCCATGCAGCAAGGGAGTCTATCCCCTTTTCACTAACGCTAGACCAAGGAGATTATTTTAGCGTCTGAGGTGGAGCGCCACATCTACCATCAGCTCTTACTTTACTGCACAGATTCCTGTGCTACTCATACGCTGAGTTGGCAAGGACCGGTATAGAACTAGGAACCTTGTGGTTTCTAGCCGAACGCTCTACCGACTGAGCTAAATCAACACAAATTAAACAAAATTCCCACGGGATCATTTGTGAGACAATTTCCCTAAATTTTTTTTTTTGAAGTTCCAGTTATGATAAAGTAAAAAGTAAAGTCGTTGGGGTGGCCTAAAGTCAGTATCAACCAGACAGCAAAGGAGTCTATCCCCTTTTCTCTAGCGTTAAACCAAGGAAATTGTTTTTTAGTGTCTGAGGTGGAGTGCATGCCTACCATCAGCTTCTCACATTCTAGGATTTTAATAAAAATGATTGAATTGATTTTAGATAGGATATTTATCTTTCTATCACAATGATGATGATGATGATGATGATGTACTTTTTTTTTATTGTCCAATACAAAATTCCTAAAAGGATGCCCTTCCCTTGAAATATGAGATAAAGTGAAATTTGAGTTCATGTCATAAATTATAATGGTAGATAAGAGATCAAAGATCCCTGAAAGACCCCCCCCCCTAAAAAAACCCTTAAAATCTTCATTATGGAATGTTCTTTTTATTGCTTTATATTTCTTCTAATCTGAATATCTGAACGCGACGCTCTGTATCGTCAAATTCGGCTTTTTTGCTTCTGCCAAATCTTGTCTTGGTAGGAATCTGATTCCTGGATGAGATAAAAGTCTGAGAGTGAGAGAAAAAGACCCCAAAACCAAAAATGTCATGAAAAGAATCCATTCTTTAAGGATAATGAGTTTATGTCAAATTTTAATTCAATTGTTTAAACAACAATATAAAAAGAATGAAACAATGATACAATTGTTAAGTTGTGGTTAAATAATGCTGAAAGCATCAATTCCAATCAGATCATTGAAGTTAAGTATCAGTGAGCCTGCTCACTACTTAGATGGGTGACCACTGAATTTTAATTCAATTGTTTAAATAACAATATAAAAGAATGAAACAATGATACAATTGTTAACTTGTGGTTAAATAATGCTGAAAGCATCAATTCCGATCAGATCATTGAAGTTAAGTATCAGTGAGCTTGCTCACTACTTAGATGGGTGACCACTGAAATTTTAATTCAATTGTTTAAATAACAATATAAAAAGAATGAAACAATGATTCAATTGTTAACTTGTGGTTAAATAATGCTGAAAGCATCAATTCCAATCAGATCATGGAAGTTAAGTATCAGTGAGCCTGCTCACTACTTAGATGGGTGACCACTGAAATTTTAATTCAAATTTATTGTTTTCATTTTGATCGCATTTACTTTTATGCATGTTTTTTTTCCTTCTCTGTTCGAGGAAAAATTTGTGACAATTTCACAAAATTTAATCAGTGGAGTTGTATAGAAGGGGGGAAAATATATGGGGGGAAATAGATATTCGAATCAACAAGTTCCTGCTGAGGGGGGACCAAAAACAAGCGAGTTCACAGTCTTCTCACAACCCAGACTTTCTTTTGGTCAACACATTCTTCGTCTTCGTCTAGCAGCTGGAAAATCCATCGTCGTAGTTGAAATAATCTTTAGCAGTTAAAAATTGCATTTCCTATTTAGTTTTGTTTCTGTTGGACTAAAATCCATTTCTTTCACTGGGTCGTTCGCAAAGCGCTTTGTCGTTGACTGCTGCTGCTAACTGCCCAGCGCTCGACTCACTTGGTTATTTATCAGCACATTTCCCAAATATCTGGGCACCTCAGTCGAACCTCGCGTCCGTCCAGTGCCCAAATCGCAATTGTTCTTGCATGCGGGAGAACGCGGGTTTGATCTCGGCAGGCAAGACGTCTTGCTCTTTTTCCTTTCTTGTTCTCCATCACAAGTTGTTTATTAAAAATATTTCTACTAATTAATCTTTTCATCTAACTGGTAATAAATGAATAAATAAGTAAAATCTTAATATATATAAAAGGCAATCCTGAACCAAATTTTTGTATTTCAGCTGGGAAAATTTGGTTCAGGATTGCTTTTGGTGACAGCAAGCTCTCCATATCAGACTACTCATGTCTGCAGTTACCTTGGTACAACATAACACTGGCACTTAACTCTTAACATCCTGTTAAGAATTTTCTAAGTCTAGAGCCCCAGTCCTGTAAGAATTTACCAAAAAATGGCTAAAAATGGCCTTTTCATTTAAATGTTTATAATTCTTTTACTTTTTCACAGATTGTTATGAAAATTGACAGTATTACCAGAAAGATTTTGTTCTTTAATATTATGTTGTCATTTGGGTTAAAAAATGATGTTCTGCATTCATGGTTATATTTACAGCCATTTTTTTTTTCAGATAATAAGAGTTTAAAGTGTTTTGTCTTTATTTGTATGTGAATTTTATGACTTCAAATTAAGGGTACGTGAGGACCCAGTGTATAAGGCTTTAAAGGATTAATATTTAAACATATAGAAATTTTACAATGTTTAACAATTAATATGTAAACTCAAAGACTGTTCATAGTTGGTTATCATATATTTTCTTCAACTTACCATTTTTCTCTTGGGGTTGACGAGTCTTTGACTTATCTATCTATCTCAATTTGTTCCTATCTATCAATCTATCTATCTATCTATCTCAATTTGTTCCTATCTATCAATCTATCTATCTATCTCAATTTGTTCCTATCTATCAATCTATCTATCTCAATTTGTTCCTATCTATCATCAATCAATCTATCTATCTCAATTTGTTCCTATCTATCAATCAATCTATCTATCTCAATTGTTCCTATCTATCAATCAATCTATCTATCTCAATTTGTTCCTATCTATAATCTATCTATCTATCTCAATTTGTTCCTATCTATCAATCAATCTATCTATCTCAATTTGTTCCTATCTATATCAATCAATCTATCTATCTCAATTTGTTCCTATCTATCAATCAATCTATCTATCTCAATTTGTTCATATCAATCTATCTATCTATCTATCTCAATTTGTTCCTATCTATCAATCTATCTATCTATCTCAATTTGTTCATATCAATCTATCTATCTATCTATCTCAATTTGTTCCTATCTATCAATCTATCTATCTATCTCAATTTGTTCATATCAATCTATCTATCTATCTATCTATCTCAATTTGTTCCTATCTATCAATCTATCTCAATTTGTTTATATCAATCTATCTATCTATCTATCTCAATTTGTTCCTATCTATCATCTATCTATCTCAATTTGTTCATATCAATCTATCTATCTATCTATCTCAATTTGTTCCTATCTATCAATCTATCTCAATTTGTATATCTATCTATCTATCTCAATTTGTTTCTATCTATCAATCTATCTCAATTTGTTCTATCTATCTCAATTTGTTCCTATCTATCAATCTATCTATCTATCTCAATTTGTTCATATCAATCTATCTATCTATCTATCTCAATTTGTTCCTATCTATCAATCTATCTATCTATCTCAATCAATCTATCTATCTATCTATCTCAATTTGTTCCTATCTATCAATCTATCTATCTATCTATAATGCCAGTGTAACTGCAGACATTGGTAGTCTGCTATGGAGAGCTTGCTGTCTTTCTTGAATCAATTTTAAACACCCACTGTTGATTTCTATCCAGAATTCACATATTTTTTGTATAGTTTTGCAAGATCAGTTGTGATCTTTGGCATATAACTCTTCTACATTCACTAGAAAATAACCATAAAAGTATATCAAACATGGCTCAATAATATCAGATTTATTAAATTTGAAAAAAACCTTTAATTACAGAAATATTTATATTTATCAGTTATATGTAATAAGAAAAGTAGAGTGATGGTTTTGTGCATCTAGTGGTGGTAAAATGGACTGATCTGGTTGTTAAATTACAAACAAATGTACATTGAATGGTTTTATCCCCCTCCCTATAGTTGTAGAAATAGACTCAGCTGAATGATATGTGAGATAAAATAAGTAAAGCAGTAGTTTAGCTATAGCCTCCATGAAATGTACACAGATTTTAACACCATTTTGACCAGAAAATAATTGTTGGGGCAAGAGAAAATGGAGAACTTTATCTCAGAGATCACAACTGATCTTTCAAAACTATACAAAAAATATGTGAATTCTGGATAGAAATCAACAGTGGGTGTTTAAAATTGATTCAAGAAAGACAGCAAGCTCTCCATAGCAGACTACCAATGTCTGCAGTTACACTGGCATTATAGATAGATAGATTGATAGATAGGAACAAATTGAGATAGATAGATTGATAGATAGGAACAAATTGAGATAGATTGATTGATATGAACAAATTGAGATAGATAGATTGATAGATAGGAACAAATTGAGATAGATAGATAGATAGATATGAACAAATTGAGATAGATAGATAGATATAAACAAATTGAGATAGATAGATATGAACAAATTGAGATGGATAGATAGATAGATATGAACAAATTGAGATGGATAGATAGATATGAACAAATTGAGATGGATAGATAGGTAGATAGATATGAACAATTGAGATAGATATAAACAAATTGAGATAGATAGATAGTTATGAAGAAATTAGATAGATATGAACAAATTGGGATGGATATATAGTAGATAGATATGAACAAATTGAGATAGATAGATAGATATGAACAAATTGAGATGGATAGATAGGTAGATAGATATGAAGAAATTGAGATAGATAGGTAGATAGATATATAGATCGGTAAGAATCGCATGAAATCTATAATCTAATGCTGATAAGAAAATATAAAAATGAAATAGTCGCGGTAGATTATAAAAAAAGACAACTTAATATTCAGGAAGAAAGTGGCGGGAAATACATAAACGAAAGGATAAGATGTGTACAATTACATAACACTGGCACTTAAACATCATCAGGGACAACCTTCATATGCGGCATCTATGCTTGTGGCTGTTTTTTTTAACATTGGATGTATTTGCCTCATACTCCACTTGTATGGGCTGGGTACAAGGCCTTGTTTTAATGTGGGCCCACCCACAAGCCAAAGCTCATGGGTGGGAAAGAACAAAAATTGTGCCGATCCTCTCGGCACTCCCCCGCAAGGGCGGTGCCTCAGGTGCTGGGCAATAAACCCAGCCCTGCCCCCAAGGGGACAGGTATTGCCTGGGAGGATAGCCCCCTGGGATCGACGCTATTCATTTGTAAAGTCCAGCGGCCGAAGCTCACTGGACCCCCGGTTGAAACCGGTGTTAGATATGTGGAACATATCTAACACTGATTTTTTAATGTTGGATTCCACAATCATAGAAGGCACTATAATTAGTTTTCTGAGACTGCAATGCCAATGAATCACGTATAATGTATGAAAATCCTTTTTTATTTTACATTTTTGAATATAATATTTAATACAGTTGAATTTGTATGAACTGCATATTTTTATTACTCTTCTTTCTTTTAATTTATATTTTTTCTTGTTTTATTGATTACAGGTTTTAAACCAGAGGAAATAATTCACATAATTTGTATACAGTATTTTCTTGGTGACCTGGGATTTCAAAGAAGACACATTTGAAGTGCCATAAGTGAAAACACCGGAGAAAACCAAATTCTATGAAGTATGGGATTGTTGTCTTTTAAAAACATAAAATTGGTAGAGTATATTCTGATATAGATAAGAGAGAAATCATATTTTTTGGAATTTCTTGTTCCTTTTTCCTGAAATCCAATTTTTGTGAAAATATTTGAAATAAAAATTTACTGAAACATACGTGAACACGGACAGAAGATAAGTTACATTTTATATAAAATTTGATGAAGCATATGCAAACACACACAGGAGTGAAGCCACATTCTTGTGAAGTATGTGGCTCTTCTTTTTCACAAAAATTATGTTTGAGAAATCATATGCGAATACACACAGGTGATAAGTTGTATTCTTGTGAAGTGTGTGGCTCTTCCTTTTCACAAAAAGCAAATATGGTGACACATATGAGAACACATACAGGAGAGAAGCCATATTCTTGTGAAGTGTGTGGCTCTTCCTTTTCAGACAGAGCAAATTTGATTAAGCATATGAAAACACAC
Organism: Doryteuthis pealeii; assembly: GCA_023376005.1. Lineage (NCBI taxonomy): Eukaryota > Metazoa > Mollusca > Cephalopoda > Myopsida > Loliginidae > Doryteuthis > Doryteuthis pealeii. The sequence goes on from CM042177.1 coordinate 55,244,132, forward strand.
ACGGGAGTGAAGCCACATTCTTGTGAAGTATGTGGTGCTTCCTTTTCCCTAAAATCAGGTTTAGTGACGCACATGCGAACTCACACAGGAGAGAAGCCACATTCTTGTGAAGTGTGTGGATCCTCCTTTTCACAAAAAACAAATTTAGAGCGACATATGCGAACACACACAGGAGAGAAGCCACATTCTTGTGAAGTGTGTGGCTCTTCCTTTTCAGACGGATCAAATTTGAGGACGCATATGCGAACACACACAGGAGAGAAGCCACATTCTTGTGAAGTATGTGGCGCTTCCTTTTCCCTAAAATCAATTTTAGTGACGCACATGCGAACACACACAGGAGAGAAACCACATTCTTGTGAAGTGTGTGGATATTCTTTTTCACAAAAATCTCGTTTGCTGAGGCATATGCGAACACACACAGGAGAGAAACCACATTCTTGTGAAGTATGTGGCTCTTCCTTTTCAGAAAGATCAGTGTTGAAGAAGCATATGCGAACACACACAGGAGAGAAGCCATATTCTTGTGAAGTGTGTGGCACTTCCTTTTCACAAAAGTCCGGTTTGGTGAGTCATATGCAAATACACACAGGAAAGAAACAATATTGTTGTGAAATATGTGGCTCTTCCTTTTCACAAAAACATAATTTGGTGAATCATATGCAAAAACATTGAGGAGAGAAGCCACATTCTTGTTAAATATTTGGCTTTTAATTTTCATGTACGTCAAATTTGGCTGTGCATATGCAAATTTAATGTGGATAAAAAATGATGGATAAGATCCTTTGTTTTAATTCTTGTTATATTTACTGGTGTATTGTACATATATAATAATAAACAGTTTAAAGAAATGCTTTAATCTTGGATATTATTCTTTTAGTAATTACCACAAATACATATTGTTTAATTAAATTTGAAGGTTGCAGTAAAAAAAAAAAAAAGATATTTTGTCATAACAGCAAAATTAGATGAACATTATTTTTTTAATCTTTCACACATTCAGTGCTACATAAAATTCTTGTTTGTCATGATTATCTTTAAAAATACAAAAAAAACCCAGCTTAAACAAACTTCAGGCTTTTATAGCAGGAAAGTGTAAAAAAATTCATGTATTTTGTGTTATTTTGTAAAAAATGAATGTATTTTGTTTTGTTAGAATTATCTTTTGAGACTAGTACTTGTTTAGGATACTTTCTTAAGGTGTTTTTTTTGTCATAGTCGATAACCTTTAGACAATTTAGCACTGAACCCTTTGTTTAATCCATGGGTATAGGTTTTCTTATTTCCCACTTAACTTTTAAGACTAGTACTTGTTTAGTTAACTTGTTTAGTTAACTTGTTTAGTTAACTTTAAGACTAGTACTTGTTTAGGATACTTTCTTAAGGTGTTTTTTTGTCATAGTCGATAACCTTTAGACAATTTAGCACTGAACCCTTTGTTTAATCCATGGGTATAGGTTTTCTTATTTCCCACTTAACTTTTAAGACTAGTACTTGTTAGTTAACTTGTTAGTTAACTTGTTTAGTTAACTTTTAAGACTAGTACTTGTTTAGGATACTTTCTTAAGGTGTTTTTTTGTCATAGTCGATAACCTTTAGACAATTTAGCACTGAACCCTTTGTTTAATCCATGGGTATAGGTTTTCTTATTTCCCACTTAACTTTTAAGACTAGTACTTGTTTAGTTAACTTGTTTAGTTAACTTGTTTCGTTAACTTTTAAGACTAGTACTTGTTTAGGATACTTTCTTAAGGTGTTTTTTTGTCATAGTCGATAACCTTTAGACAATTTAGCACTGAACCCTTTGTTTAATCCATGGGTATAGGTTTTCTTATTTCCCACTTAACTTTTAAGACTAGTACTTGTTTAGTTAACTTGTTTAGTTAACTTGTTTAGTTAACTTTTAAGACTAGTACTTGTTTTTTGTCATAGTCGATAACCTTTAGACAATTTAGCACTGAACCCTTTGTTTAATCCATGGGTATAGGTTTTCTTATTTCCCACTTAACTTTTAAGACTAGTACTTGTTTAGTTAACTTGTTTAGTTAACTTGTTTAGTTAACTTTTAAGACTAGTACTTGTTTAGGATACTTTCTTAAGGTGTTGTTTTGTCATAGTCGATAACCTTTAGACAATTTAGCACTGAACCCTTTGTTTAATCCATGGGTATAGGTTTTCTTATTTCCCACTTAACTTTTAAGACTAGTACTTGTTTAGTTAACTTGTTTAGTTAACTTGTTTAGTTAACTTTTAAGACTAGTACTTGTTTAGGATACTTTCTTAAGGTGTTTTTTTGTCATAGTCGATAACCTTTAGACAATTTAGCACTGAACCCTTTGTTTAATCCATGGGTATAGGTTTTCTTATTTCTCACTTAACTTTTAAGACTAGTACTTGTTTAGTTAACTTGTTTAATTAACTTTTAAGACTAGTACTTGTTTAGGATACTTTCTTAAGGTGTTTTTTTGTCATAGTCGATAACCTTTAGACAATTTAGCACTGAACCCTTTGTTTAATCCATGGGTATAGGTTTTCTTATTTCCCACTTAACTTTTAAGACTAGTACTTGTTTAGTTAACTTGTTTAGTTAACTTGTTTAGTTAACTTTTAAGACTAGTACTTGTTTAGGATACTTTCTTAAGGTGTTTTTTTGTCATAGTCGATAACCTTTAGACAATTTACCACTGAACCCTTTGTTTAATCCATGGGTATAGATTTTCTTATTTCCCACTTAATTTTTTAAGACTAGTAGTTCAGTTAACTTGTTTAGTTAACTTGTTTAGTTAACTTTTAAGACTAGTACTTGTTTAGGATACTTTCTTAAGGTGTTTTTTGTCATAGTCGATAACCTTTAGACAATTTAGCACTGAACCCTTTGTTTAATCCATGGGTATAGGTTTTCTTATTTCCCACTTAACTTTTAAGACTAGTACTTGTTTAGTTAACTTGTTTAGTTAACTTGTTTAGTTAACTTTTAAGACTAGTACTTGTTTAGGATACTTTCTTAAGGTGTTTTTTTGTCATAGTCGATAACCTTTAGACAATTTACCACTGAACCCTTGTTTAATCCATGGGTATAGATTTTCTTATTTCCCACTTAATTTTTAAGACTAGTACTTGTTTAGTTAACTTGTTAGTTAACTTGTTTAGTTAACTTTTAAGACTAGTACTTGTTTAGGATACTTTCTTAAGGTGTTTTTTTGTCATAGTCGATAACCTTTAGACAATTTAGCACTGAACCCTTTGTTTAATCCATGGGTATAGGTTTTCTTATTTCCCACTTAACTTTTAAGACTAGTACTTGTTTAGTTAACTTGTTTAGTTAACTTGTTTAGTTAACTTTTAAGACTAGTACTTGTTTAGGATACTTTCTTAAGGTGTTTTTTTGTCATAGTCGATAACCTTTAGACAATTTAGTGCGCCTAATAGTTAGATATATTTATTTTTTACCCTAAAAATATACCCTTAAATTTGGACAGTGTAAGGGAAACAACTCTGTTAGGGTCTGATAATCAGAGACAACATAGCCTGAATTGCATTGTGGGAATATCAACAGGTTTCCTTAGGGCAAAATAGGGACTTCCGCCTGGCTGATGCAGCAAAAAGGTTGTGTGGATAATATCGTCCTAAAATTAGAACTTTAGTCTTTTAGTTAGTTCTCGGTACTGGTACGGCGCACAGGTATGTTTCTTTCCAATTTTCCCGTGCAGTTGCTGGCATTTGTTAAAGACCCCTTTTGTAAATTAGTAATTGTTTTATATCCCATTTTATTTCAGTATTTCACGGTGTTTGGAAGTAAATAAAATATTCTACGTTCAACATCAGTCGTCTTCGTGTCATCAATACATCACCAGAAAATATTACCAGGGAACTGCTACAGGACCCTTTGTTTAATCCATGGGTATAGGTTTTCTTATTTCCCACTTAAAGTCTGTTAGACATTATTTGTATCAGTTATGAGATGCCAGCAGATTCTATGAATTTTGAGCATTAAAGAAAAAAAAGAAATGTCTATTGAAAAAGAATGAATTCTACTATGCTTCTTGCAAATGCACCTGCTCAAGCTAAATCTCAGCTACATAGCCTGAAGCTGTCAGCAAGATGCATTGTCTCTATGTGAACTCAAAACAGCATTCATGTGTTTTAATCATGGTGATGTCATCTCCTCATAAAATGAAATTAGTAAACCAGTTCATATACCTTGGTAATAATATCTCCTCTACTGATAGTGATTTCAACATATGCTTAGTTAAGCATGGACTGCTATTGACAGGTTACTAACCATTGGAAAATCTGACCTAATAGTCACCGCCTTCTAGCACAGATACAATAAAAAGTATTGGAAACTTCCATAAGGACAATAGCGATGGGACTAGGACTTGATGTGACCAATCGATTCTTCGTAGGGGGCCTCTCCATCCACCCATAGCCTAAGTGAGTACCAAAGTGGAGTGTTGCATCTCATGGACTGCTCAGCCACTAAGATGCTTTTCTTAAGCATCACGAGTCACCACCCATGGTCAACAGGTGGTCCAATTGCGTGGATTTTACCCCTCTGCAGAGGTGAAATTGGTGTATTACACAGCCTTAGCCAACAGAGCTGGGTTATTTAGCCTTGTTTAGGCAACCGGTCTAGGAGAAGGAAAAACAGTGGATCCAAAGACGATTACTAAATAAGGTAAGGGTGATGTTTCATTCCTTTTTTGATCAAGTGAAATATATTCATTCTTCGAGATGAGCTTAGCGTTACGGTTATAGTCGTAGAAAATAGATAACTCGGCCACCACCAAATGACCACTCTGCTTTCTTTTTGCTGTTTCACTATAACCCTCACTCTACTTCTCTTCTTTCTTTCTTCTTCTTTTTTCTTTGCTCTTTCATTATAACCCTCAGTCTACTTCTTTCTTTCTTTTTTCTCTCTTTCTTTCCATGTTTTCTTTTTTTGTTGCTCTTTCATTATAACTATACTTGTCCTTTCCTTATGTTCTTTCTTTCTTTCTTTCTATTTCTCTTTCTTTCCAACTTATTCTATTTTCTTTCTTCTTTCCATGCGTTCTTTCTTTCTTTCTTTGAAGATTGATATGCCATAAAACAAAGCAACTAATCAATGTGGTCATGTCATTATCTATATATATAAAAGGAAGTTTGGTATGTACGTGTCGACTTATAACTCACAAACGATAGGTCATTCATATTTGAAATCTTGCATACCACTTGATATGCTTATAACTAAGAAACACAAAATGTGATTTTTTATTTTTAATAATTAATCGATATAATTCAATAATTAAGAAAAATTTTTTAAATATTGTATACAGACACCCCACTCCACTACCCTCGACACGAGTCGAGTTTTTAACTTTCAAGACAGAAAAATCAAAAACTACCGTTGACATAATCTTCAGCCACCCCCAGCCATTATCGGCACCTTTGAAGTGGAGTCAGTCAACAGACGCCATCTGTAGGCCTCGCTAAAAAAAAAAGAGAAAAAAAGAATTCTGAAATAAACAACACTCCCGTTAAAAGACACTTCCGCCCAACCACACTACAGGATGTGAACTTGCTGTTAAAACAGTCCCACACCCAATCCCATTGTATAAAAAAGAAAGACAATTTTTTTTATTTCTAAATTATTTTAGAAATAAAAAATCGTCTTTCTTTTTTATACAGTAAGCGTTGGCTGGGGCTCTTATTCTAAGCATATGATTTTAATATATGATTTTAGAAAAAAACTTTATCACTTGAACGCAAAAAGCAATTAAGAAATGAATTTGAATTTTTGTCTTATGTACAAAACAATTTTTAGAAAAATAGATTTATGTTCCAAAAAATGCAAAAGTTAAGGATTACATTTTTAAAATAATATTTTAGATGTAAAAAAAATAATTCCAAAAATAAATATTGTAATGTACAAATTCTCGGTAATGTTTTTAATTCTATAAATCATTTTCCTCTTATCCTCCCTCTGGTGTACTTAAAAAAATTTTAATCCGGTCATGGACCGGGTATTTTGCTAGTTACTGTATATTTGCACAAGTTGGACTTTAATGAAACACTTGGTGAAAAAGCTTGATAGAATCTACACAATGATTCTATGTGCTGTTTTTCAACAAATTCTCAAAGCAGGCACAGTGGTTAGCATTTGGACTCATCATACTGATACACCAACTCCAGATGATGTAACAGATGAATCAACTACAGTATATTAGCAGACATGAAAACACTGGCAGACACATATTCACTGTGAACAAAGACACAAGACTTTCCTTTGAACAGATTTTCTATTGCAAGGACTATATGCTAACACACAAAGAACTTTTTTTTTCCATTTTAATGTCTTATCTAGTTCTTCTAATTTCAGATGATAAATTTCCATTTTTTTCTACAGTTGCAGAGAATTTGTTTCCAGCTTTTATTTGTGTTATCAGGACCATGTCTTTCATACCATCTTATGTTTATTCCTGTGTTTGGGGTTAAGTGAAGGAGAGTCGTGAAGGAGAGTCTTGCTGTGATTGGATATACCAATCACATGATGAGCCCAGAAGTTTTGGGGCAAAATACAAAGCATCTCATAAATCATCCAAGTAAGACATAGTGGCAACTGTTTGGGAACTAAGGACAAACATATAAGCAATGTTCTCAAGTGGACTTATACACTCTGACACACCATCAAAAACTTACTGATTTGGTTTGGTTTGGTTTGTTTTACGGCATATCAACCTCAGTGGGTCATTTAATGCCGACAAAGTTGTGAAATAAATTCATTCATAATGCATAATACAATTTTGTTTATAATCTCATGTTTTTCTATTTAACCCATAGATAGGACCCTAACAGGTACTACCACTTCAGGTCAGAGTGGACCAGGGAGCAATGGTGATGAAGGGGTGCTCTACATTCCCAAACCTCCAAAACTGGAACCTCACCATCAGATAGAGTTTAACATCATTCCCAAGACATGTAGACCCTCAGCCACCGCCTTCTAGCACCTATCATAAAAAGGGGTTCGGGCTTGCCATAAGAGCAATAGGGTTGGGGCAATCATATAGGTGCTAGGGCTTGATGTGACCAGCTGATTGATCGGAGGGGGCCTCTCCGACCGCCCGTCTAGCCCAAGAAGAGTATTGCAAGTTATGAACTGCTCATCCACTTGGGTTCTATTCTTAAGCATCACGGGTCGCCACCTACGGCCAACAAGTGGCCCCATTGGGGTAGTCGTACCCCTCTGCAGAGGTGCAGTCGGAGCATTCTAATGCCCCAGCCAACAGGGTGGAAAACTTACTGAAAGTAGATATCTCACTCACAGAGTTATTCCTAACTTTGATGCAACTGGTGTTCTAACAGAGGATGTAGCTGCAGTTTTAGAAGAATAAAACAGTGTAAATACGTAAAGTAGTTCTTGCAGATTATATTTGTACAAACACTGGTTGTGAGACAGAAATTATTTTTAAACCTCTGGGTAATTCTATGTCAGATCATCCAGAAAAAAAGTAGAATTGTCACCCACCTGCTTCAATTTTTCTGAATTTTTTTCATGTGTGGATTATGTTAATGTAAAACAATCACCAAAATTGAGCTTCTAATTGCAAAAATTGGTGAAGTTATGTCGATTTTTATTCTATCAAAAAATCTTAAATTCAACAGTTTTAAATTATTGATGATTTCTGATTTTTTCATTGAAAGAGCATAATCCCAATGTGGCACTGCATGTATGGCAAAAAAAATTTCTATTATTATTTCATATATCAAACATTATTTGTACTCAAAAGCAAAGCTACACCATCAGTTAAAATTTTGCAAATCAGAAATCGTTAATAACTTAAAATTGTTTAACTTTAAGACTTTTTATAGCATTTTTGAATTCCATGGTCTAAAGTGCTTTTATAAACCAATTTTTAGGAGTAGGGAAGCTCTAGAATTCATTTTTACGTACAAAAATAGATTACAAAAATTCGCCATTTTTTGTGAGCCTCCACCCACCCAAATTAGGAGAGCAATGGCAGTTTTTAGAATAATTTTAACTCCACCAATTTTGGAATTGGAAGCTCACATTTTGGGGATTTTCTAACTTTAGGATTGTCCACACCTAGGAAAAATCTCAGAAAAATTGAAGTGCAAAATTTTAACAAATTTTAACAAAATATTGTAGCTTCAGTTCTGAGCAAAAATCAAACTATCTTTTTGGTATAAATAACCTATACATATATAAAGGGCAGTTTGTGTGTATGCATGTATGGGGGAAACTTTAAAATAAAACAATGAAAAAGTAAATATATATATACATTTACTATCACCAGATCTTGCTTTTTTAAACAAAAATTATGAAGATTTGATCTATATTCGTGAATTTAATTAAAAAATGAAAATTTAAATGATAACAACATGGAATTTTTTTTCATTTAGTGTTTAAAATAGGAAACATTAATCTTTTTTTTTTCAGAGTGTCTGGATCAATGAAAGGTCTTTTTTTCTATAGGGATTTTAATGGGGCATCCTGCAAGGATCTAATTTGTAATTCAATAATAATGGATCTGCAAGACTACTTTTTAAAATCCTCTTTACTCAGACAACGCCGGGTAACCGCTTCTAGTGTTCAATGTATGTAAAATAATAATAGAAACATTTTTGTCGTAAATGAAGGGCCAAATTAGGATATTGATCTTGCCATCAATAACTTAATATTGGTTGACTTTAAGACTTATTTGTAATCTGAGGTTGATACTATACTTAACCGACCCTAATGGTCATAATTACTGCAACATTCATGGACGACGGACATAGGATTAAATCACTGGACCTTTACCAATACGCAGGATGGGACTTCTACGATTACCAAAGGATTCCATAACACAGGACTTTCTTTAAGCCCTTTTCAACTGGCCAAGTATGGTATTTAAAAACTTTACACATACAGATATGCTCACACCCATATACATATCTATACATATAGGCTACGCCTATACTTATACATACTCATAGAGACACGTTTGCACCTTTCATGCATATGCATTATTGCAGCTAGATATGCACATCAAGTGGAAGAGAGGTTTTAGCTCTATTTAATTAATAAAAATGTCTAATACTTTATTGGATAAAATTGAATAAAAATATATTAAAAAAAAACAAGTAATGTCTCTATCTCAAATAGAAGGGTGGTTTTCTTTATTTTTTATTCTTACTAGCAACAGAAAACACCCCCCGGGCATTGCCTGAGAGGGTGGGAGTTAAAAATTCAATGTCAGAGTGTAGAAATGCTTTTATAAACGAATTTTTAGGAGTAGTGAAACTTTAGAATTGATTTTACAGACAAAAATAGGTTACAAAAAGTTGCCTTTTTTGTGACCCCCCTCAAATTTGAATAGCAAAAAAAAAAAAAAAATCCAAAAACGAACAACATAACTCCGCCAATTTTTGGAATTGAAAGATCACATTCTAGAGATTGTCTAACTTTATCATAATCCCCATAATTGAAGGGGTTGGGTGACATGGCCTGGATGAATTGACGTGGAATTACCATCTGGAAAAAATGATAGAATATTGCTCACGATTGACTGTTCCCTTCATCAATATGAACTTCTATTTAGAACTATTTTTAAATCTACAGATGGAACTACAAGTAAACCCTTCTATTTTTTCTCGTATGTCTGGGAAACTTTGTGGAATTGATTACAAGGATTTGACCTGGATAGAATTTAACATTATCAGTGTTCTTCTGAATAATTCATATCTTACTGCAGAGGCAATGGATAATTTAAGTGGTGACCAGTGGCTGCTTTTAAAATATGCAGTAGGAATTTCTCAAGGACAAGTGAACTTGATGTATAGTAAAAATTATTTCCAATGCATTTTTATAGTAAAAATTCTTAACTAATCAATTTTTATAGCATAAATCATTACCAATGCATTTTTCTAGAAAAACCATTTCCAATACATTTTTTATTAAAACTCATTTGTCAAAGCATTTTTATGTCAATGTATTCCTAATCAGTTTATGAGATATTCAAAATAGCTTCACTTAATTTATTACAGTAGACATATGTTAAAGTTTTGAAGAATTCTAACAACACATTTTGGAGAGAAACCTTTTCATTGATTGGGATAGTAAATTTTAGATGTTTAAAAACATTTCCATTTTTATCATTAAATCATTTTCAATGTTACTCCAAAAAAAAAACATTTCCATTTTTACATTTCCAGTTTTCTCATTAAAATAATTTGCAATGTTACTCCAAAGTCTAATTGAGTTTAATGTTATTAGGCATATTTCAAATCCATTAAAGAAATGCCAAAAAGAGAATAAACAAAAGAAATTTGATTTATTTCTAAGAAAATAAAAATATAACCTTTCATTTTTATTTGCACATTGCCATTGTCATGTGGATATTAGCAATAAAGAAAAAAAGTTCAGTTAAAAAAAAAACACAGAAGTATAAATCAAGATGATCAAATAATTTTGGAAAGTCAGTCAGAATATCAGTGGTCCTTAGAGTCAAGTTCTTTTTCTGGTACATATTTTCTACTTATTTAATCACCCTCAGCTATGGGCTTATATGTTGTATTAGTATTTATCCCCATTAGCCAGTTGTATGTTGTTGTAAAGCAGCAGATATGTATTTGTTTTCTAAATATGTCTCTTAGTTCTTAGGTAGAAAAGATATATTGCAACAATAAGCTATTTAGATAGCTCTTCATCATCCCTGATGATTTTATAGTGTGTTTGCATGTGTTTTTTTTCAAACTAGACCTCTGTGAAAATGTGGATCCACAGATTGGTCTGTATTAATTGGCTAGATGGGTCCTTGATTCTTAGGTAGGAGGATATATTGCCAACAGTAATCTATTTAGGTGCTCTTTATCCTCCCTGATCATTCTATGTGTGAGTTTGCATGTTTTTTTTTTTTCAATCTGGTTCCCCAAACTTCACAAAAAAGGCTTCTTTCCAATGTGTGTTTCCATATGTCTTTTCATGTAGCCCCTCTGTGAAAATGCAGATCCACATACTTTACAAGAAAAAGTTTTGCCTCACTTTTTTTTTATTTCCTTTAACAATTTCTAAAATTCAAGGGGTCCCTGCTTGGAGGTACCTTTTGATTCTTTATAAATAGTATTTGTATCCTAAGGATCCTTTTAGAATGGGGCATGTTCTTTAATAGCTGCTATTTGTCAATATCTGGTTTAATGGCTTTGTCTTTTATATATCTGCCTGTCTGAACTACTTTATAATAGAACACAGTCACCTTTCCATTTGATGTTATTGGTAGAGGCTCATGTTCCCAGTAAGAGTATTTCTGGGTTTTGAAGGAGCTCTTATTTCTCCGTAGTTGTAGGCAAATTGTCGGACAAAGAAGACAAACACACATGGAAATTTAATACATGTATTGACAAATAATACAAGAACTTGTTGCAAATTTTATTGGTATTTGCTACCAGACTTATCTAAAGTAATGTTCTTGGAGTAGTGTGGTGATATCAGGGGTATTCTGTTTGTTGATAGTACGTTTCTTCAGACGTTTCTCGTTCTTCCTCGTAACCGGTTCAGTGATAAGTAATGGGGGATGCTATTTTAGAAGCTTCTCGCCCAGGTAACAGTTCTTTTAAATGATGGTGAATGGGCCCTTTTCAAGTAGACTATTTGGTCTTATAGCCTTCTATAGTTTGCTTTTGTGCCTTTGAAAGTGTGCTGTGAAAAAATGCCTCCATCCAGGTCAACGGTCTGTAGATAAGTAAGCCCTGTTTTTGGGCTAAGTGATGAGAGCTTTTAGTTTTTACGTCGCTCCTCCAGTAACTGCTTTGCGATATGTGCAGTTTTTGGTTTTGGTGCCAACATACGATGTTGGCGATTCGCCCCCTAGTGGCAGGAGGAGATAATTAACTATGGAATTTCCAATACCAGATGTACTCTAATCTCTCCACAGATTTTCCAGTAGAGATATTTGCATACTTTGTTATTGATATAAACAGGGGTTAGTAGCGGTGCATGGTGGCAAGGAAAAACAGATTTTAAGTTTCAACAATTGTATTAAAAAAACAAGAAAAGGTTATAATGTTGGAAGTCATATAAAAAAAAGAGTCTGATGTTTGATTATTGGCCAAGTCAGTTGTGCTGTTGGTATAATGTAATGTATAAATCAGGTGTTTTGTTAATAGGAAGTTTGCAGTTGGAGTGTGATGATTCTTGATTTCTTTAATTGTAGTAATTTGCCTCTTTAAGACTTTGTCGGTTGATCAGGTCATGAGGGTAAGAGGGGAGGGCGGTATCATCATATGTCGCCTTGGCAGGCTTATTTCGACTGTGAAGTTGCAGCTAAAAGCTTCGGGTAGTTGGCTATTTAGGATGGTGGAAAAGGAGTCTGTGAAATCAACAACTCTTGGTTTAGCTGTGTCGATTTGGCAGCCTGTGATCTTTGCAATGCCGCCACTCTATCTGCCTGGTTGGTCCTTCAAAGAAAAAAAAAGAAAGTCTGATGTTTGATTATCGAGTCAGTTGTAGTGGAGCTGGTGATGTATGAAGAAAGCCTGATGTTAGTAGTCAGATGTTGGTTATAATATGTTGGTTATCATCGGGGCGTCTGTGCTTCACATACGGGACCGTCGACTCAATCCCAGTTGCCAGAATACCCGCAGCTATCTAGCGTTCACATACGGGACTGTGGCATCTTGATTAAGGTGCCCATGCCAAAGTGTCACCTTTTCGCATTCTGAAGGATGCGAGTTTCAATCCTTGTTCAGTCCTACACACCAGGCAAAGCCTAGCCCACCTTCTTCAAGAATACGGCAAGCTCTCACACCTCCCACTCAACCCATGCTCTGTCACACTCTGCCCTGATTTCATGATCACACAACATGCAAGGTGGGGGTGGCCTTTTGGTTTGGATACTCCTTTGAAGTGGGAAAGCTGTGGCTTCTTCCTCGTCCCATCACAAAATGCTCTCCGGTCTCCGACCCAATTACAAAATGCTGTCCGGTCTCTGGCCCAATCGCAAAATGCCCCATTGCAAAATGGCCAATTTTCATTGTGTACGCTGGTCTCTTGATTCAGCTCTTACTTTCTTTGAAAAGTCACTATGTCCACCTCCAATATAAATGACCAACCTTCTCTGTACAATGGCATGTTGATCCAGTTTCGACTGAAGAGAGACTGGTGACGATATCTCACCTATTTCTGTTCACAAACATCTAACACAGGGTGTAACATATGTGTTTGCCATTACCAAATGCCGAAATAGCTTATAGGAAAAAATAGAGGAGTAAAATAAAGATTTAACTCAACAAATATCCAGGAGTAGGGCACACTGTCAAATGCTTTTTTTTATAATCGATCCACATCATAAATAAGTTTCTTTGCCTCTTCTGGTAATCACACATCCTTTCTGTTCATTTTCAAGTTAATCACCTTCAGCTAGGTGATTATATGTATGTCAGAGATTATCCCCGTTAACCACTTATATGTTGTTGTAAGGCAGCAGATTGGATGTGCCACACAAAATGAGATTTACATGAAAAAGAAGAGCCACACACCGCACACAAATGTGGCTTCTTGTCAACGTGTTCTCTTATGCTTCTTCAAATGTGATTTTTGTGAAAATGAAGAGCCACACACTTCACAAGAATATGGCCTCTCTCCAGAGTGTGTACGCATATGTGTCCCTAAACTTCCTTTTTGTGAAAACGAAGACCCACACACTTCACAAGAATATGGCTTTTCCCCCGTGTGAGTTCGTATATGCCTCACTAAATCTGATTTTATTGAAAAGGAAGTGCCACACACTTCACAAGAATGTGGCTTCTCTCCAGAGTGTGTACGCATATGTGGCACTAAACTTCCTTTTTTTGAAAAGGAAGAGCCACACACTTCACAAGAATATGGCTTCTCACCTGTGTGTGTTCGAGTATGATCTACTAATTGTGATTTCTTTCCAAAGGAAGAGCCACACACTTCACAAGTATATGGCTTTTCTTCAGTGTGAGTTCGCATATGCCTCACTAAATCTGATTTTATTGAAAACAAAGAGCCACACACCTCACAAGAATATGGCTTCTCTTCTGTGTGTGTTCGCATATGTATTCTCAATTGTGATTTACATAAAAAAGAAGAGTTACACACCTCACATGAATGTGGCTTCTCATCAACGTGTGTTCTCATATGCTTCTTCAAATGTGATTTTTGTGAAAATGAAGAGCCACATACTTCACAAGAATATGGCTTCTCACCTGTGTGTGTTCGAGTATGATCCACTAAATGTGATTTCCTTCCAAAGGAAGAGCCACACACTTCACAAGTATATGGCTTCTCTCCTGTGTGTGTATACATATGTATCTCCAAACTTATTTTGTTCGAAAACAAAGAGCCACACACTTCACAAGAATGTGGCTTCTCTCCAGAGTGTAGACGCATGTGTCTCCCTAAACTTCCTTTTTGTGTAAACAAAGAGCCACACACTTCACAAGAATATGGCTTTTCTCCTGTGTGAGTTCGCATATGCCTTATTAAATCTGATTTTATTGAAAATGAAGTGCCACACACTTCACAAGAATGTGGCTTCTCTCCAGAGTGTATACGCATATGTGGCACTAAACTTCCTTTTTTTGAAAAGGAAGAGCCACACACTTCACAAGAATATGGCTTCTCTCCAGTGTGTGTTCGAATATGATCCACTAAATGTGATTTCTTTCCAAAGGAAGAGCCGCACACTTCACAAGAATGTAGCTTCTCTCCTGTGTGATTTTGCATATGCCTCACTAAATCTGATTTTATTGAAAACAAAGAGCCACACATTTCATAAGACTGTGGCTCTTACCTGTGTGTCTTTGTATATGTATCAGTAAATGTGATTTTGTTGGAAAGGGTTAAACACACACCTCACAAGAATATGGCTTCTCTTCTGTGTGGGATTGCATATGCCTCACTAAAGATGATTTTACTAAAAATGAAAAGCTATACTTTTCAAAAGAACACTGTTTCTCTCCTGTATATTTGTATGCACAAATATTTGTCCTATGATTATATATATATATATATATATATATATTATATATATATATATATATATTCCACCACTCTTATCTCCCTGAAAAGAAACAACTCTGTAGGTCCCACCAAAATGGTCTTCTCAAATATGTGCTCGCTTATGTTGCTTGAAATGTGGATTTGTTGAAAACTCAAGAAAATGAATTCCAATCCTGGGAATTATCTCATCTGGTTTAAAGATCTGTAATCAAGAAAACAAGAGAAAACAATAAGTTAAAAAGAAATAAAAGTAAATACAAAATCATATATTTCAATAATTTTTCAGTTGTATTCAATATTTTATTCACAAATGTAAAATGTAAATGATTTTACAGGATCTTATATGAGAAATCTATTAATTTATTTAGTTTTATTACCAGATATATGAAAATATTTCTTCCTAGAAAAATCCTTAATAAAGAATTTCATTTCTTGAATTGTGTGAAATTTTTAGGAATTTCTTTCCATGAATAGAGGAAAAATATTTTATGGAAGAAGAAAAATTATTTTTCTATTATTAAAATTGATAAAAGAAATATTTTATGGAAGTTAGTGAAATATGGAAGAAAAAAAATTATTTTTATATTATTAAAATTGTGTAACGAGATAATGTAGGTCCTGAGTTTTGCGAGCCCTACTATAGAAAAAGGAGGAAGAAGAAATGAGAAGGTGGAGGCTTTGAAAACGTGGAGTGATGAACGATGATTATGACCAGGGTGTGGCCCCGCCCCCGAATGGAGAATTGAATGTCAACCGGAAGTTTCAGGTGTTGACCGGAACTGGAAGTCACGTGGTGATGTCGAACAAGAAGATCGGCCTCTTTGTGCTTTCCGATGTCATAGGGTACGGACCGGACCTTGGGTCCCTTGTGGGATCACAGTAATCTAACAGTGTTCTCTGTCTCTTTCTCTCTGCCTTTCCTCCTCTCCGATACAGCCCACGAGACGAGCCCTGGAAATAAAAGCTAAGCAGCTTGTGACGATATATTTCTCGCATTGTACTTTTTTATTGACAGGATGACCGCCACGTGCTGAACACCTTTTTAGTGTCGTGAATTTGGAGGCACATTGACAAGACCCGCTATACAACATATATTGATATTAGAATGTTATGTATATCCGCTAGGTACCGTGAATATATCGCTACCGCCACGTTATATATATTCGTGTTGGTACCGTGAACATACCACCACATTACATATATATCGCATTGGGTACTGTGACCATATATCACTACGTTACAATTGATAAAAGAAATATTTATGGAAGTTAGTGAAATATGGAAGAAGAAAAATTATTTCATATAAAAAAGATTCTGAGTGGCAGAATCTACATTAAATCTATTATTTAAGGTCGAACTTTGTCTAAATCGATAAGTACTAACATGATGACCATCATTAAAAAAAGAAAAATATCATTACATATGCAGTTTATTTTTAATGGATTTAAAACGATTTGTTTTGGTCAATTTCCACACGATCCGCCATTCTATTTTTCAATGGTTTTACACGCTTGTTTACAATTTTAATATAACATTTGCAATTGAAAAAAAAATTACCAAAAATCAGGTAATTATCCGATTTTAATGAAATTTTCAGTTTTGATTTATCAATTAATGAATTTTATAACGCATCAGTTATTTCATTTCAAAACTATTATTCTAGAAATAAATATCTATTTAATGAAAACCTTTTTTTTTTCGAAAAAAGTATACATTTTGAAGAAAATTTTTATTGAAAATGTACCCCCCCCCCCCCCGCCTTTTAAGCAGAAAAAATATCGAAGTATAATTTTTTCCTTTATAAGATAATAGCCAATTAAATAATAATCGAAATGAGTAAAAAAGAAATCTCCAAAAATTCGATTTTCGGTACTTATTTTCTCATAGAAAAGCCATCGTAATTTTCTTTTTTTGTTTCTATTCATAACTTCAGTCTTTTATCTCATTATTTATACTGTAATTAGTATTGAAAATTACCAATTAGAAAACTATAAGACCAACTTGAAAAAGATTTGACACCCCCAACTTAAGGAGGCGGGGGTCAAAATTATGTGACCTGAAAAAAATGAGAAAGTTTTGAAATAAAATAAGTAATGCATTATAAATATCATTCATTGATAAATAAATGCTGAAAATTTCATTAAAATCCGATAATTCCCTGATTTTTGGTAAATTATTTTCTGTAGGGGGCGGGGGCTAAGGTCATTTTGTCAAAAACTCATTTTACGCTCATTTTGCCAGTACCTAATTTAACTTTTAATTTAATTTCCTGAGTTTGCGGTATTTGAAATTATGATTTAAATTTTTATCTTATTTTATTGATCTCAATTATTTTACATTTACCCATCTGATGATATCATCAATTATTGAATCTGTCGCATCACGTACACAGGGTATTATTACGATGCTCCAAACACTAGCTTTTCCTTCACCCCTCTACTTCTCCCTGACTTTCAAAAAAAACGGGTCAACAAGTGACCTGCTCGGTCAGCACACAGGCCTTCGGGAACTAGGTCAAATTGACTAAAAGACTTTCGCCCTTCACTTCCGTTCGCTAATGGCCCGAAATACGCAAATTCTTGCATAAATATGCGTTTTTCTGGGCATTACGACATGCACTGAGCTGAATGACTTCAACAAGAAGTTGTAAATGGTCCGGGGATTCTGCATTGCGAAAAGTCCGATTCAAACCGCCTGCGTAGAATTTGTTCTGTCCATGTAACATGGGTTGATTGGAATGAATTCGGGCTAAAAAAAACTTGCACCGATGCCGGATTAACGGGAATCCAACACATTGGGTCTTATTTCTTGGTATTTGTCCAGCTAACCTGGGTTGATTGGAATGAATTCCGGCTAAAAATTTGCACCGATGCCGGATTAACGGGAATCCAACACATTGGGTCTTATTTCTTGGTATTTGTCCATGTAACCTGGGTTGATTGGAATGAATTCCGGCTAAAAATTTGCACCGATGCCGGATTAACGGGAAATCATTATATTGGGTCTTATTTCTTGGTATTTGTCCATGTAACCTGGGTTGATTGGAATGAATTCCGGATAAAAACTTGCACCGATGCCGGATTAACGGGAATCTTACACATTGGGTCGTATTTCTTGGTATTTGTCCATGTAACCGGGGTTTAATTTCTATGCCATCTCCGGCGAAGTAGCGTCGGATTCTTACTGTTAAGATTTGGGTTTCAGACCGACATTTCAGCTCGCCGGGAAGGTGCGGTCGCTCACAGTTGTAAGGAGGCCTAGCTTACTCCATACCCTGCGCCTAGGCATGGGCGCTTGGGATCGTGTAGCGTCCTAAGTTGCCTCTAGGCTGCTAAACAAAATTCCAGCTGTGGTGAGCTTTCCAGTGAGATTCTACTTCTGGCAAACCTTTAGAACGCTCTCTCGTCTTTCTTTGGCTACTTCTCGGCCTTGGCTCGGCTTCGCATCTTCACCTCGGCTCCTGGTCTTCGCCTTCAGTCTCCTGCCTCCAGCCAGCTAGCTATCTACTCCAGCCTTCCAGCGTTACTCCACTCGGCCATCTCCTGAACAGCCTCTTCCACTACAACGATCCTTTTCAGGACCACAGCCAACTTCTGCCACTACTCTCCTCTGGCCTCTCTATCTCTGGCAACCCTCGGCTTCGGTTCGATCCTTCCCCTCGGCTCTGACTTGGTTCCTCGATTCCCGCTCGTAGTTACCTCGGTTTCTGCCTTCGCTTCGGTTCCGACTTGGTCGCTGCTTCCCGTCCGTTGCATCTCGGTCCCATCGCTGTTGACACTCATGCGGTATCCCTGACTCACTGGCAAACCGCACACGCATTCCAGCTGACTGTCGACCAGTCCTCTACCCCGGCTCGGCTCCGCCTTGGTTTCTGCTTCTCGCACCTCGCTACCGACGTTCTTGCAGTACCCCAACATACTGGCAAACTGCACACGTTCCAGCCCACCGACGATCCCGACTACTACCGATCCTGATCCAGCTTCGATCCAGTCATCTCCTCATCCAGCTCTTCTTTCAACAACCAGCTACTTCCTTCGACTACCAGCATCTCACATTGGTTCAACATATCTCCAGCCTCCGGAAGACACACCACGTTCAGCTATGATCGACATCAACACTCGACCTGCGGTGCCCATCGCACACATTTCCAGTCGTCTCCACAACCGATCCTCTGACGCAACCAACATCTTCCCGGCCTGAGATATCGACGACCCGACCAATATCCTATCCGCTTTCGACATTCACCTCCTGTTGTTCTGCGAATGAAGATTTTCGTTTTATTGTTAACCAAACCTACTCGTTTGTCCTCCTTTGCTTGGTTTGTGTCATTCGATTCCTTTTTGCAAATGTCCGCGGGGTCGACGTCCTTATCGGTTCCGCGACAAATCTATTTCTGTATTTGTTAGTAACACGGTTTTATTGTTTAACAATAGGGATGTGCAAAATACGAACTTTGGAAATGTGCGCATAATTGTTAAAAATAACGTCAATAAAAAACGTCAATAAAAAATGGAAAATTAACTTTTTAATGTTTTATTTTACGTTTAATATAAAGAACAATTTCAAGTTTATATGTTATAAAAAAGAAAAAAAAAATTTTTCTCTTACATAAAACCTAAATTTTTGCATTTAAAATTAAATACCGGTAAAATCCTGCCATTTCTTAATCTTTATTGACAAAATTATCGCATCTTGACGTGTGCACTATTTTTGTATGGAGGATTATGCGTATATGTTTTCAAACAAATAAAATAATAAATTTCTTCAAACACTGTTTGTTCGAGTTCTACAAAGTATAATTATACTAGCGTCATGGATTTGAACCTATTAACTTATGTATCCCAGCACGCATCGCTGAAGCAAAAAGTAACAAGATTTTTTTATATCGCTTAGCGCCTCAATAAAAATGACGTAATTTGTAATTCAAACATTATTTTCAATTAAAAAAAAAATATAAAAAGCCGAAATATGTTATGTCATTATTTTTAGCTAGATATTTTTTATACAATATTTTCTTAGATCAGTAAATACGATTTTGATATCCACTAAAGAAAAGTATCTATTTTACATTTTATAAATTTAAAAAAAATCCCTGAAAAAAACAAAAAAACAAGTAGACAATAGGAACTTTTAATATAAAATTCTTTAGAAAATAACCTAACAATTTAGAAAAAAAAGAAAAAAGAAAAAAGGACATATTTTCTCTTATTTACGAGATTAAAGTTTCAATGTTAAAGATGCACTATTACCAAAACGGAATTAGTAGCGATTTAGTTTTTTTTACATATGTTCCGTCATTAAATTATCTTTCCAAAAATGTAAAAATCATTTATATATTTAAAAAAAAAGAAAAAAAAAGATCTTTGTACGGGGGATCAAAGCGCGAAACAAAACCTAACGAAAAAAATTATTAGCCTTTTCAATTTAGTAAACATTTATTTACAATAAAAGTTCGTCCCTTATTAATTCATATACTGAAAGTTTTATTAAAATCAGATTGTTAGTTTATTTTATATGATTTTTAGAAGAAATTCCTGTGCTCACCCTTTTATAGAGCCAGCGATATTTTGCACATCCCTCTTTAACAAGAATGAAAACCACAGCAAAATACAAATCAAGTTTAGTTTTGGAGGATGTAAATAATTTTCTATGTGATTTTCGCATTGTTTTGATTTCTTCGTCTTTAGGGAAATCCTTATTTACACAAATTTTTAAATTATAATAAAATTTTCGATGAAAAGATCAAAACTACAACAAAATAAAATTGGACTAAATAAATAAAGTTATTGGATTTAAGGTTTCGTTACTCACCCCTCGATCTAAATTCTTTAAAAAAATTTTGTTTAGGTTTACCGTAGGTATCATTTTTATTATTGGTAACATATTACAAACTGTTTGTTCAAGTCAGTCTAACAAAATACGTGGTTTCCTCTGCAAGTGTGTGGAACCAGGTAAAAAATATACTATTTCAAAAAGTACTTACAGTAAGAAGAAAATTCCGATTTTCACTGGATATCAGTTTCTTTCTTCTCTTCGTCTCTAATGTAATATCTTTAATAAGAATTACAAAGGAATCAGACTTTAATAGTTGATATTTGATGCATATCACAACAGTGGGCGAGTCAATTTCGTTCCTTTGTTTTTAATTGTTCTGTTTTAACTACCGGTGTCGTGACTGGCCTGTCCCCTGCTGACTGGGGTACCTACATGATGTTCGAAGTCACCACATTCCTTTTCAACATTTCCAATAAGGAATCTCACAATAATCACCAAAACAGATATTAAATAATATAACTGTGTCCATTTTATCGTCTGTGTTTACTAGGTATGTGTAATCTTACTCATGGAAGTTACCAAAAATCAGGGAATTGTCGAATCTTAATGCAATTATTAGTACTTTATTCATTATTGAGTTAATTTTATAAAGTATAGCTTATCTTTAAAAAATGTTTGTTATACTATTTGTATATCAAATGTGTTTCTTACGTAAATATAACCACTCATATTATTTAGTCTCTACTTTGGTGATTATTGTGACATTCCTTATTTGAAATGTTGAGAAGGAATGTGGTACATTAGTCAGCAAGGGACAAGCATTTAAAACACCGGTAGTAAAAATAGAATGAACAAAGGAACGAAATTGACTCTGTCATTGTTGTTGTCATATACATCAAATACAGACTATTAATACCTGATTTCTTTGTAAATTTTATTAAAGATATTAAATTACCAACAAAGTGAAGAAGGAAACTGATATCCAGTAAAATAACAGAATTTTATTCTCATTGTAAGTACTTTTTAAAGTAATATTATTTTCTGGCTTAACGCGCATGTGGATTTCTGCATAATTAACTGAAATGAATTAACCACCATGTAAAATGAATTATTGATAGGTTCAATGTTAGATGCTTTTGGCATAGAAGTTTTGATTTGAAAATGTACTTTTTTTCTATCTTTTAATTTTAATCTTTTCATATATCTGCCAAGCAATGAAAATAGAAAGTAATACTAGGGACTGGCAAACAGAGCCTCAAAGTCATTTTTAACCAAATGACTTTAGCCCCCGCCCCTACAGAAAATAATTTACCAAAAATCAGGGAATTATCGGATTTTAATGAAATATTCAGTGTTTATGTATCAATGAATGATCTTTATAATGCATTATTTATTTTATTTCAAAACTTTCTAATTTTTTTCCAGGTCACTTAATTTTGACGCCCCCTATGCTGGGGGCGTAAAATTGTTTCGAGTTGGTCCTTACCTGATACTAGTTACAGTATAAATAAAGAGATAAAAGACCGAAGTTATGAATAGAAAAAATTTTTTTTTTTACGGTTGCTCTTCTATGAGAAAATAGCGACTGGCAAAATGAGCCTAAAATGCGTTTTTGACCAAATGACTTTAGCCCCCGCCCCTACAGAAAATAATTTACCAAAATTCGGGGAATTATCTGATTTTAATGAAATTTTCAGTGTTTATGTGTCAATGAATGATGTTTATAATGCATTATTTATTTTATTTCAAAACTTTCTCATTTTTTTTCAGGTCACTTAATTTGGACCTCCCTTATGTTGGGGGCGTAAAATTGTTTCGAGTTGGTCCTTACCTGATATTAATTACAGTATAAATAAAGAAATAAAAGACCGAAGTTATGAATAGAAACAAAAACAAATTTTTTACGGTGGCTTTTCTATGAGAAAATAAGTACCGAAAATCGAAAAATAAGATGTAAAAAAAAAAAAAATAATTCATTTTTTGGGATTTCTTTTTTACTCATTTCGATAATTATTTAATTGGCTATTATTTTATAAAGGAAAAAAATTATACATCGATGTTTTTTCTGAAGGGGTACATTTTCAATCGAGTTTTTCTTCAAAACTTATTACTTTCATCAACAAAAATAAGGTTTGCATTAAGTAGATATTTATTTCTAGAATCTAAAAATATAACATTTTAAACTCAACATCAGGCTTTTCACATTTTAAATGAATTTTATATATTAATTTTTCATAGCAAAAATACTAAATTAAAGTTTTGAAATAAAATAACTGATGCATTATAAAATTCATTAATTGTTAAATCAATACTGAAAATTTCATTAAAATCGGATAATTACCTGATTTTTGGTAAATTTTTTTGCAAACGCGAATGTTACAGTAAAATTGTAAACAAGCACTTAAAAACATCGAAAACGAGGCTGACTGGTTGATATCGTCGAAATTGACCAAAACAAATACTTTTAAATCTATTAAAAATAAACTGCATATGTAATGATATTTTTCTTTTTTTAATTATGGTTATTATGTTACTACTTATCGATTTAGACAAAGTTTCACCTTAAATAATAGATTTAATTATTTCTAATTCGCTTTTAAGATTCCTAGCAGATGACAAAATCGCCTATGCCTAAGTAATACTTTACATTTTACATTTCTGAATGTAATATTAACACATCTAAATATATGGAAATATATGGCTTCACTGTATTTCTTTAGTACTCTTCCCTTTTTCAACATAGTTTTCTTTTGTTTTATTGATTTCAGATTTTTAATCTGAATCGAAGAATTCCCTGGATGTGAATACGATATTTTCTTGGTGAACTGGATTTTTGAAAAAGTCACATTGGAAGCAACATAAGTGAACGCATTCTGGAGAAAAAAATATTCTTGTGAAGTACAGAATCGGTTCTTTTCACAGAAGTCAAGGTGATGAAGTATATGCAGATAAACACAGGTGAGAAATCAAACTCAACATAATCATAAGTTTTATCACTTAAGACCTATGAGACTATTTAACCCCTCTATGATAATGTTTTTAAACTCATTTACCTTTATATTTTTTCTGTAAAAAACAAAAGTTTTATCACTTAAGACCTTTTTGTAAAAAATGAATTATTTTAAACAAGAATTAGATGAATTATTATTGACATTTGTCTTCCAACATAAAGCACATTGAAATGAATCCACATATTCCTCAACCCCCAAGAAATCTCACTATCCTTTTCTAACACTGCCCCTAACTCTGAAGACATCTTGATATATAATTTACGAGATCACTTTTACTGACTAATAAACTCAATATAATATTTAGCAATATTATATGAGAGGGAAATGAATTTGGTAATTTGGTAAAACATTGATGGGTTCATTTTGAAGTGCTTTTGGCATAGATATAAGTAGTTTTAATCTAAAAATATACTTTTTTTAAAATAATAAACATAATGAATTTAACTTCAGGATATGTTATACAATTGGTTTACCAAAAATATTAGTAACATTAATTTAGAACGAAAGTATTATATAGCCAGTCATATTATTTATTTTTTGATTTGGTGAATATTGTGATATTTGTCACTGGAAATATTGCAAAGGTGTATTGAAAGATGTACCAAAGAAAAAGAACTGAAAATAAAAACATTTAATACTAAAAACAGTGATTACATTACAAAAACTGTTATTAAAATTCTATGTGTAGGTAATTTTTGTAGGTTTAAAAATATAGAATGTTTTCAAGTGAAGATTATTAAAATTTTGTTCTCAGATAAATTACATTTCTCAAATATTCACAATTCTATAAAGTGTAGATAAATATTTTTTCTCATCTTCTCTCCAGAAAGCAAAGATTTCTCCATCTCTTTGATATTTCCATTAACCTAATTCAAACAAATGTAATACAAAAAATGTAGAGATTAAAATACTGAAAATTTTAACAAAATTCAGTGAGTAGGTGATTTAAGAAAATTATAATTGTTTTCACAAAAAACTTTAAAATGCAAATTATTCCAACTAGCAAAAATATTTTTCAATTACTTAAAATTTCATACGACAAATTTAAAATTTAAATTATATTAATGGTAAAGAAAATAAAGAAAGTGCACTAAGAGACTTTATTCAACATTAGACTACAGAATATTGTTGCTTTAATCAGTTATCAACTTGATAGAATGTAGATTATCAAAATGTTTATTACCCTTATAGAACTTTTCACAATTATGAAAATCATTTCTCTCCAGAAAGCAAAAATTTCTCCATCTCTTTGATATTTCCATTAACCTAATTCAAACAAATGTAATACAAAAAATGTAGAGATTAAAATACTGAAAATTTTAACAAAATTCAGTGAGTAGGTGATTTAAGAAAATTATAATTGTTTTCACTAAAAACTTTAAAATTCAAATTATTCCAACTAGCAAAAATAAGCAAACTCACACAGATGTAATTACTCAAATTTTGAGATATTTTTGAATTATGTAAAATATTATACTACTAATTTAAAATTTAAATTATATCAATGTTAAAATTAGAATATAACTGAACTGATGCAACATTTTATTGTTGTTTCTTTAATCAGTTATCAACTTGATATTCAAATTGGTATCGAGTCCAAAATGTTCCAGTCTCATTAATGTCTACATGATTATGTAAATGGTTATAAGAAAATAAAGTGTACTAAGAGACTTTATTCAACATTAGACTACAGAATATTGTTGCTTTAATAAGTTATCAACTTGATATTCAAAATGATATCTATTAAAATATTTTACATAAAATTTTTGAATGTAGATTATCAAATTTTTATTACCATTATAGAACTTTTCACAATTATGAAAATCATTACAATTTTAATTTTGGTTTTATAAAATGTAGATAAATAATTTTCTTATCTTCTTCAAACTTTCTTCTTTCTAATGGCACAAAAATTTTGATAGCATTAACTTTTATGCAATATTTTTTCCTTCTCTATTCAAAGGAAAATTGATTTCATAAAATTTAACGAATTGAATTCTTTATTAAAGATATTTCCATGAAAATCATTAAATTCATGACAATTTTATAAAAGTCAATGAATGGAGTTGTTTACTAAAATTGTTTCATATATCTGTTGATCGATGAATAAATAAGTTTTTCTTATATAAAATTTTATATAATCTAAGAAAATCATTTTCCTTTTACATTTATGAATATAATTTAAGTTGTTTACTAAAAATGTTTCATAAATCTGTTAATCAATGAATAAATAAGTTTTTCCTATATAAAATTTTATATAATCTAAGAAAATCATTTTCCTTTTACATTTATGAATATAATTTAAGTTGTTTACTAAAAATGTTTCATAAATCTGTTAATCAATGAATAAATAAGTTTTTCCTATATAAAATTTTATATAATCTAAGAAAACCATTTTCCTTTTACATTTATGAATATAATTTAAGTTGTTTACTAAAAATGTTTCATAAATCTGTTAATCAATGAATAAATAAGTTTTTCCTATATAAATTTTATATAATCTAAGAAAATCATTTTCCTTTTACATTTATGAATATAATTTAAGTTGTTTACTAAAAATGTTTCATATATCTGTTAATCAATGAATAAATAAGTTTTTCTTATATAAAATCCTATATAATCTAAGAAAATCATTTTCATTTTACATTTGTGAATATAATATTGAATACATCTGAACATATTGGCATTTTATATAAACTACATTTCTTATTACTTTTTTTTAACTTCCATTTTTTTCTTGTTTTATTGATTACAGATTTTTAATCCAGATGAAATAATTCCCTGTATTTGAATACAGTATTTTCTTGGGGACCTGGATTTTCAAAAAAGTCACCTTAAAAGTAAAATTGGTAAACACATACTGGAGGAAATCAAATTGGTAGATTATAAACAAGTGAGAAAAATATAATTTTGTGAAATCTCCAATTCTTTCTTTTTTGTATCCTGGTTTTATAAAAATATGCAAATGAACAAAGAAGATAAACCATGTTCATGTGAAGTGTGTGGCTCTTCCTTTTCACAAAAATCAAATTTAATACAGCATATGCAAACACACAGAGGAGAGAAGCCACATTCTTGTAAAGTCTGCAGCTCTTCCTTTTCAAGAAAATCCCATTTGGTGAGGCATATGCAAACACATACAGGAGAAAAGCCACATTCTTGTCAAGTGTGTGGCGCTTCCTTTTCACAAAAATCAAATTTGGTGCAGCATATACGAAAACACTCTGGAGTGAAGCCTCATTCTTGTGAAGTGTGTGGCTCTGCATTTTCACTAAATTCTGATTTGGTGAGGCATATCCGAATACACACAGGGGAGAAACCATATCCTTGTGAAGTATGTGGCTCTTCATTTTCACGAAAATCCCTTTTGATTAAACACATGCAAAAACACTCAGGAGAGAAGCCTCATATTTGTGAAGTATGTGGCTCTTCTTTTTCACAAAAATCAAGTTTGTTGAAACATATTCAAACACACACATAAAAAA
Source organism: Doryteuthis pealeii (assembly GCA_023376005.1). Lineage (NCBI taxonomy): Eukaryota > Metazoa > Mollusca > Cephalopoda > Myopsida > Loliginidae > Doryteuthis > Doryteuthis pealeii. Next base: position 55,271,410 of record CM042177.1, read on the forward strand.
AAGTCGCATGTTACTCATATGCAAACACATATGGCAGAGAAGTTACATTCTTGTGAAGTGTTTAACTTTTCCTTTTCATGTAAGTCACATTTGGCTTGTACATATCCAATTTCCCTCTGATTAAAAACCAACCCTCTTGTGGTGGATTACATGTTTTGATTTAACTTTTGTTAAATTTCCTTGTGCATTGTATATTGACAATGAAAAGTTAACGAAAATTTTAAACTTTCATGTTATACATACATTCTTTTTGTATTTGCAATATATACATTTTGTACTCAGGGAAGAGTAGTGTTTCAATTAAATTTGAAATTGTAAATCATCTTTTATTGTAATATATTTTTTCTATTTGCATTGAATGAACATTATTAATTAATTCTAGAATAAGTGCAATTATTAGCGAATCCTATATCTTATGTTTGTAATAAATGGAAGTTACTTTAATATTTGATCCACATTTAATGAAGCCAATCTTCAGCCTACATCTTTGTAATTTGTGTTGAATGACCAGGATTTGTAGATAATAGGAAACATTAATTATTTTACCCAGGAAAACTTGGTTTTGCCATGTACAGTTTATAAATTAGAATGTCCACTATTCAACTGACAAAGCAATTCAATTTCGAATTTTGTCCACCTTTATCAGTTAGACAACATCAATTGGTTGGATTTTACGGCATGTCAAGCCTTGTTGGGTTATCTTATGCCAATGACATTTTGTTTTATTCATTTTTGTTGGATATTCAAATCTTTTTTTTTAAAACTCATTTTTTAATCTATTTAACCCATAAATGGGACCCTAATAAGTACTACCACTAAGGGTCAGAGTGGACCAGGGAGTAATGGTGATGAAGGGGTACTCCATATCATCTAGACATCCAGAACCTCATAATCAGATGCAGTTTAATGTCATACCCATACAAGTAGTGAGGATCTGTCAATTTTAAGGCATTATTTTAAACTGGTACTATTCATTGCTCCTCATTCGGGAGGCCCTTAGTTGATTTGTCGCCATTGTTAACAACCCCCTAAAAACAACTATTACACTCAAGTCACTCTGACAGCGCCGGTTCCTACGAGATCACTGAAGTCAAGCAGCGATGACCACTTATGCAACAGCAGGTACTGCAAGCAATTTGATTTCTTTGTTTAAACAAAATAACTTGATTCAGCATTAAATAACCCCAAGTGGGTTGATATACCATAAACAAAACAACCAATAATCACCCCTTCATTATAGTCAAGTCATGCTGCAAGCAGTGGATCCCGCTAAATCACCCAAGTTAAGCAAGGATCATCCTGTTCAATACTTAATTGGGTGACCACTTAAGTAACAGCAGGTACAGTAAGCAACGAGAATCAAAAATACTTGATGTTGCATACCCTTTTCTTACTTCTTTCTTCTGGCCGGCTTTGGTTCTATCTTGGTCTTGTCTCTTCTAAGGTCTGGACTTGCTTGGGGACTTCGGGTCTGGTTTCTGTTAGGGATTTCTCCTTATCAGAAGCCCTGTGTCATTGTTAGTTTTTAGGTAACTAACATTTTGCTAAATCTTCTTCTAAGTCTTGCTAAGACTTGACAAGAGATCCAGAGTTGGCTTTGTTTTTATTAACATGGATGAGTGGGCAGTTTAATTTTCAACAGGTATAATTGAAGAATGAGTTATTAATAGTGAATTTTATATTAATGCAATACACACTCACTAATTATAAGAAGTGTGTCCTCTTTGTTGAATAATTGATGGGTGTACTATCAATTTTGTACAGTTAGTGTAGAAAAGTATTATAATTCAAATCAAAATGGCTGGAAAATATTATTTGAATTCAAATTAAGATAGATTTTGATTGATATTTGGTAACCTTAGTCTGACTCTTCCTGTTTGGAGTTTGAACCATGGGAAGGAGTCTGCTGTTGGTCATCAGGATATGAAGATGCAATTAGACTTACATTACATAGTTACGGCTCCATACTTAAAAGAAATGAATTAGCAAATTCATTAAAATATGTCATGAGTTGATTACTAAAAGCAATAACAATACATTGCATCTTGACAACATCTTAAGAAAAACTAGTTAGAAAAAGATAAAAAGTCAGAATCTGCCTTCGACAAATACATACTCAGCCAAGCTACTACTCAAAAGTGAAAACCAGACAGAAACAACTAAGAAGTCAGAACCAGACAGAAACAAAAAGATATTCCACCAAGCTACCAAGTAAGAAGAAATACAAAAATAAGAAAGCTGCTTCTCAAAAATAAGAAGTAAGTAAAGATTAAGATAAGATGAAGATTTAGTGTGAGAGATAAAACCACAGGTATCCCTCATACAATAATATACTTGTATGTCAAGACAGGTATATGTATCTTAAGGTCTATGCAACAATTTTGACCAAATGATTTGTTGAGACTGCCACCTTAGATGGAAATGACCAAATCTGCATGGAAGTTGCCATACAGATTTGGCCAATGGTTGTTTTTTGTTTCTGCACTGAATCATAATCTTCACAGCGAAGTTTAAGCCGCGGTAGACCGAGATCATTCTCCAGAGAGAGATTTACTCAAGATACCTGTTGGTATCATTATAAATTTGGACTATAGGCAAGAAAATGCACAGAACCGAGCAGATTTTCAAGAAACAGCACCACAGAACAGAATCAGGGAAACGAATTCCCCAGCAGCAAATAGAGACGAATTTGACTGCTGGAATCGAACATAAATGTTGTCTATTTTACATCCGTGATAAAAATTCCGGATATTTATTTTTAGTCGACACAGGCACACGAGTCCATGTTATCCCTCCGAAACCCAAGCAAAGACACATACCGTCCACATACACACTACAAACTGCAAATGGCTCAGAAATAAAAACATATGGGGAGGTACCCCTGACACTAAACTTGGGATTGTGACGCCCATTTCTATGGATATTCACTCAAGCTGAGGTAAAAACATCTATTCTTGGGGCAGATTTCCTGTCACATTTCAACTTGTCAGTCAATATGGCTAAACATTCTCTAATTGATGGCAACACAAATGCAACGATTACTGAAATCAGCTCACACCAGACGTCCACATATTAGTTCTGCCATACCAACAGCAAATGGATATTAGTGGTTGATAGAAAAATTCCCCATTATCACCACCCCTTTTAAATATACAGATGAAATTCGTCACACCGCTAAACATTTAATCACAACAACTAGGCCCCCTCCACATGCATCACCTTGAAGATTGCGCCCAGATGAATATAAGATAGCGAAAAATGAATTTCAGAATATGTTGCAACTGGGCATCATATGGCCCTCAAGTAGCCCTCACTCCTCTCCATTGCACATGGTTCCAAAACCAGACACAGATCCTTGTGAGGATTTCTGGAATCTCAACGCCAAATCAGACCGACTCCATGAGCAATTATCATCTCTAATATTAAATGCGAATGTCAGTTTGACACATTTTTTCAACTTTACTCCTAGAGACCGTAGCCCAACATATCATACCATTTTGGAATCAGACTGACTCCATGTTTGAATTGCCAGTAAAGCAAAGTCACCAGACACACAAAATCCCCTCCTGGACGATACATCAAGCCAGATGGGAAGTTCATGAATCTATATATAGATGTAGTCGGGCCACCGCTATACCTCTGAAGAGACAGTATCCCAGATCATCTTATGTCTTTGATCGGCAAATTTCATGTCAGGATTACCAAAGCAGTCCTTAAAATTAGGTTAATGTAATAAAATATATTAAAAATTAATTAAGAAATACAGATATTAAAAAGATTAAAAATTTTAACAAAAAAAGAACAAATGAAACTTACTTCCATCACATCGTCTTTTTTTTATTTTTTCTAATTTAAGTATTTAGTTAAAAAGAGAAGTAAAGAATAAAAATTATTTTATTTTGTTAATGGATTTCATTTAAGATTCATTGAAGAGATTTTTGCTTATATTCATTAAAATAAAACCAAACAGTTAGAAATCAATAATACTAAGCACATATTTATTAAATTCGATTTTTTAATATTCATATGCAAATTAGCCTTCCCGTTCATACTGTAAACCGCTATTTTGTTGTATATATAAATATAATTGCATGTTGTCAGTATGTAGACATAGTTAACAGTATTAATAATGTAAGACAATTTTATTAATAATTTAGGTTTAGATAAAAGTAAAATCATGGAGAATGTGATGTCAATAACTAAGAGAATTGTGACTTGAGTAGGAATATAGTTTCGGTTACAGACAGAAAAACACACAATCTCCATTATAATAAGATTATCAATCAGAAACGTAACAAAGGAAGATTTGGGATGCACATCATCCGATATGGTTACCGGGATACCACTGACATTACCGTGACAGTTGTACGAGAAAAACAGCCACCTTCAACCAACCACATCCTTCACGCAAAAATTTAAACAAAGTTTAAGTGAGCTAGTTTTTACACCCACGAGGACTCAGGAAAGTAGCACACCAAAAAGTTACACACTAAAAGTGTGTAACATAACTGTGAATATGTCTTCTTACGAAATGATATGGTAAAACGCCCCCTTTGCCCTAAAATACTCAGGACCTTTTCAAGTAATTAGCAGATGACAGAAACACTTTACCGCTATAAAAAATGGCAAAGAAGATACAGTTTCAATAGATTAAAACCGGCGTATTTGGATTTATCCACAAAGAATAATACGTCGGAACACTCACAACCGCATTCAAATACGAAATCAAACACAAACATTCATACCAACAGACATCTCAAACATCACTACAAAATCGGGTAGACGAGTACATTGGCCTACTCACTTCGAGACTTACATTAGATATTGAAAAATATTTTCAATATTTATCAATCTGTGGGTGGGGGGTGTTATAGAATACAATCCTATAGTTTACATCCAAATAAGGAAAAACACTTAAACACATTTCTTTTCCAAAACTTAAAGAAATGAGATTAAAACAAAGACACGAATACAATTCTTTTCCTAAATTTAAGGAAAAGAGATTGTTGGCGTTGTGTGTGCTAGATGCCCACTCCTATTTATAGACTCGGTGATAATCATGTGACCAACTTCTTGGCCAATCACTGGCAGTACTCTGCTGCTGATATTGTTATTTATACCGGCTGTTCTGGTCATACCTACTAAAAACTACTTTGAAACTTCGTGGACGACAGAACATAGGATTATATCATTGGACCTTTGACACTACGTAGGATTCCATAACTCAAGACTTATTCACTTACCAAAGGATTCTATAGCTCAGGACTTACTTACTTTAAGTCCTTTTTAACTGGCCAAGGATGGCGGTCAGAAACTTAACAGAGATTAAAACAAATGTTTACACAAAAGTCAGAGTTCAATTGGCTAGATTAGCAATGTACTTTCAATTACGTCCCCACGTTTGCACCCAAAAACTTAATTACCACCTGACCCTATTTGGTAATTATAAAAGACAGAAAAAACATCAATAAACAGACAGATCCCATCTCGTGGCCAGATAGAACACACGACCAAGAAACAGATGTCCGAACGAACGACTCACTTCTTCTTCTTCTTCTATTACCCATTTCTTCTTCTTCTTCTTCTTCTTCTTCTTCTTCTTCTTCTTCTATTCTCCACTTTCTTCTTCTTCTTCTTCTTCTTCTTCTTCTTCTTCTTCTTCTTCTTCTTCTATTCTCCACTTTCTTCTTCTTCTATTCTCCACTTCTTCTTCTTCTATTCTCCACTTTCTTCTTCTTCTTCTTCTTCTTCTTCTTCTTCTTCTTCTTCTTCTTCTTCTTCTATTCTCCACTTTCTTCTTCTTCTTCTTCTTCTTCTTCTTCTTCTTCTATTCCCCACTTTCTTCTTCTTCTTCTTCTTCTTCTTCTTCTTCTTCTTTCTTCTTCTTCTTCTTCTTCTTCTTCTTCTTCTTCTTCTTCTATTCCTCACTTTCTTCTTCTTCTTCTTCTTCTTCTTCTTCTTCTTCTTCTTCTATTCCCCACTTTCTTCTTCTTCTTCTTCTTCTTCTTCTTCTTCTTTCTCTTCTTCTTCTTCTTCTTCTTCTTCTTCTTCTTCTTCTTCTTCTTCTTCTTCTTCTTTCTTCTTCTTCTTCTTCTTCTTCTTCTTCTTCTTCTTCTATTCCCTACTTTCTTCTTCTTCTTCTTCTTCTTTTTTCTTCTTCTATTCCCCACTTTCTTCTTCTTCTTTTTTTCTTTCCCCACTTTCTTCTTCTTCTTCTTCTTCTTCTTCTTCTTCTTCTTCTTCTTCAACTACTACCATTTACTCACACCACCTCGTTTAACATTAGGAATCAGTTTCATCAGGTCGTATTTACAAACTTTAACTTTCATTTCTGGTCCATGTTCTGATCGAACTTTGAAGACAACATTTCACATTTCACATTACATTACCTTTCCCCAACATATATACACATCTTTTTCTCTTGGAACATTCACATTTTGTTGTTATTGCAAATTTCTTCTCTGAATAAATTTATTTGTTTTTATATAGATACATGCATTGTTTTCATCATTTCTCTGTATCTTCTACCTAAACTGTGTCATATTATTTTATCGTCATTTGAATATAATTTGCGAGGAGACAGCCTCTACTAAGTCTCTACAACCTACAGATACAAGCAGATCTCTCATTCAATGAACTTTCTTTCATCTAATCTATGAACACTCTCTCACTTTGAACTTGAAAAACGGTTGAAAAATTAGGGTGAACCCCCCCCAAAAAAAAAAACCGAACGCAAATTATTATTTATTTTCCCATTAAACTAACCCTAAACCCCAACCCTAACGCTATCCCCTAATCCTAGCCTTACCCCCTAGTTAAAATTAATAGTTTTATTACAAAACTTGTGGGTTCTGTTTTTCTTGGTCACCCTAATTTTCCGACCGTTTTTCAAGTTCAGCCCAAAATTGTATTGTAAAAACAAGGACTTTTCGACAAATTGGGTATACCTATTTTTAAAAATGTTTATTCTTTTGTGGGTATGTGATATAATTCCTTCCTAGTTTATACATTAGGTACCACCAATTTTACCCTTTGAAATTTACCCCACCCCTATATTTAACACAATGAAACTTGCAGAAAAATGAATATTTTCTTGAAAATTTTTCCATTCAAAAGAAAAAACATTAAACAAACTCCTGATGAATTTTTTTAAAAAATTCAGCTTACAGAAATAATGAAAATTATGATTGAAAAACAATGTTTTCATTTTTGCACTGTTAAATCAACTGAAATTTAACGTCACTAAAAACAAGTTACAATAAGAGTTTTTTTTTTAATTATATGAAAAATCAATTAATTATCTGATTTTCACGAAAATTACCATAAATCTTTGGATGTGAATACATCTTAAATATTTTTTCTCTAAAATATATTAGGGGAAATATTTTTTACGAGGTCTATCACCCCCCACCCCGTTCTATTTTATGAGATAAAAAAAAATGACGCGTCAGAAAAAAATTGTACTTTTTTTCTATAAAGATAAGAGTCTGAATAACTATATCAATGAAATTGTATAACGTACCGAGCTGTAGTTTTTTTTAGGAAAAATTAATGAAATTGGAAATAAAAAGTGCCAAAAAATGTCATAATATTAATATTTGAAAATTTTTTTTTGCTTTTGTAATTAGTATGTACTATATTCTATTAAATTGTCAAAAAAATTTTTTTTTAAGAAATCAATTTTTAAGAGATTTTCAATCTTTTGTGTGATTACATTTTTTTTTTTCGATTATCGATTATTAGGTACCACCAATTTACCCTGTGAAATTTACCCCCCATATATAACACAATGAAACTTGCAGAAAAATTAATATTTTCTTGAACATTTTTTTTCCATTCGAAAGAAAAAACATTAAATAAACTCCTGATGATTTTTAAAAAAAATTTCAGCTGATGGAAATAATGAAAATTATGATTGAAAAACAATGTTTTCATTTTTGCACTGTTAAATCAACTGAAATTTAACGTAGCTAAAAACAAGTTACAATAAGAGGTTTTTTGTTTTTTTTTAATTCTATGAAAAATGAATTAATAGTCTGATTTTCACGAAAATTTCCAAAAATATTTACCTTTGGATGTAAATATATCTGAAATAGTTTTTTTCTAAAATATAATGGGGGAAATATTTTTTTACGAGGTCTATCCCCCCTCTATTCTATTTTATGAGATAAAAAAAAATGACACGTCAGAAAATTTTTTTACTTTTTTTCTACAAAGATAAGAGTCTGAATAACTATATCAATGAAATTGTATAACTTACCCAGCTGTATTTTTTTTAGGAAAAATTAATGAAATCGGAAATAAAAAGTGCAAAATATGTCATAATATTAATGTTTGAAAACTTTTTTTGCTTTTGTAATTGGTATGTACTATATTCGATTAAATTGTCAAAAAAAATTTTTTTTAAAGAAATTAATTTTTACGAGATTTTCAATCTTTTGTGTGCTTAAATATTTTTGTTTTCTGTGTGAAAAAATCGAATTTTTCACGGATATTTAAATATATGAATTTTAGAATTCAGGTGAACTAAAAATTGGTCCGATCCACGCTAGATTAATATTTTTTAATGAATTTGTAATTTTTATTGTTGAATAGTAATGTGTGATTCTTAGAATATACGGAAAAGCAAAACTGACATATTTGTTTTGTTTTTATACAAAGAGACAAGACGCTTCTCAGTAATCAAAGTTTGTTTTTCTTATCGTAAAAAAATATTTTATTTAACTTTTTTGACCAATTAGAATAAAAAGTATATATTGATTATTTTATCAGTTTTTCTCTTAGAAAAAATATTCAAATTTTCATTTCATTTCATTTTCGATTTTAAAAATAATACCAAAACCAAAGACATGTTAATATTAACATTTCACATTGAAATGACGTTAAAAAACGTCAATTTCAATGTGAAATGTTAATATTAAATTCTTTCAAGTTTTTATTCATTTTAATAGTAAATTTTGGCTAAAATTGCAAATCGTTCGGAAAATTAAAACATATTACAGGGTGACCCAGAAAAAAATAGAACCCAAATTATTTATTTAGTTTCCCATTAAACTAACCCTAGACCCCAACCCTAAACTCCAACCCCCAACCCTAACCATAATCCCCAACACTAAACCCTAACCCTAAACCCCAACCCTAAATCCCCTAATTAAAATTAAGTTTTATTACAAAATTTGTGGGTTCTGTTTTTTACTATTTTCCTAAGCTGAATTTTTTAAAAGAATCGTCAGGATTTTTAAAAATGTTTCTTCTTTCGAAAAAATTTCAAGATAAAAAAAAGAATATTTTAAAAATCGTTGAAAACAAATAATCGGTTATTGAATATGCACAAGAAAAAAAAAATGCTAATTAGGGCTAGCCATACTTTTAGTGGTATAATCGTAAAAGGGAAATAAAATGTAACTTTTCTGTCTAAATTTCGGTCTGAAAATTACCCTTTCGCATGTAATAGGGATAGGTTTATTTATTTTCTTAAGATAACGATGTAATTTTTCGCAATCGGATAATTTGATCTTTGAATTAACTGTTTTTCTTCGTAACAACCCTGTACGATCTTTAATTGTTTTTTTACGAGATTTTTGATAAACAAAGTTCAGAAATGTTTATTTCCGTTTTATTCAAGATGGCCCAAACTGATCACGTGACCGAATTCGACGTGTAAAATCTATAGGGACCACCCCTATAAATTTTACACATCGAATTGGAGGCCCCTAATGTAACTGAATGAATGTAACTTTCAATAAACAAATAGTTAATAACCATTTTTATACTGTTATTGGTCTATTACTTTAAAATAAATATGAGAGAGAGAGAGAGAGAGAGAGAGAGAGAGAGAGAGAGAGAGAGAGAGAGAAGAGAGAGAGAGAGAGAGAGGATGGGAGGGTAAAAAAGTGAAATAGCAGAGAGAGAGACAGAGAGACAGGTAGACAGACAGGCAACAGACAGACAGAATAGTAAAGAGAGAAAGAACAGAGATAGATAGATAGATAGATAGAGAGAGAGATGAGTAAAAAGAAAGAGAGAAGAACAGATTACATATATATATATATATATATATATATATATATATATATATATATATATATATATAGAGAGAGAGAGAGAGAGAGAGGGGGGGAGTAATTGTTGTTAGTCGATTCAAGCTGCATTGTACCCCGCTTCTATTAAAAGCATTATTAGTAAGTAACATTCTGTACTTGCAGTGGTTGACATAAAGAATGTATTTTTAAAGTAAGTGCTAGTAAAATGAGAGGGTAATATAACCAATCATATTATTTAATCTAGCTTCTGGCAAAATAAGCCTAAAATGCGTTTTTCACAAAATGACTTTAGCCCCCTTTACAGAAAATGATTTACCAAAAAATCAGGGAATTATGGGATTTTAATGAAAAAATTTTCAGTGTTTATTTATCAATAAACCATCTTTATAATGCATTATTTATTTTATTTCAAAACTTTCTAATTTTTTTCAGGTCACTTAATTTGACCCCCATTATGTTGGGGGCGTAAAATGTTTTGCGAGTTGGTCATTTTCGATACTAATTACAGTATAAAATAATGAGATAAAAGACCGAAGTTATGAAATAGAAACAAAAAAAAAATTTTTACTGTTGTTGTTTTATGAGAAAATAAGTACCGAAAATCGAAAAATAAAATGTAAAAAAATAATGAATAATTAATTTTTTGGAGATTTCTTTTTTACTCATTTCGATAATCATTTAATTGGCTATTATTTTATAAAAGAAAAAATTATACATCGATGTTTTTTCTGCTTAAAAAGGGGAGGGGTACATTTTCAATCGAGTTTTTCTTCAAAACTTATTTCTTTTTTCGCCTAAAAAAATGTTTACATTAAGCTGATATTTATTTTTAGAATCTAAAAATATAACATTTTAAACTTAAAATCTGAAAACTTTTATTTTAAATGAACTAAATTAAAGTTTTGAAATAAAATAACTGATGCATTATAAAATTCATTAATTGTTATATCAATACTGAAAATTTCATTAAAATCGGATAATTACCTGATTTTTGGTAAATTTTTTTCCATTCCAAATGTTATTTTAAATTGTAAAACAAGCACCTAAAAACCATCGAAAAAGAGGCTGAATTGCGGATCGCGTCGAAATTGACCAAAACAAATAGTTTTAAATCTATCAAAAATAAACTGCATATGTAATGATATTTTCTTTTTTTAATGATGGTTATTATGCTACTACTTATCGATTTAGACAAATTTTTAACCTTAAATAATGATTAATTATTCTTAATTCGCTTTTTAAAACTCCTAGCAGACAAAATTATTGCTAATGCCTAGTGTAATATAACCAGTTATATTATTTAATCTCTGCTTTGGTGATCATTGTAACATTCCTTATTGGAAATATTGTGACTTCCGATCCCATCTAGGTTCATCAGTTAGCAGGGGGACAAGATAATCAGGACACCGGTTGTGAAAACAATGAACAAAGGATCGAAATTCACTCGCTCATTGTTGTGACATGAATCAAACGAAGACTATTAAAACACAGACCCTTCGTAATTCTTATTAAAATATTAAATTGACGGCGAAGAGAAGAAAGAAACTTTATCCAGTGAACTTACAGTAAGTACTTTTTCGAAGTAGTATTTATTTTAAGGGAACCACGTCTTTAATTATGTTTCCCTAAAACTCTTTTGTTCATATGACAAGTTTAAATTCAGTTCTTAATTGTTTATATAGATATACTGATAAAATGTATCAGTTTAATTTATTCCCCCCCCCTTTTTTTTTACCCCTAAGAGTAACAAAGAAGCTAATAACTAAACTTAGGCTTATTTGTAGGTAGAATATCTGAAGGTATTTATCTGAGCTGGAACCTGACCCTCTATCAATGTCTTGTCCAGTGTCATGTGATGTCAGAGGGGGGGGGGGCTTATACATAACCTCAGTTCTTTTTGAGTTTATTGTCATCCCAAAATGCCTTTGCCAGAGTCTATGAATCAAGCATACTTATACTAGCTATAGGCAAATTTGTCATCTGCTAGGAATTTTAAAAGCGAATTAGAAATAATTAAATCTATTATTTAAGGTCAAACTTTGTCTAAATCGATAAGTAGTAACATAATAACCATAATTAAAAAAATAAAAATATCATTACATATGCAGTTTATTTTTAATAGATTTAAAAGTATTTGTTTTGGTCAATTACGACGATATCAGCCAGTCAGCCTCGTTTTCGATGTTTTTAAGTGCTTGTTTACTAGGTACCACCAAACCGTTTAGGCCACCTTGAATAAAACGGAAATAGATATTTCCGAACTTTGTTTATAAAAAATCTCGTAAAAAAAAAGATCGTACAGGGTTGTTACAAAGAAAAATAGTTAATTCAAAGATCAAATTATCTGATTGGAAAAATTACATCGTTATCTTAAAAAAATAAACAAACCTATGCAAAAGGTAATTTTTCAGGCCGCAATATAGACAGAAAATGCATCTAAGTACGGATGGGTGTAAAGGACAAACTGTTTTAGCCAAAATTTTCTATTAAAATGTATAAATTCTTTAATAAAAAATTTAATTATATAAATTCATTTATAAAAAACTTATAATATTAAAAAATTAAAATTTAAAATCTATAAAAACTTGTAAAAAATAATAAAATCTTAAAATAATTTTCGCAGTGAAATTGACGTTAAAAAAATGTTTTCGGTATTAGTATTAATTTTTCAAATCGAAAATAACAATTAAAATTTTGAATATTTTTTCTTGAAGAGAAAAACTGATAAAATAATCAATATATACTTTTAATTCTAATTGGTCGGGAAAAGTTAAATAAAATATTTTTTTTACACTAACAAATAAATTTTGATTACCGAGAGAAGCGTCTTCGTCTCTTTTGTATAAACCAAAACATAAATATGTGCTCAGTTGTTGCTCTTCCGTATATGTGCTAGAATACACATGTCTATATTCAACAATAAAAATTACAAATTCTTTTAAAAAATTAATTCGTGCTCTCGGATCGGACCAATTTTAGATCACCCTTGAATTTATAACATTCATATTTTTAAATATCCGTGAAAAATTCGAGAGATATTTGTGACACAGAAAAAAAAATCTAATTTATTTTCAAGCAGAAAATACAAATATTTAATCACACAAAAAGATATATTGAAATTCTCTTAAAATAGTTAAATTTCTTAAAATTATTTTTTTTTTTTTGGCAATTTTTTAGAATATAGTACATACCAATTACAAAAGCAAAAAAAAAAAAGTTTCAAATATTAATTATTATGACCTTTTTTTGCACTTTTTATTTCCGATTTCATTAATTTTTCCTTAAAAAAACTACAGTGTTGTACGTTAATTACAATGTTTCATTGATATAGTTATTCAACAAACTCTTATCTTTATAGAAACAAATACAAAAGATTTTTCTGGACGACGGTCATTTTTTTTTATTTCGATAAGAACACAGGTAAAATATTCCAAGATTCGATTGGTGTAAAAGCGGTTACAACAAAATGCCTTACAGATTTTTAAAATGGAATTAAAAAGAATGACATCCAGTGTAATACATCGGTTTAAAGTTATGGTCGTACTACTCGAAAGTTTTGGTCAGTGGTAATTCCCCTTAACTAACGGAAGTAGAGGTCGTAGCGAACAAGCGGAAATGAGTCAAAAAACAAAACAATCCTTACATATTTCCGACCTTTTTCGTCATCTCTAATAACTAGCTGCTTTACTCCCTCTACTCGAGGGCTCCACTTTACACAATTACTTACAAGCCTGGTCTCTTGATATCAGATCACTCAGCGTATTCAATGATCATTTTTACCT
>CM042177.1:55285334-55424980 GCA_023376005.1 Doryteuthis pealeii
ATACTATAATTATCATCAACAAAAATAAGGTTTTGCATTAAGTAGATATTAATTTTTAGAATCTAAAATAACATTTTAAACTCAACATCAGCATTTTCATATTTATAATGAATTTATATATTAATTTTTCATAGCAAAAATACTAAATTAAAGTTTTGAAATAAAATATAACTGATGCATTATAAAATTCATTAATGTTAAAATACTGAAAATTTCATTAAAATCGGATAATTACCCTGATTTTTGGTAAATTTTTTGCAAACGCGAATGTTACAGTAAAATTGTAAACAAGCACTTAAAAACATCGAAAACGAGGCTGACTGGCTGATATCGTCGAAATTGACCAAAACAAATACTTTTAAATCTATTAAAAATAAACTGCATATGTAATAATATTTTTCTTTTTTTAATGATGGTTATTATGTTACTACTAATCGATTTAGACAAAGTTTCACCTTAAATAATAGATTTAATTATTTCTAATTCGCTTTTAAGATTCCTAGCAGATGACAAAATTGCCTATGTCTAAGTAATACTTCATATTTTACTTTTGTGATTGTAATATTAACACATCTAAATATTTTGAAATATATGGCTTTACTGTATTTCTTTAGTACTCTTCCCCTTTTCAAAATAGTTTTCTCTTGTTTTATTGATTACAGATTTTTAATCTGAATGAAAGAATTCCCTGGATGTGAATGCAATATTTTCTTGGTGAACTGGATTTCCATAGACATCACTTTATTTGATTTTTTACTTTATTTCTATTGTACTCTTTATCACTCTTCCTTTTTTTTAACATAGTTTTCTCTTGTATTATATAAAGTAATACTTCATATTTTACATTTGTGAATATAATATTAACACATCTAAATATATTGAAATATATGGCTTTACTGTATTTCTTTAATACTCTTCCTTTTTTAACATAGTTTTTTTTATTGTTTTATTGATTACAGATTTTTAATCTGAATCGAAGAATTCCCTGGATGTGAATACAATATTTTCTCGGTAAACTGGATTTTTGAAAAAGTCACATTGGGAGCGACATAAGTGAACACATACTGGAGAAAAATATATTCTTGTGAAGTACGGAATCGGTTCTTTTTACAGAAGTCAGATTGATGAAGTATATGCAGATAAACACAGGTGAGAAATCAAACTCAACATAATCATAAGTTTTATCACTTAAGACCTATGAGACTATTTAACCCCTCTATGATAATGTTTTTAAACTCATTTACCTTTTTATATTTTTCTGTAAAAAATGAATTATTTTAAACAAGAATTAGATGAATTATTATTGACATTTGTCTTCCAACATAAAGCACATTGAAATGAATCCACATATTCCTCAACCCCCAAGAAATCTCACTATCCTTTTCTAACACTGCACCCCTAACTCTGAAGACATCTTGATATATAATTTACGAGATCACTTTTACTGACTAATAAACTCAATATAATATTTAGCAATATTATATGAGAGGAAAATGAATTTGGTAATTTGGTAAAACATTGATGGGTTCATTTGAAGTGCTTTTGGCATAGATATAAGTAGTTTTAATCTAAAAATATACTTTTTTTAAAATAATAAGGAATTTAACTTCAGGATATGTTATACAATTGGTTTACCAAAAATATTAGTAACATTAATTTTAGAACGAAAGTATTATATAGCCAGTCATATTATTTATTTTTTGATTTGTGAATATTGTGATATTTGTCACTGGAAATATTGCAAAGGTGTATTAAAAGATGTACCAAAGAAAAAGAACTGAAAATAAAAACATTTAATACTAAAAACAGTGATTACATTACAAAAACTGTTATTAAAATTCTATGTGTAGGTAATTTTTTGTAGGTTTAAAATATATAGAATGTTTTCAAGTGAAGATTATTAAAATTTTGTTCTCAGATAAATTACATTCTCAAATATTCACAATTTCTATAAAGTGTAGATAAATATTTTTCTCATCTTCTCTCCAGAAAGCAAAGATTTCTCCATCTCTTTGATATTTCCATTAACCTAATTCAAACAAATGTAATACAAAAAATGTAGAGATTAAAATACTGAAAATTTTAACAAAATTCAGTGAGTAGGTGATTTAAGAAAATTAATAATTGTTTTCACAAAAACTTTAAAATGCAAATTATTCCAACTAGCAAAAATATTTTCAACATTACTTAAATTTCATACGACAATTTAAATTTAAATTATATATTATTATGGTAAAGAAAATAAAGAAAGTGCACTAAGAGACTTTATTCAACATTAGACTACACAGAATATTGTTGCTTTAATCAGTTATCAACTGATAGAATGTAGATATCACAAAATGTTTATTACCCTATAGAACTTTTCACAATTATGAAAATCATTTCTCTCCAGAAAAGCAAAAATTTCTCCATCTCTTTGATATTTCCATTAACCTAATTCAAACAAATGTAATACAAAAAATGTAGAGATTAAAATACTGAAAAATTTTAACAAATTCAGTGAGTAGGTGATTTAAGAAATTATAATTGTTTTCACTAAAAAACTTTAAAATTCAAATTATTCCAACTAGCAAAAATAAGCAAACTCACACAGATGTATTTACTCAAATTTTTTGAGATATTTTGAATTATGTAAAATATTATACTACTAATTTAAATTTAAATTATATCAATGTAAAAATTAGAATATAATAATGAACTGATGATGCAACATTTTAATGTTGTTTCTTTAATCAGTTATGAACTTGATATTCAAATTGGTATCGAGTCAAAATGTTCCAGTTCCATTAATGTCTACATGATTATGTAAATGGTTATAAGAAAATAAAGTGTACTAAGAGACTTTATTCAACATTAGACTACAGAATATTGTTGCTTTAATAAGTTATCAACTTGATATTCAAAATGAATCTAAAAATATTTTACATAAAATTTTTGAATGTAGATTATCAAATTTTATTACTATTATAGAACTTTTCACAATTATGAAATCATTACAATTTTAATTTTGGTTTTATAAAATGTAGATAAATAATTTTCTTATCTTCTTCAAACTTTCTTCTTTCTAATGGCACAAAAATTTTGATAGCATTAACTTTTATGCAATATTTTTTCCTTCTCTATTCAAGGGAAAATTAATTTCATAAAATTTAACGAATTGAATTCTTTATTAAAGATATTTCCATGAAAATCATTAAATTCATGACAATTTTATAAAAGTCAATGAATGTTGTTTACTAAAAATGTTTCATATATCTGTTGATCGATGAATAAATAAGTTTTTCTTATATAAAATCTTATATAATCTAAGAAATTCATTTTCATTTTACATTTGTGAATATAATATAAGTTGTTTACTAAAAATGTTTCATATATCTGTTAATCAATGAATAAATAAGTTTTTCTTATATAAAATCCTATATAATCTAAGAAAATCATTTTCATTTTACATTTGTGAATATAATATTGATTACATCTGAACATATGGCATTTTATATAAACTACATTCTTTACTTTTTTTTAACTTCCATTTTTTTCTTGTTTTATTGATTACAGATTTTTAATCCAGATGAAATAATTCCCTGTATTTGAATACCGTATTTTCTTGGGGACCTGGAATTTCAAAAAAGTCATCTTAGAAGTAAAATTGGTAAACACATACTGGAGGAAACCAAATTGGTAGATTATAAACAAGTGAGAAAAATATAATTTTGTGAAATCTCCAATTCTTTCTTTTTTGTATCCTGGTTTTATGAAAATATGCAAATGAACAAAGAAGATAAACCATGTTCATGTGAAGTGTGTGGTTCTTCCTTTTCACAAAAATCAAATTTAATGCAGCATATGCAAACACACAGAGGAGAGAAGCCACATTCTTGTAAAGTCTGCAGCTCTTCCTTTTCAAGAAAATCCCATTTGGTGAGGCATATGCAAACACATACAGGAGAAAAGCCACATTCTTGTCAAGTGTGTGGCGCTTCCTTTTCACAAAAATCAAATTTGGTGCAGCATATACGAAAACACTCTGGAGTGAAGCCTCATTCTTGTGAAGTGTGTGGCTCTGCCTTTTCACTAAATTCAGATTTGGTGAGGCATATCCGAATACACACAGGTGAAAAACCATATCCTTGTGAAGTATGTGGCTCTTCATTTTCACGAAAATCCCTTTTGATTAAACACATGCAAAAACACTCAGGAGAGAAGCCTCATATTTGTGAAGTATGTGGCTCTTCTTTTTCACAAAAATCAAGTTTGTTGAAACATATTCAAACACACACATAAAAAAAGTCGCATGTTACTCATATGCAAACACATACGGAAGAGAAGTTACATTCTTGTGAAGTGTGTAACTTTTCCTTTTCATGTAAGTCACATTTGGCTTGTACATATCCAATTTCCCTCTGAATAAAAACCAACCCTCTTGTGGTGGATTACATGTTTTGATTTAACTTTTGTTAAATTTCCTTGTGCATTGTATATTGACAATGAAAAGTTAAAGCAAACTTTAAACTTGCATGTTATACATATATTCTTTTTGTATTTGCAATATATACATTTTGTACTCAGGGAAGAGTAATGTTTCAATTAAATTTGAAATTGTAAATCATCTTTTATTGTAGTATATTTTTTCTATTTGTATTGAATGAACATTATTAATTAATTCTAGAATAAGTGCAATTATTAGCGAATCCTGTATCTTATGTTTGTAATAAATGCATAATAAATGGAAGTTACTTTAATATTTGATCCACATTTAATGAAGCCAATCTTCAGCCTACATCTTTGTAATTTGTGTTGAATGACCAGGATTTGTAGATAATAGGAAACATTAATTATTTTACCCAGGAAAACTTGGTTTTGCCATGTACAGTTTATAAATTAGAATGTCCACTATTCAACTGACAAAGCAATTCAATTTCGAATTTTGTCCACCTTTATCAGTTAGAACAACATCAATTGGTTGGATTTTTACGGCATGTCAAGCCTTGTTGGGTTATCTTATGCCATGACATTTTGTTTTATTCATTTTTGTTGGAATATTCAAATCTTTTTTTTTAACTCATTTTTTAATCTATTTAACCCATAAATGGGACCCTAATAAGTACTACCACTAAGGTCAGAGTGGACCAGGGGAGTAATGGTGATGAAGGGGTACTCCATATCATCTAGACATCCAGAACCTCATAATCAGATGCAGTTTAATGTCATACCCATACAAGTAGTGAGGATCTGTCAATTTAAGGCATTATTTTAAACTGGTACTATTCATTGCTCCTCATTCGGGAGGCCCTTAGTTGATTTGTCGCCATTGTTAACAACCCCCTAAAAAACAACTATTACACTCAAGTCGCTCTGACAGCGCCGGTTCCTATGAGATCACTGAAGTCAAGCAGCGATGACCACTTATGCAACAGCAGTACTGCAAGCAATTTGATTTTCTTTGTTTAAACAAAACAACTTGATTCAGCATTAAATAAACCCAAGTGGGTTGATATACCATAAACAAAACAACCAATAATCACCCCTTCATTATAGTCAAGTCATGCTGCAAGCAGTGGATCCCGTAAATCACCCAAGTTAAGCAACGATGATCCTGTTCAATACTTAATTGGGTGACCACTTTAAGTAACAGCAGGTACAGTAAGCAACGAGAATCAAAATACTTGATGTGCATACCCTTTTCTTTTTCTTCTTTCTTCTGGCCGGCTTTGGTTCTATCTTGGTCTTGTCTTCTTCTAAGGTCTGGACTTTCTTGGGGCTTCGGGTCTGGTTTCTGTTAGGGATTTCTCCTTATCAGAAGCCCTGTGTCATTGTTAGTTTTTAGGTAACTAACATTTTGCTAAAATCTTCTTCTAAGTCTTGCTAAGACTTGACAAGAGATCCAGATTGGCTTTGTTTTTATTAACATGGATGAGTGGGCAGTTTAATTATCAACAGGTGTAATTCAAGAATGAGTTATTAATAGTGAATTTTATATCAATGCAATACACACTCACTAATTATAAGAAGTGTGTCCTCTTTGTTGAATAATTGATGGTGTACTATCAATTTTGGACAGTTAGTGTAGAAAAGTATTATAATTCAAATCAAAATGGCTGGAAAATATTATTTGAATTCAAATTAAGATAGATTTTGATTGATATTTGGTAACCTTAGTCTGACTCTTCCTGTTTGGAGTTTGAACCATGGGAAGGAGTCTGCTGTTGGTCATCAGGATATGAAGATGCAATTAGACTTACATTACATAGTTACGGCTCCATACTTAAAAGAAATGAATTAGCAAATTCATTAAAATATGTCATGAGTTGATTACTAAAAGCAATAACAATACATGGCATCTTGACAACATCTTAAGAAAAACTAGTCAGAAAAAGATAAAAAGTCAGAATCTGCCTTTGACAAATAGATACTCAGCCAAGAAGAACTGTGAAAAGAAGAACTCACACAGGTGTGTCTGCATTGGAGACAATAACCTTCAACATCAAAAGTGATAGTACTGCTTCTAGATTTGTTCAAAACTGCATGCAGTGTAGTTCCCATCTAGCTTTTTAGTAGTACTGACACAGCTAAAGAATTCCCATTTTATTTTATCAGAGAGATCAGATTTCCATTTAGTCATTAACCTGTCAATATATCAATTTATAGAAGGAGAATTTTTATATGGTGAATATATAGAAGGAGAATTTTTTGAGACTACTGGTTTCTCTTAGTTCTTTCCATTATGTTTGAATTTCAATCTTACAGAATTATTACTCATGTGTAAGTTGTTACCAACTTTTTGCTTAAAATTAAGTTTTCAGAATTTGACCTATATACAAATATATAAGTTATTTTAAAGTACAAACTATTTCTACATAGAGACGGTTGGTGAGAGAGAGAGAGAGAGAGAGAGAGAGAGAGAGAGTTATGGATATCTGTACACCAAGGGGGACCTGATGTTGTTGATGATTAGAGCTATGTAAAATGCAAATAGCTTCGTTCAGGATTTGAACTCGAGTAGCTGAGCCTGTTTTATACGACGATAACCACTTCACCATGAGTACCTGTGTATGATACTGGGTTCTTTATTGTTGCTCTAATGCAAAGTGTGTGCAGGGTTACTAGATGGCGCCTTCCTCTTCTCTAAGTAACAGGTTGCATTGGGTTACAGGGTACTAGATTAGACTATAATGTTCACATCATTTCCCGGGCAAAATTTGGAGGAAAACATGTTGAAAACCAGACAGAAACAACTAAGAAGTCAGAACCAGACAGAAACAACTAAGAAGTCAGAACCAGACAGGAACAACTAAGAAGTCAGAACCAGACAGAAACAAAAAGATATTCCACCAAGCTACCAAGTAAGAAGAAATACAAAAATAAGAAAGCTGCTTCTCAAAAATAAGAAGTAAGTAAAGATTAAGATAAGATGAAGATTTAGTGTGAGAGATAAAACCACAGGTATCCCTCATACAATAATATACTTGTATGTCAAGACAGGTATATGTATCTTAAGGTCTATGCCAATTTTGACCAAATGATTTGTTGAGACTGCCACCTTAGATGGAAATGACCAAATCTGCATGGAAGTTGCCATACAGATTTGGCCAATGGTTGTTTTTTGTTTCTGCACTGAATCATAATCTTCACAGCGAAGTTTAAGCCGCGTAGACCGAGATCATTCTCCAGAGAGAGGTTTACTCAAGACCTGTTGGTATCATTATCAATTTGGACTATAGGCAAGAAAATGCACAGAACCGAGCAGATTTTCAAGAAACAGCACCACAGAACAGAATCAGGGAAACGAATTCCCCAGCAGCAAATAGAGACGAATTTGACTGCTGGAATCGAACATAAATGTTGTCTATTTTACATCCGTGATAAAAATTCCGGATATTTATTTTTAGTCGACACAGGCACACGAGTCCATGTTATCCCTCCGAAACCCAAGCAAAGACACATACCGTCCACATACACACTACAAACTGCAAATGGCTCAGAAATAAAAACATATGGGGAGGTACCCCTGACACTAAACTTGGGATTGCGACGCCCATTTCTATGGATATTCACCCAAGCCGAGGTAAAAACACCCATTCTTGGAGCAGATTTCCTGTCACATTTCAACTTGTCAGTCAATATGGCTAAACATTCTCTAATTGATGGCAACACAAATGCAACGATTACCAGACGTCCACATATTAGTTCTGCCATACCAACAGCAAATGGATATCAGTGGTTGATAGAAAAATTCTCCACTATCGAAGCTTACTGCCAGATACCAGTAGCAGAGGAAGACATTAAAAAAACGACAGTTACTACTCCTTTTGGACTGTACAAGTTCAGCAGAATGCCATTTGGGTTATACAATGCTGCCCAAAGTTTTCAAAGACTGATCGATGAAGTATTGAGAGGACTTCCATTTGTTTTTGCCTTCATAGACGATGTCGTGATAATGAAGAACACAAGAACACCAAGAGCACATAAAACAAGTTTTTGAGACTGGCACATTTCGGGTTAAGAATAAATGCAAACAAATGTGTATTTGCTGTGCCCACATTGAGTTTTTTGGGTCGCAACATTGACGAACATGGAATCGCACCTGTCCCAAAAAAGGTTACAGCAATACAACAGTTTCCACAACCAACATCACTGCAACATCTTCGGAGATACCTCGGTATGATCAATTATTACCATAGATTTATTCCGGGTTGTTCCAGACCTTTGACGCCAGTCTCAAACTTGTTACAGAAACAAAAAAATAAGAATGCGAAAATAAACTTGGAAAGTGAAGCATTAACAGCATTTCACAATGCAAAGAAAGCTTTAGCCGAGTTTACTAAACTTTCTTAAATCGTTGAAGAGGATAACTCAACTCTCTCATTGACGACCAATGCTTCTGGAGATTCAATAGGATCAGTGCTACACCAGAATCAAAATGGTTCCAAGAAACCAATTTCTTTCTTTTCTGTTAAATTGAACAATACACAACAGAAATAGAGCGCTTTCTCAAGGAAGTTACTTGCAATTTACCTATCCATAAGGCATTTTCGACATCTCCTCGAAGGACGAAACTTTACTGTTTTCACGGATCACAAACCTCTCACATATGCTTTGCACGTGAATACAGATAAATATACACCCGGAGATGTTCAACACCTCAATTATATATCTCAATTCACCTCGGATATTCACTATATTAAGGGTTTAGACAACATGGCAGACACACTATCACGCTCCACAATACAATCTAAAGACTCCAAAACCCTTGATTTCGACCCCATCGCCGAGGAACAACAAAAAGGATAAAATGCTGGATCGGCTAAAAGAGGGCATTTCCTTGATACTGAAAGAGCACCCAGTACCTTTAGGAACGAAAACACTGTTTTGCGACGTAGGGACAGGCTATTCAAGGCTTTACATAACGCCTTCATTAAGTAAAGTAGTGTTTACACATTTCCACAACAAGGAACAACAAAAAAGATAAAACGCTGGATCGGCTAAAAGAGGGCACTTCCCTGATACTGAAAGAGCACCCAGTATCTTTAGGAACGAAAACACTGCTTTGCGACGTAGGGACAGGCTATTCAAGGTCTTACATACCGCCTTCATTAAGAAAAGCAGTGTTTACACATTTCCACAACGTGTCACATCCTGGAAGACGAGCAACTGCCAAATTGATTAGCAATCATTCTGTTAGGCCCAAAATGCGCACAGACATAAAAAAAAAATCTGGACTCAAACCTGTTTGAAATGCCAGAAAAACAAGATCACCAGACACACAAACTCTTCACCTGGACAATTAACCAATCCAGACGAGAGGTTTATGAACCTACACATTGGTATAGTCGGACCGTTGCCAAAAGCGCACGGCTATCATTATCTACTTACGATAATCGACTGTTTCACGCGATGACCCACCGCTATACCTCTGCCGAGACAGTCTCCAAGAACATTTTACGTCACTGGGATTGGGTTTTGAAATAAAATAACTGATGCATTATAGAATTCTGTCATAGATAAATTAACAGTAAAATTATACACCCAGAGATGCTCGGCATCTAGATTATATAGCCCCATTCACCTCGGATATTCACTATATTAAGGGTTTAGACAACATTATGGCAGACACACTATCACGATCCACAATACAATCTAAAGACTCAAAAACCCTTCATTTCGACCCCATCGTCGAGGAACAACAAAAAAGATGGATCGGCTAAAAGAGGGCATTTCCTTGATACTTAAAGAGCACCCAGTACCTTTAGGAACGAAAACACTGTTTTGCGACGTAGGGACAGGTTATTCAAGGCCTTACATACCGCCTTCATTAAGAAAAGCAGTGTTTACACATTTCCACAACGTGTCACATCCTGGAAGACGAGCAACTGCCAAATTGATTAGCAATCATTTTGTTTGGCCCAAAATGCGCACAGATAAAAAGAACCGGACTCAAATTCTTGATTACTTTTAGGACCAAAATTGAAATGATTGGATTCGTTTAAAAGTTTCTGAAATGTTTTTTGATGTCAAAGAAATTATTATTTGCAAATAATAAATAATTTGATGTCAAGAAATATTATTATTTGCAAATAATAAATAATTTGATGTCAAAGAAATAT
This sequence comes from Doryteuthis pealeii, assembly GCA_023376005.1. Taxonomy (NCBI): domain Eukaryota; kingdom Metazoa; phylum Mollusca; class Cephalopoda; order Myopsida; family Loliginidae; genus Doryteuthis; species Doryteuthis pealeii. The sequence continues at coordinate 55,295,936 of CM042177.1, forward strand.
TATTATTTGCAAATAATAAATAAAAAAATATTTATGATTTAAAAAAAAACTTATATTTAATAATAAATGCGAAAAACATTGTGTCAGTTTGTCACATTTTTTAAACTTTACTCCTAGAGGCCGTAGCCCAACATATCATACAATTTTGGAATCATGCCGACTCCATGAACAATTATCATCTCTGATATTAAATGCGAATGTCAGTTTGACACATTCTTTTCAACTTTACTCCTAGAGACTGTAGCCCAACATATCATACAATTTTGGAATCAGACCGACTCCACGAGCAATTATCATCTCTAATATTAAATGCGAATGTCAGTTTGACACATTTTTTCAACTTTACTCCAAGAGACCGTAGCCCAACATATCATACCATTTTGGAATCAGACCGACTCCATGTTTGAATTGCCAGTAAAGCAAAGTCACCAGACACACAAAATCCCCTCCTGGACGATACATCAAGCCAGATGGGAAGTTCATGAATCTATATATAGATGTAGTCGGGCCACCGCTATACCTCTGAAGAGACAGTATCTCATCTTACGTCACTGGATCGCAATATTTGGATGTCCTTTGGTAATTACTACGGACAGAGGCCGTCAATTTCAGTCAACACTTTTCGAAGGGTTCACGAAATTATTAGGAGTTAAGCACATATCGACCACAGCATATCATCCTTGTGCAAATGGTTTGATCAAACGTTTTCACAGGCAACTCAAAGCTGTATTAACAACCAATAATTGTTCCGGAACATGGCTCAAAAACCTTCCATTAACCTTACTAGCAAATATATGCACCCTCCGGGTGCAAGTATTTAAGTTTTAATGTAATAAAATATTGTATTAAATTAGAAAGGCTAATGAAACTAAATAAGAATACAGATAAAAAGATTTGAAACAGGGAGTTTAATAAAAGATTTGAAACAGAGGGAGTATAATAAAAAATAGAACAACTGAAACTTATTCTTCCATCACTCTCGTCTTTCATTGTTATTTTTTCTAATTTAAGTATTTAGTTAAAAGAGGAAGTAAAGAATAAAATGACAGTTATTTTATTTTGTTAATTTTGTTAATCATTTAAGATTCATTGAAGAGATTTTTGCTTATATTCATTAAAATAAAACCAAACAGTTAGAAATCAATAATACTAAGCACATATTTATTAAATTCGATTTTTTAATATTAATATGCAAATTAGCCTTCCCGTTCATACTGTAAACCGCTATTTTGTTGTATATATAAATATAATTGCATGTTGTCAGTATGTAGACATAGTTAACAGTATTAATAATGTAAGACAATTTTATTAATAATTTAGGTTTAGATAAAAGTAAAATCATGGAGAATGTGATGTCAATAACTAAGAGAATTGTGACTTGAGTAGGAATATAGTTTCGGTTACAGACAGAAAAACACACAATCTCCATTATAATAAGATTATCAATCAGAAACGTAACAAAGGAAGATTTGGGATGCACATCATCCGATATGGTTACCGGGATACCACTGACATTACCGTGACAGTTGTACGAGAAAAACAGCCACCTTCAACCAACCACATCCTTCACGCAAAAATTTAAACAAAGTTTAAGTGAGCTAGTTTTTACATCCACGAGGACTCAGGAAAGTAGCACACCAAAAAGTTACACACTAAAAGTGTGTAACATAACTGTGAATAAGTCTTCTTACGAAATGATATGGTAAAACGCCCCCTTTGCCCTAATTACTCAGGACCTTTTCAAGTAATTAGCAGATGACAGAAACACTTTACCGCTATAAAAAATGGCAAAGAAGATACAGTTTCAATAGATTAAAACCAGCGTATTTGGATTTATCCACAAAGAATAATACGTCGGAACACTCACAACCGCATTCAAATACGAAATCAAACACAAACATTCACACCAACAGACATCTCAAACATCACTACAAAATCGGGTAGACGAGTACATTGGCCTACTCACTTCGAGACTTACATTAGATATTGAAAAATATTTTTAATATTTATCAATCTGTGGGTGGGGGGTGTTATAGAATACAATCCTATAGTTTACATCCAAATAAGGAAAAACACTTAAACACATTTCTTTTCCAAAACTTAAAGAAATGAGATTAAAACAAAGACACGAACACAATCCTTTTCCTAAATTTAAGGAAAAGAGATTGTTGGCGTTGTGTGTGCTAGATGCCCACTCCTATTTATAGACTCAGCGATAATCATGTGACCAACTTCTTGGCCAATCACTGGCAGTACTCTGTTACTGATATTGTTATTTATACCGGCTGTTCTGGTCATACCTACTAAAAACTACTTTGAACCAGGATTATATCACTGGACCTTTGACACTACATAGGATTCCAAAACTTAGGACTTATTCACTTACCAAAGGATTCTATAGCTCAGGACTTACTTACTTTAAGTCCTTTTTAACTGGCCAAGGATGGCGGTCAGAAACTTAACAGAGATTAAAACAAATGTTTACACAAAAGTCAGAATTCAATTGGCTAGATTAGCAATGTACTTTCAATTACGTCCCCACGTTTGCACCCAAAAACTTAATTACCACCTGATCCTATTTGGTAATTATAAAAGACAGAAAAAAAAATCAATAAACAGACAGATCCCATCTCGTGGCCAGATAGAACACACAAGAAACAGATGTCCGAACGAACGACTCACTTCTTCTTCTTCTTCTTCTTCTTCTTCTTCTTCTTCTTCTTCTTCTTCTATTCTTCTTCTTCTTCTTCTTCTTCTTCTTCTTCTTCTTCTTCTTCTTCTTCTTCTTCTTCTTCTTCTTCTTCTTCTTCTTCTTCTTCTTCTTCTTCTTCTTCTTCTTCTTCTTCTTCTTTCTTCTTCTTCTTCTTCTTCTTCTTCTTCTTCTTCTTCTTCTTCTTCTTCTTCTTCTTCTTCTTCTTCTATTCCCTTCTTCTTCTTCTTCTTCTCTTCTTCTTCTTCTTCTTCTTCTTCTTCTTCTTTCTTCTTCTTCTTCTTCTTCTTCTTCTTCTTCTTCTTCTTCAACTACTACCATTTACTCACACCACCTCGTTTAACATTAGGAATCAGTTTCATCAGGTCGTATTTACAAACTTTAACCTTTATTTCTGGTCCATGTTCTGATCGAACTTTGAAGACAACATTTCACATTTCACATTTCACATTACATTACCTTTCCCCAACATATATACACATCTTTTTCTCTTGGAACATTCACATTTTGTTGTTATTGCAAATTTCTTCTCTGAATAAATTTATTTGTTTTTATATAGATACTTGCATTGTTTTCATCATTTCTCTGTATCTTCTACCTAAACTGTGTCATATTATTTTATCGTCATTTGAATATAATTTGCGAGGAGACAGCCTCTACTAAGTCTCTACAACCTACAGATACAAGCAGATCTCTCATTCAATGAACTTTCTTTCATCTAATCTATGAACACTCTCTCACTTTGAACTTGAAGAACGGTTGAAAAATTAGAGTGACCCCCCCCCCCAAAAAAAAACCGAACGCAAATTATTATTTATTTTCCCATTAAACTAACCCTAAACCCCAACCCTAACGCTATCCCCTAATCCTAGCCTTACCCCCTAGTTAAAATTAACAGTTTTATTACAAAACTTGTGGGTTCTGTTTTTCTTGGTCACCCTAATTTTCCGACCGTTTTTCAAGTTCAGCCCAAAATTGTATTGTAAAAACAAGGACTTTTCGACAAATTGGGTATACCTATTTTTAAAAATGTTTATTCTTTTGTGGGTATGTGATATAATTCCTTCCTAGTTTATACATTAGGTACCACCAATTTTACCCTTTGAAATTTACCCCACCCCCTATATTTAACACAATGAAACTTGCAGAAAAATTAATATTTTCTTGAAAAAAATTTTTCCATTCAAAAGAAAAAACATTAAACAAACTCCTGATGAATTTTTTTTTTAAATTCAGCTTACAGAAATAATGAAAATTATGATTGAAAAACAATGTTTTCATTTTTGCACTGTTAAATCAACTGAAATTTAACGTCACTAAAAACAAGTTACAATAAGAGTTTTTTTTTTAATTATATGAAAAATCAATTAATTATCTGATTTTCACGAAAATTACCATAAAGCTTTGGATGTGAATACATCTTAAATATTTTTTCTCTAAAATATATTAGGGGAAATATTTTTTACGAGGTCTATCACCCCCCCCCACCCCGTTCTATTTTATGAGATAAAAAAAATGACGCGTCAGAAAAAAATTGTACTTTTTTTCTATAAAGATAAGAGTCTGAATAACTATATCAATGAAATTGTATAACGTACCGAGCTGTAGTTTTTTTTAGGAAAAATTAATGAAATTGGAAATAAAAAGTGCCAAAAAATGTCATAATATTAATATTTGAAAATTCTTTTTTGCTTTTGTAATTAGTATGTACTATATTCTATTAAATTGTCAAAAAAATTTTTTTTTAAGAAATCAATTTTTAAGAGATTTTCAATCTTTTGTGTGATTACATTTTTTTTTTTCGATTATCGATTATTAGGTACCACCAATTTACCATGTGAAATTTACCCCCCATATATAACAATGAAACTTGCAGAAAAATTAATATTTTCTTGAACATTTTTTTTCCATTCGAAAGAAAAAACATTAAATAAACTCCTGATGATTTAAAAAAAAATTTTCAGCTCATGGAAATAATGAAAATTATGATTGAAAAACAATGTTTTCATTTTTGCACTGTTAAATCAACTGAAATTTAACGTAACTAAAAACAAGTTACAATAAGAGGTTTTTTTGTTTTTTTTAATTCTATGAAAAATGAATTAATAGTCTGATTTTCACGAAAATTTCCAAAAATATTTACCTTTGGATGTAAATATATCTGAAATAGTTTTTTTCTAAAATATAATGGGGGAAATATTTTTTTACGAGGTCTATCCCCCCTCTATTCTATTTTATGAGAAAAAAAAATGACACGTCAGAAAATTTTTTTACTTTTTTTCTACAAAGATAAGAGTCTGAATAACTATATCAATGAAATTGTATAACTTACCCAGCTGTATTTTTTTTAGGAAAAATTAATGAAATCGGAAATAAAAAGTGCAAAATATGTCATAATATTAATGTTTGAAAACTTTTTTTGCTTTTGTAATTGGTATGTACTATATTCGATTAAATTGTCAAAAAAAAATTTTTTTTTTTAAAGAAATTAATTTTTACGAGATTTTCAATCTTTTGTGTGCTTAAATATTTTTGTTTTCTGTGTGAAAAAATCAAATTTTTCAAGGATATTTAAATATATGAATTTTAGAATTCAGGTGAACTAAAAATTGGTCCGATCCGAGCTAGATTAATATTTTTTAATGAATTTGTAATTTTTATTGTTGAATAGTAATGTGTGATTCTTAGAATATACGGAAAAGCAAAACTGACATATCTGTTTTGTTTTTATACAAAGAGACGAGACGCTTCTCAGTAATCAAAGTTTGTTTTTCTTATCGTAAAAAAATATTTTATTTAACTTTTTCGACCAATTAGAATAAAAAGTATATATTGATTATTTTATCAGTTTTTCTCTTAGAAAAAATATTCAAATTTTCATTTCATTTCATTTTCGATTTTAAAAATAATACCAAAACCAAAGACAATGTTAATATTAACATTTCACATTGAAATTGACGTTAAAAAACGTCAATTTCAATGTGAAATGTTAATATTAAATTCTTTCAAGTTTTTATTCATTTTAATAGTAAATTTTAATATTAAAGTTTTTCAAGTTTTTATTCATTTTAATAGTAAATTTTGGCTAACATTGCAAATCGTTCGGAAAATTAAAACATATTACAGGGTGACCCAGAAAAAATAGAACCCAAATTATTTATTTAGTTTCCCATTAAACTAACCCTAGACCCCAACCCTAAACTCCAACCCCCAACCCTAACCATAATCCCCAACACTAAACCTTAACCCTAAACCCCAACCCTAAATCCCCTAATTAAAATTAAGTTTTATTACAAAATTTGTGGGTTCTGTTTTTTACTATTTTCCTAAGCTGAAATTTTTTTAAAGAATCGTCAGGATTTTTAGAAATGTTTCTTCTTTCGAAAAAATTTCAAGATAAAAAAAAGAATATTTTAAAAATCGTTGAAAACAAATAATCGGTTATTGAATATGCACAAGAAAAAAAAATGCTAATTAGGGCTAGCCATACTTTTAGTGGTATAATCGTAAAAGGGAAATAAAATGTAACTTTTCTGTCTAAATTGCGGCCTGAAAATTACCCTTTTGCACGTAATACGGATAGGTTTATTTATTTTCTTAAGATAACGATGTAATTTTTCGCAATCGGATAATTTGATCTTTGAATTAACTGTTTTTCTTCGTAACAACCCTGTACGATCTTTAATTGTTTTTTTACGAGATTTTTGATAAACAAAGTTCAGAAATGTTTATTTCCGTTTTATTCAAGATGGCCCAAACTGATCACGTGACCGAATTTGACGTGTAAAATCTATAGGGACCACCCCTATAAATTTTACACATCGAATTGGAGGCCCCTAATGTACTGAATGAATGTAACTTTCAATAAACAAATAGTATAACCATTTTTTTATACTGTTATTGGTCTATTACTTTAAAATAAATATGAGAGAGAGAGAGAGAGAGAGAGAGAGAGAGAGAGAGAGAGAGAGAGAGAGAGAGAGAGAGAGAGAGAGAGGATGGGAGGTAAAAATGAGAATAGCAGAGAGAGAGACAGAGAGACAGGCAGACAGACAGGCAAACAGACAGACAGAATAGTAAAGAGAGAAGAACAGAGATAGATAGATAGATAGAGAGAGAGAGAGATGAGTAAAAAGAAAGAGAGAAGAACAGATTATATATATATATATATATATATATATATATATATAGAGAGAGAGAGAGAGAGAGAGAGAGGGGGGGGAGTAATTGTTGTTAGTCGATTCAAGCTGCATTGTACCCCGCTTCCATTATTAGTAAGTAACATTCTGTACTTGCAGTGGTTGACATAAAGAATGTATTTTTAAAGTAAGTGCTAGTAAAATGAGAGGGTAATATAACCAATCATATTATTTAATCTAGCTTCTGGCAAAATAAGCCTAAAATGCGTTTTTCACAAAATGATTTTAGCCCCCCTACAGAAAATGATTTACCAAAAATCAGGGAATTATGGGATTTTAATGAAATTTTCAGTGTTTATTTATCAATAAACCATCTTTATAATGCATTATCTATTTTATTTCAAAACTTTCTAATTTTTTTCAGGTCACTTAATTTTGACCCCCATTATGTTGGGGGCGTAAAATGTTTTGCGAGTTGGTCATTTTCGATACTAATTACAGTATAAATAATGAGATAAAAGACCGAAGTTATGAATAGAAACAAAAAAAATTTTTTTACTGTTGTTGTTTTATGAGAAAATAAGTACCGAAAATCGAAAAATAAAATGTAAAAAAATAATGAATAATTAATTTTTTGGAGATTTCTTTTTTACTCATTTCGATAATCATTTAATTGGCTATTATTTTATAAAAGAAAAAATTATACATCGATGTTTTTTCTGCTTAAAAAGGGGAGGGGTACATTTTCAATCGAGGTTTTCTTCAAAACTTATTTCTTTTTTCGCCTAAAAAAATGTTTACATTAAGCAGATATTTATTTTTAGAATCTAAAAATATAACATTTTAAACTTAAAATCTGAAAACTTTTATTTTAAATGAACTAAATTAAAGTTTTGAAATAAAATAACTGATGCATTATAAAATTCATTAATTGTTATATCAATACTGAAAATTTCATTAAAATCGGATAATTACCTGATTTTTGGTAAATTTTTTTCCATTCCAAATGTTATTTTAAAATTGTAAACAAGCACCTAAAACCATCGAAAAAGAGGCTGAATTGCGGATCGCGTCGAAATTGACCAAAACAAATAGTTTTAAATCTATCAAAAATAAACTGCATATGTAATGATATTTTTCTTTTTTTAATGATGGTTATTATCATAATAATTATGCTACTACTTATCGATTTAGACAAATTTTAACCTTAAATAATAGATTTAATTATTCTTAATTCGCTTTTAAAACTCCTAGCAGACAAAATTATTGTTAATGCCTAGTGTAATATAACCAGTTATATTATTTAATCTCTGCTTTGGTGATCATTGTAACATTCCTTATTGGAAATATTGTGACTTCCGATCCCATCTAGGTTCATCAGTTAGCAGGGGACAAGATAATCAGGACACCGGTTGTGAAAACAATGAACAATGGATCGAAATTCACTCGCTCATTGTTGTGACATGAATCAAACGAAGACTATTAAAACACAGACCCTTCGTAATTCTTATTAAAAATATTAAATTGACGGCGAAGAGAAGAAAGAAACTGTTATCCAGTGAACTTACAGTAAGTACTTTTCGAAGTAGTATTTATTTTAAGGGAACCACGTCTTTAATTATGTTTCCCTAAAACTCTTTTGTTCATATGACAAGTTTAAATTCAGTTCTTAATTGTTTATATAGTTAAACTGATAAAATGTATCAGTTTAATTTATTCCCCACCCCCTTTTTTTACCCCTAAGAGTAACAAAGAAGCTAATAACTAAACATTAGCTTATTTGTAGGTAGAATATCTGAAGGTATTTATCTGAGCTGGAACCTGACCCTCTATCAATGTCTTGTCCAGTGTCATGTGATGTCAGAGGGGGGGGGGGGCTTATACATAACCTCAGTCTTTTTGAGGTTTATTGTCATCCCAAATGCCTTTGCAGAGTCTATGAATCAAGCATACTTATACTAGCTATAGGCAAATTTGTCATCTGCTAGGAATTTTAAAAGCGAATTAGAAATAATTAAATCTATCATTTAAGGTTAAACTTTGTCTAAATCGATAAGTAGTAACATAATAACGATAATTAAAAAAAGAAAAATATCATTACATATGCAGTTTATTTTTAATAGATTTAAAAGTATTTGTTTTGGTCAATTACGACGATATCAGCCAGTCAGCCTCGTTTTCGATGTTTTTAAGTGCTTGTTTACTAGGTACCACCAAACCGTTTAGGCCATCTTGAATAAAACGGAAATAGATATTTCCGAACTTTGTTTATCAAAAATCTCGTAAAAAAAAAGATCGTACAGGGTTGTTACAAAGAAAAATAGTTAATTCAAAGATCAAATTATCCGATTGCGAAAAATTACATCGTTATCTTAAAAAATAAACAAACCTATTACATGCAAAAGGGTAATTTTCAGGCCGCAATATAGACAGAAAATGCATCTAAGTACGGATGGGTGTAAAGGACAAACTGTTTTAGCCAAAATTTTTCTATTAAAATGTATAAATTCTTTAAAAACTTTAATATTAAAATTTACTATTAAAATGTATAAATTCTTTAAAAACTTTAATATTAAAATTTACTATTAAAATGAATAAAAACTTGAAGAAATTTAATCTTAAAATTTCGCAGTGAAATTGACGTTAAAAAAATGTCTTCGGTTTTAGTATTAATTTTTCAAATCGAAAATAAAATTAAAATTTGAATATTTTTTCTGAGAGAAAAACTGATAAAATAATCAATATATACTTTTAATTCTAATTGGTCGAAAAAGTTAAATAAAATATTTTTTTACACTAACAAAAATAAATTTTGATTACCGAGAAGCGTCTCGTCTCTTTGTATAAAAAAAAAAAATATGTCAGTTTTGCTCTTCCGTATATTCTAAGAATCACACATTACTATTCAACAATAAAAATTACAAATTATTTTTAAAATATTAATCGTGCTCGGATCGGACCAATTTTTAGATCACCTGAATTATAAATTCATATTTTTAAATATCCGTGAAAAATTCGATATTTTGACACAGAAAAAAAAATCTAATTTATTTCAAGCAGAAAATACAAATATTTAATCACACAAAAGATTGAAAATCTCTTAAAAGTTAATTTCTTAAAAAATTTTTTTTACATACCAATTACAAAAAAAAAAAAAAAGTTTTCAAATATTAATATTATGACCTTTTTTTGCACTTTTTATTTCCGATTTCATTAATTTTTCCTTAAAAAACTACAGTGTTGTACGTTATACAATTTCATTGATATAGTTATTCAGACTCTTATCTTTATAGAAACAAAGTACAAAATTTTTCTGACGCGTCATTTTTTTTATCTCATAAAATAAAATAGTTCAAAGATTCATTGTTAAAACGGGTTTACAAAATGATTTTTAAAAATGGAATTAAAACAGGATGGACATCCAGTGTAATACATCGGGTTTAAGGTTATGGTCGTACTACTCGAAAGTTGGTCAGTTGGTAATTCCCCTTACACGAAGTAAGTCGTAGCGAACAAGCGGAAATATCAACAACAACGCTTACATATTTCCGACCTTTTTCTTCAACTCTAAACTAGCTTACTCCCTACTTCGGCGACCATAACAACACTTCCCGGCCTGATATCAATCACCGGATCAATATCATTTTTACATCAGCAACATCATTTCTCCTTCGTCGATATTTATGGTAAATAAAAACAAAGATTATTATCATTATTGTTAAACAGTTACTCCTCGTTTGTCTCTTCTTTCACTTTGTTCTTGTGTCAGGCTTTCTTTTGTAATAACATTCGTGAGGTCGACCTCTTTATCGACCCCACGACAGGGGTATCTAATACCAATGTGGTTGACTAAATACAAATGAAGATATTTACTCTAAATAAGATTTCTTTTTTTAAACAGGACCCAATACAAAAGGAAAATAATACCAAAGAAAATCAATGAATAAATAAGTAATGTTTTTTTCTAAATAAAAATCTGTATAATTTAAGAAAATACTTTTTATTTCACAATTGTTTACATGATATAGAATACATCTAAAGTTTAGATGTAATAAAGAAAGGAAATTTATATAAAATGATATATTTCAATATATTTAGATTCTAAACATATTGAAATATATAATTTTATATAAATTTCCTTTCTTTATTACTCTTCCATTTTTTATAATTTTCTCTTGTTTTATTGATTGCAGATTTTTAACCTGAATGAAAGAATTCTCAGAATTTGAATTTTTAAATTTTCTTAGATACCTGGATTTTCAAAGAAGTCACATTTGATGTGAAATAAATTAACATATATTGGTAAGAAGCATATTCTTGTGAAGAACAGAGCTCTTTCTTTTCATCAAAATCAGATTGGAGTATATACAAATAAACGCAGGTAAGAAATCACATTTTTGTGAAATTCTTTCTTTTCTGAAGTCATTTTTTTCGTGTGAAGTGTGTGGTTCTTCCTTTTCATGAAAATCAATTTTGCTGTTACATATGCAAACACATAAAGGAGAGAAGCCATTTTCTTGTGAAATGTATGAGTCTTCCTTTTAACAAAAACAAGTTTGGTACATCATATACGAACACATACAGTAAAAAAAACTATGTTCTTGTGAAGCATGTGGCTTTCTTTTAAATCATATTTTCTGGTAATTATATTCAAAAAGAAGATTCTAAAAATGTAAAAAAAAATGGAATTTAATATAAAACATTTAATACTGAAAGCAGTGATTAGATTATTAAAATTGTATGTATAGGTAATTTCTGGTAGGTTTAAGAAAAACAGAATGTTTTTCAAGTGCAGATTATTGAAATTTTATTCACATGTTATTCTCAAATATTTTCAATTCTATAAATATTTTTTATTATCTTCTCTCAGGAATAGACAAATTTAATACAGTTCATTCAACATTCCATTTTATTCACATGTTATTCTCAAATATTTTCAATATTTTTTTTATTATCTTTTCTCCAGGAATAGACAAATTTAATACAGTTCATTCAGCATTCCATTTTATTCACATGTTATTCTCAAATATTTTCAATATTTCTTTATTATCTTTTCTCCAGGAATAGACAAATTTAATACAGTTCATTCAACATTCCATTTTATTCACAGGTTATTCTCAAATATTTTCAAGTAGATAAATATTTTTTTTATTATCTTCTCTCCAGAAATAGACAAATTTAATACAGTTCATTCAACATTCCATTTCAGGGGTACTGAGCAATCAACCCTTACCCTATTTAGCTTTTTTACCATTAATTTAATACAAACAAATGTAATCATTAAAATACTGAACATTTTATTAGAATTCAATTTTTAAAAAAAGTAGAAATGGTATTAATGGTATATAAAACACATTTTAGGATTTTAATCACATTAATAACATGGGGTATTTAAAGACAAATATAACTCAGCTAGAATTTTATAGAGATATAGTTAATAATTAAGATGCTTATTAAGATTAAATAATGATTATTTAATTATAATTTAAAAGATAACATGAATTTCAAATAAAATTGATGGAGATGTAATTTAAGTCACATTATAATATACTATCAATAATATTATCCCATTAGCGCAACTATTCCATTTTTAAAGTCATAAAATGTTATGTTAAATTATAAATAACATTTTTTTAAAAAGAAAACAATTGTTGTTTGAGAAATATGTTTTAATCATTTAAAATTTCATACTATAGATTTAAATCTTAAATTATATCCATAATTATAAGAAAAAATAGACAATATCTGATGAGATGCAATGTTTATTGTTTTTGGTAATTTTAATTGGTTATCAACTGAATAAATTTAGTTAATTAGTAACTTAAGTAATAATTTTCCAAATCATAGAACAATCAAAAGTGTAGGAGGTGAAATGTGCTGGTCTTCATTATTTTACCATTAATCAGGGTTTATCCAACACCCTATGAAGACAGAATGTGTTTTTCCCACTAGAAGCAAAAATTGGACTATTCTTTCTAGTCTTTATTTAGGGTTGCGTTGAAAGTAACTGACACCTCTTTTATCTATCTTACAATACACTTAATACAAAAAATTCAATGTAAACATATTTTTTTTAAATCACAAGAAAATTTAAAATGTAGATTATTAAAATATTTGTTTACCAGTATTTACTTATCTTCTTCGATATTTCTTATTTTTAATAGCAACAAAAATCTGATAACTTTAACTTTTATGTAATATTTTTCCTTTTCTATTCAAGAGAAAAAATTCTGATAATTACACAAAATTTTATAAAGGAGTTGTTTATTAAAAACATTTTGTCTTCAAAATCATTTCATATATCTGATAATCAATGATTTAATAAGAAAAGGTTTCCTAATATAAAATCCTGTATAATCTAAGAAAATCATTTTCCTTCTACATTTCTTAATATAATATTAAATACATCTGAACATATTGAAATATATAATTACATATAAATTGCATTTCTGTATTACTCTTTTTTCTTTGAACTAATAATTTTCTCTTGTTTTATTTATTACAGATTTTTAATCCAAATGAAATAATTCCCTTGATCTATATATAATATTTGCTTAGTGACCTGGATTTTCAAAAAAATTATATATATCATAAGGGAACACTTACTGGATGGATAAAAGAATATTCTTGTGAAGTACAGAGTTGTTTATTTTTACAAAAACCTGATTTGGGGTGTGCATAAAGATAAAAACAGTAAGGAATTCATATTTTGGGGAAATCTCTGGATCTTTCTTTTTTGATTTCTGGTTTTTGTAAAAATATGCAAACGAACAAAGGAGATAAACCATTTTCTTGTGAAGTGTGTGAGTATTCCTGTTCTTGTTCATCAAAATTGCTGTTGCATATACGAAAACACACAGGAGAAAAGCCATATTCTTGTGAAGTATGTGGCTCTTCCTTTTCAGGAAAATCAGGCTTGAGGAGGCATATGCAAACACACACAGGTGAGAAGCCACATTCTTGTGAACTGTGTGGCTCTTCCTTTGCGAGAAAATCAATTTTAGAAAAGCATATGCGAACACACACTGGAGAAAAGCCACATTCATGTGAAGTGTGTGGATACTCCTTTTCACAGAGATCAAATTATCTGGTGCATATGCGAATACACACAGGAGAAAAGCCATTTTCTTGTGAAGTGTGTGAAGATTCCTTCTCACAAAAGTCAAATTTGCTGGTGCATATGCGAACACACACAAAAGAGAAACCATTTACTTGTGAAGTGTGTGCTTCTTCCTTTTCAACCCAATCATCTTTGGTGAAGCATGTGCAAATACACACAGGAGAGAAGCCACATTCTTGTGAAGTATGTGGCTCTTCATTTTCAGGAAAATCATATTTGCAGAGGCATATGCGGACACACACAGGAGAGAAGCCATATTCTTGTGGAGTGTGTGGCTCTTCTTTTTCACACGCATCAAGTTTGAAGTTGCATATGCAAGCACACACTGGAGAGAAGCCACATTCTTGTGAATTGTGTGGCTCTTCCTTTTCAAGAAAATCAAATTTGTGGAGTCACATGCAAATTCACAAGAGAGGGAAGACACATTCATGTGAAGTGTGTGGCAATGCTTTTTCTAGAAAATCAGATTTAGGGAGACATATGCTAACACACACAGGAGAGAAGCCATATTCTTGTGATACATGTGGCTCTTCCTTTTCACAAAAATCAATTTTGGTTCGGCATATGCGAACACACACAGGAGAATAGCCATATTCTAGTGAAGTGTGTGGCTTTTTCACTCAAATACTACTTGATAAAGCATATGCGGCCATACTGGAGAAAAGCCACATTCTTGTCTAATCTGAGGCACTTCCGGTTTTGTGATGGACTAGATTCTTTGTTTTGACTCTTGTTATATTTATTTATTCTTTGTATATACACAATAAACTGTTTAAACAATTTAAACTTCAATATTATATTTTTAGTTTTTGTAATAGATTCATTATGTGCTTATTCTTTGTATATACACAATAAACTGTTTAAACAAACAATTTAAACTTCAATATTATATTTTTGTTTTTTGTAATAGATTCATTATGTGCTTATTCTTTGTATATACACAATAAACTGTTTAAACAACAATTTAAACTTCAATATTATATTTTGTTTAGTTTTTGTAATAGATTCATTATGTGCTTATTCTTTGTATATACACAATAAACTGTTTAAACAAACAATTTAAACTTCAATATTATATTTTGTTTTAGTTTTTGTAATAGATTCATTATGTGCTTATTCTTTGTATATACACAATAAACTGTTTAAACAAACAATTTAAACTTCAATATTATATTTTGTTTTAGTTTTTGTAATAGATTCATTATGTGCTTATTCTTTGTATATACACAATAAACTGTTTAAACAATTTAAACTTCAATATTATATTTTGTTTTTGTAATAGATTCATTATGTGCTTATTCTTTGTATATACACAATAAACTGTTTAAACAATTTAAACTTCAATATTATATTTGTTTTAGTTTTTGTAATAGATTCATTATGTGCTTATTCTTTGTATATACACAATAAACTGTTTAAACAATTTAAACTTCAATATTATATTTTGTTTTAATAGATTCATTATGTGCTTATTCTTTGTATATACACAATAAACTGTTTAAACAAACAATTTAAACTTCAATATTATATTTTGTTTTAGTTTTTGTAATAGATTCATTATGTGCTTATTCTTTGTATATACACAATAAACTGTTTAAACAATTTAAACTTCAATATTATATTTTGTTTTTGTAATAGATTCATTATGTGCTTATTCTTTGTATATACACAATAAACTGTTTAAACAATTTAAACTTCAATATTATATTTTGTTTTAGTTTTTGTAATAGATTCATTATGTGCTTATTCTTTGTATATACACAATAAACTGTTTAAACAATTTAAACTTCAATATTATATTTTGTTTTTGTAATAGATTCATTATGTGCTTATTCTTTGTATATACACAATAAACTGTTTAAACAATTTAAACTTCAATATTATATTTTGTTTTTGTAATAGATTCATTATGTGCTTATTCTTTGTATATACACAATAAACTGTTTAAACAAACAATTTAAACTTCAATATTATATTTTGTTTTAGTTTTTGTAATAGATTCATTATGTGCTTATTCTTTGTATATATAAAATAAACTGTTTAAACAATTTAAACTTCAATATTATATTTTTTTTTAGTTTTTGTAATAGATTCATTATGTGCTTATTCTTTGTATATACACAATAAACTGTTTAAACAAACAATTTAAACTTCAATATTATATTTTTGTTTTAGTTTTTGTAATAGATTCATTATGTGCTTATTCTTTGTATATATACAATAAACTGTTTAAACAAACAATTTAAACTTCAATATTATATTTTGTTTTAGTTTTGTAATAGATTCATTATGTGCTTATTCTTTGTATATACACAATAAACTGTTTAAACAAACAATTTAAACTTCAATATTATATTTTGTTTTAGTTTTTGTAATAGATTCATTATGTGCTTATTCTTTGTATATACACAATAAACTGTTTAAACAAACAATTTAAACTTCAATATTATATTTTGTTTTAGTTTTTGTAATAGATTCATTATGTGCTTATTCTTTGTATATACACAATAAACTGTTTAAACAATTTAAACTTCAATATTATATTTTGTTTTAGTTTTTGTAATAGATTCATTATGTGCTTATTCTTTGTATATACACAATAAACTGTTTAAACAATTTAAACTTCAATATTATATTTTGTTTTAGTTTTTGTAATAGATTCATTATGTGCTTATTCTTTGTATATACACAATAAACTGTTTAAACAATTTAAACTTCAATATTATATTTTGTTTTAGTTTTTGTAATAGATTCATTATGTGCTTATTCTTTGTATATACACAATAAACTGTTTAAACAATTTAAACTTCAATATTATATTTTGTTTTAGTTTTTGTAATAGATTCATTATGTGCTTATTCTTTGTATATACACAATAAACTGTTTAAACAACAATTTAAACTTCAATATTATATTTTGTTTTAGTTTTTGTAATAGATTCATTATGTGCTTATTCTTTGTATATACACAATAAACTGTTTAAACAAACAATTTAAACTTCAATATTATATTTTGTTTAGTTTTTGTAATAGATTCATTATGTGCTTATTCTTTGTATATACACAATAAACTGTTTAAACAATTTAAACTTCAATATTATATTTTGTTTTAGTTTTTGTAATAGATTCATTATGTGCTTATTCTTTGTATATACACAATAAACTGTTTAAACAAACAATTTAAACTTCAATATTATATTTTGTTTTAGTTTTGTAATAGATTCATTATGTGCTTATTCTTTGTATATACACAATAAACTGTTTAAACAATTTAAACTTCAATATTATATTTTGTTTTAGTTTTTGTAATAGATTCATTATGTGCTTATTCTTTGTATATACACAATAAACTGTTTAAACAAACAATTTAAACTTCAATATTATATTTTGTTTTTGTAATAGATTCATTATGTGCTTATTCTTTGTATATACACAAACTGTTTAAACAATTTAAACTTCAATATTATATTTTGTTTTAGTTTTTGCATTATGCGCTTAATTAATATTTTGATGAGATTTGCACTTTTCTTTATGTGTTTTTTTCTATGCGGCCATTTGCAATGTGATATGTGTGCATGCACCTTTTCCAGTATGTAATATTACCATCGCATATTAAAACCCAGAAGTTTGTTCTATATAGGCAATAGACAGGATATTTGAAGGGCGAAAACGTTGGAATTGAATCAGAATGAGAGTGACATATGGTTAGATTGCATAGAACTGGCTTTAAATGGGAAATAATAATTATCTGAACATTGTCGTCAAGAGGACGGGATTCATAGTGAAGAGGGTATACGAATTTTGTATAGAACTTTGGTCCTAATTGAACACTTTACAAAATCTTTCATTGACGTGGTGCAAAGTATTCGTAGTGAAAAAGCAGGCAGAGGACCAAAAGTTGGTGCCCTTGGAACAATCCGACTCTCGCAAGTACTGCCACACATGTACAAGGGTTATGTTCTTCTGAATAAATGAATGTTATGACACTGTCACTGTAGGTGGAGCTGACAAAATTATAGAATTGAGAAAACTTGCTGTCCATGGAATTGTTATACTTGAAATTAATGTATTTTCGTATTGATTTGATTTCTCTTCCTTTAAGGGAAACATTATTTACAAGATTTTAAACATGAAAATGAGATTTATGGATTGAATGATTATAAAACTACAAAGCCTAAGTACAATGAGTACACAATCTCTTACAGGAATGGATCAATTCTTATGGAAGTAGCATAGAATAAAGTGATAATACTTTTAAAAAAATGGAAAATCACAAGAGCCAAGAGAAATAAAAACACTGCCAAAGGAACCAGAATATTTGCAGCTACGAGAGGAATTTTATTTACAGACTGAGCAATGACTGTTGTTGGCTTACGTTAAAGAATTCATCTAATGTAATCAAAGGAAGAGAAAAGATAGAATTAATAGGACAAGTATCAACAAAGTGTATGACTGAAAGATGTCAAATAGTTGAGTGCTTGCCAGAAATGGTTGGGAAATGGAAATAATTTCACAAGAAACAAGTTTCTCTAAAATGGTATTAGCAGTGCCAATCGATGTGGAAGTGCCATACCATTCCAAATTTACTGAAATTAGACAACCCAAAGTATATTTGCTTTAAAGTTTTTCGTCCCAATAAAAGCTTTCTTTTTTTTCATTACGATACAGCGGGAATGGGTTGATTGCGAGTTGAACATTATTTTTGCACCACAGGTCTCAGGACTACAAATATGCCATGGAATTTTAACTTGGGTGGAAAGTGATGTAATTTCCATCAAGTCCAATACCTAATACAGTGATTCTGAATAAGGTCTCTATGAACTCGTAACAGGTGGTATGTTGACAGAGGTGCTAAGGAGGTAATAGTTTTACAGGAATGCTAATTGGGGTTTGAACGGTTTAGAGTAGCGCTACAATTCTAATGATTTTTCTAATATTGTTGGCATGGGTAGAGAGAGAGAGAGAGAGAGAGAGAGAGAGAGAGAGAGAGAGCAAAGGATAGAAATTAATACTTAAATTTGTTTAATTCACAAATTGACAAAAAGGACGATATATTTACATTCATAGGAGCAATACAATACATAGCAAGAGAAAACAAATTTCATAATAAAAAAGGACTATCATTAAGTCAACAGGAAAGGTTTAGGCTTCATAAAAATTACAAAATTCTAAACATATAAAACATTTAAACTTCTCTTTAATTTACAAAGTATTGAACATACATTAACAAAGGGTTTTCTAAGGTTACTTAAACTTATTTGCCTTAAATGCACAAACTATGTGTTTGACTTGGCAAGGAATAATTTAAAGTTAAAAAAATATCTATAATTTACAAGAAAAATCATTTCTTTAAACAACTCAAGATAAATACAGTTTTTAGAGAGAAAAAAAGAAAATGTAGTTTACATTGTTAGCACTTTATCGAGATGGATTATATGTGTCAAGAAAGGAAGGGGGAAGAGGTCTTGCCAACATAGAGGAATGCGTAGAAACCACAATCCAGCAACTTGAAGATTACACAAGAAAGAGCAAAGACAAACTACTTATGGTGGCCAGCAATAGTAGAAGCGACAGATGGACAAACAGAAAAACAACAAAGACTAGAAAACAAAAATGGGAAGAAAAACAATTATATGGACGCTTCAAACGACAAATAGAAGAGGTTGCACATAAAAAGACTTGGACATGGTTAAGAAAAGGAAACCCCAAAAGAGAAACGGAATCACTTATAATTGCTGCACAAAATAATGCCATAAGGACAAACTATATCAAAGCGAAAATTGATAAGACCCAACAAAATAGTAAATGTAGACTTTGCGGTAATAGAGATGAGACTGTAAACCATATACTCTGCGAATGTAGCAAACTAGCACAACGAGAATACAAAACTAGACACGACTGGGTTGGGAAGGTGATCCACTGGGAATTATGCAAAAAATTAAATTTTGACCATACAACAAAATGGTATATGAATCTGTTCTTGAGAACGAAACGCATAAAATTCTCTGGGACTTTGAAATAAAAACAGATCACCTTATTCCAGCAAGAAGACCAGACCTAGTGTTGATAAACAAAAAAGAAAGAACTTGTCAACTGGTGGATTTTGCAGTGCCAGCAGATCACTAGGTGAAGCTGAAGGAAAATGAAAAAATGGAAAAATATCTGGACCTTGTCAGATAACTGAAAAAGTTATGGAATATGAAAGTGATACCAATTGTTGGTGCACTTGGAACAGTCCCAAAAGGATTGGAAAAGGGTCTGGAAAGTTTGGGAATCAGAGGAATGATTGAAACCATTCAGAACACTGCACTGCTGCAATCTACCAGAATACTCAGAAGAGTCCTGGAGACTTGAGGAGACTTGCTGTCACTCAGACTCCAGTGAAATACCATCAGCTAATGCTGATGTGAAAACTCAAGAGGAGTGTGAAACTACCTGTTCTGTGCTCTGCACCTTCAATGCACGATATCTAGACCCCAAACGTTGTAACACTCTGCGCTGGCCGTATTTGCACGAGACAGAAACAGGCTCACAAGGATAAAAATAAAAACAAACAACAACTACAAGTGTTTGTAAACAAGATGCGGATGGAAGAAGGGTGTGTGTGATGCTTTCGCTGTCTATCCAACTGGCTGCTACTGGCAATCCCTACCGGCAACCTTAACACCTCAAGGGCCGAGTTCTAACTGGCTTAGTGCTCGAGTTTAGCTGTATTTATGTCAAATTCCCCTTCCCCAACCATCTTCTCCGGACCACACAGATGGCCAGCACTTAAATAAATCGCAGACTTCTAGTCGTCATTAACCCTTAAAATTAAAGTAATTAAATATTTTTCAGACACTACGTCTTCAATACGTTGACCGTTAATTTTTTTAAAAGAGATTTTCTCCTAAAATCCCTTTTGATTTTAATACCTGTGTGCCTAAGATATTATCATCAGGTGGTCCCATTTCATGGTGGGCATACAAGTCTCTTTAAACTTTACGACCTAATCTTTGGATTCGTAAAAAGGTCAGCCACCCACCCCTTTTACTTATGCCTGGCTTTAACCTATTCTCTTTCTTATTCATTTATTTATTTATTTATTCTGACCATGTTCGTCTTCAACCATAGTATCACAGGAGTAAATATAATAATAATAATAATAATAATAATAATAATAATAATAATAATAATAATAATAATAATAATCAGTAGTAGTTAATGTAAAAGTGTTAACCCTTTAGATGATCTTTGTGGTATTGATTGTAGTTATGTTGGTAATAATCTATTAATAATGGAGATTCGCTTCCGGTTTTTTTCTGTAACAAAAATTACGTCTGTTGGCGTTTTTTTTATATAGTTATTTACTAAGCGTAACTTAGATGCGGCACAAAGCCAGAAGTATGGGGCGCCCAGTGAGAATCGAACTCACAAACAATGGTCTGCTAATCTAGTTTGCTAACCATTACACTATATGAGGTGGTAGATGGTCACTTCTACTTATAGACTCGTCGATAAGCACGTGACCAGGGAAGGCAACCTCTTATCCTACCACTGGCGGTGCTCTGCTGCTGTTGTTGTATTTATACTGGCTGATTCCAATCTTAGCTCATTACTACTTGGACGATGGAACGTAGTATTCTATCGCGGGACTTATTCACTGACCAAAGGATATTCACTTACCACAGGACTTATTCACTTACCACAGGATTCTCTATCACAGGACTTATTTATTTACTTTAAGTTCTTTGCAACTGGCCAAGGATGGTGGCCAGATACTTAACAACGTCACTGCTTACGTCACATTACCCAAAATCGTCATAAAATAGAATAAATTATATCTATCAATAATAGATATTCGCTTCCGGCTTTTGTCTGTAACAAAATTACGTTACTACTTACGTCACATTATCCAAAGTCGTCATAACATAGAATAAATACACTGAAAATTTGAACATGCAGCATTAGACAGTCCTCATTGTTTTTTTAAAACATGTTTTAATAAATACATGACTGGTATTATATATCTATATATAGTTTGTTTTATTTTAATACATATTTAAAGTTTACATTTCAAATTGTTTTATTTTTTAAATCCTTTAATGAATTTGATGATTTTACTTACTTAGGGTACAAACTCGCTGACATTGAATTTTTTACTCCCGCCCCTCAGGCAATATGTTTTAAAGATCCATTTTTACATCGCCTGGAGGGTGTTTTTTTATTTTGTAGTAAGGCCAACGATAATAGTAAATTGTTTATGACAAAAATTAATGTTAAATAATATGTAATGGTATTCATTAGTTTAGAATAGGTTTATAGGAGGATTATTAGTTCAGGACTATAGATCTATCAAAAGTGCTAGTTTAACTAATTCAGAACGAGAGTGTCCTAAAGCCAGTCATATTATTTAGTCTCTGCTTTGGTGATTATTATAACACTCCTTATTGGAAATGTAATGATTTCGGACCCATGTCGGTACATCAGTCAGCAGGGAACAGAAAGTCAGGACACCGGCGGTCAAAACAGAACGACCAAAAACAAAGGAACGGAATTGACTTGCCCACTGTTGTGATATGCATCGAAACTTAATTCCTTCGTAATTAAAATATTTCATTGGCAACGAAGAGAAAAAGAAAACTGACGTCATATGAAAAAGTTGAATCTCCTTCTCAATGTAAGTAATTTAAAAAAATATTTTTCTTAGTTCGCGCCCGGACGGAGGATTGAGGTAAGTTAGTTAAAACTGAAACAGTTCAAATGAATTCAAGTCTCACTCAACTAATTGTCGAACACAAACTGATAAAATAAAAAAGGTTCAATATAATCGTTTTGATCAAATAAATGATAAAAAAAGAACAAGTTCCTCGTATATTCCTGCCATAAAATAAACCGAACACTCATTTTATGTCCGTGTTTTTGCAATAAATGTTTTATTTTTCTTGCACCCGTTATTTTACAATACTAAGTATATTTTCTTTATTTGTTAAGGAATAAAGAATAAAGAAAATATATTTAGTATTGTAAAATAACGGGTACAAGAAAAATAAAACATTTATTGCAAAAACACGGACATAAAATGAGGGTTCAGTTTATTTTATGGTAGGAATTTACGAGGAAATTGTTCTTTTTTACCAAATAAATATTTTTATATTAAAAAAAAATCCACTTCTAAAATTCGTTATTCTTTCTAAAGAAAACAAAAAATAAGTCAATAAATATCAAAACAATTTTACAACCTTAAACACGTATATTATCCACTTGTAAGTAAATAAATTTTATTAACTATATAATAATGTATATAAATATATCTGGTTAAGAATGGTATATAATTAATTCTCTGTAGTAACTGTCCATTTCAGTTGTTTAAATTTTTAAAACTTTTATTGGGTAATCCTTAACTTGTTCCTCGTAAATTCCTACCATAAAATAAACTGAACCCTCATTTTATGTCCGTGTTTTTGCAAAAAATGTTTTATTTTTCTTACACCCGTAATTTAAAATACTAAATATATTTTCTCTATTTATTTTAATGTTCACTTCAATGTGTATATTCTAGCCATAGTCACTTTTGTCGTCTGCTAGGAATTTTAAAAGCGAATTACGAATAATTAAATCTATTATTTAAGGTTAAACTTTGTCTAAATCGATAAGTAGTAACATAATAACCATCATTAAAAAATATATATATATATATATATCATTACATATGCAGTTTATTTTTAAAAGATTTAAAACCATTTGTTTTGGTCAATTTCGACGCGATCCGCCATTCAGCCTCTTTTTCGATGGTTTTAAGTGCTTGTTTACAATTTTACTGTAACATTCGCGATTGCAAAAAAAAAAATACCAAATATCAGGTAATTATCCGATTTTAATGAAATTTTCAGGATTGATTTAACAATTAATGAATTTTATAATGCATCAGTTATTTTATTTAAAAACTTTAATTTAGTATTTTTGCTTTGAAAAATTAATATATAAAATTCATTTAAAATATGGAAAAAGCAAAAATACTTAATTAAAGTTTTGAAATAAAATAATTGATGCATTATAAAATTCATTAATTAATAAATATATACTTAAAATTTCATTAAAATCCGATAATTCCCTGATTTTTGGTAAATTATTTTCTGTAGGGGCGGGGGGCTAAAGTCATTTTGTCAAAAACGCATTTTAGGCTCATTTTGCCAGTAGCCAGTATATAATTAATTCTCTGTAATAACTGTCCATTTCAGTTGTTTAAACTTTTGACTGAACTTTTATTGGGTAATCCTTAACTTGTTCCTCGTAAATTCCTACCATGAAATAAACTGAACCCTCATTTTATGTCCGTGTTTTTACAATAAATATTCTTTCTTTTTTTTTTTTTTACAATACAAAATATATTTTATTTATTTATCTTAATATTCACTTCTATATATATATTCTAAAAGTTTTTATTTTGTGAGAATGGTTAGTTTTAAAGTGGGGGTGTTTTACAATTTAGGCATAAATTGGATCCTCCTTTTATGACCGTAATTTTGTTTTTTCGTCGACAATAATTAAAATTTGACGTTTTTATTTTAGAGTACCAAAGCCAAAAAAAAAAAAAAAGAAAAAAAAAAGAAATAACAACAGTAATAACACGGACATAAAATGAGGGTTCAGTTTATTTTATGGTAGGAATTTATGAGGAACAAGTTAAGGATTACCCTTTTATTATTTACGTTTATCGATTATGAAAACAATAAACAAGATATTTTATTGTCAAATTTATTCATCGGAAACAAATTTGAATGTGCTCTTACTAGGTACCACCAATTTACCCTGTGAAATCCCCCCACCCCACCTATATTTAACACAATGAAACTTGCATATTATCTTGAAAACATTTTTTCCATTCGGGAGAAGAAACATTAAACAAACTCCTGATGATTTTTTTAAAAATTTCAACTCACGGAAATAATGTTTTTTGTTTTTGCATTGTTAAATCAACTGAAATTTAACGTATCTAAAAACAAGTTACGATAAGAGGATTTTTAAAAAATTCTATGAAAAATCAATTATTTTTTTTCTTTTGATGTTTAAAAAAGATTTTTAAACATTAAAAAAACAAACAAATTATTTAAGCACACAAAAGATTTAAAATCTATTAAAAATTAATTTCTCGAAAATTTAATAGAATATAGTACATATCAATTAAAAAAGCAAAAAAAAAAAAGTTTCAAAAAATAATAATGACATTTTTTGCACTTTTTATTTCACAGTGAAAGTTGGTGGTACCTAATCTACAAACAAAAAACGTACTTTCTATTTCAATATTACATGCAACGCGTGCTTTTCTTAAGTATGGATGACCAAAAATGTAATAATCTGTGTTTTTTATGTCAATAAATTATCGGAAAATATTTATCTCCCTTAAAAATTAGTTCTCTTGCAACCCTCTATAGGAAAATAACGCCCAATGAAAAACGGTTAAAAACACAACTAATGGTTAAAATCTAAGTAAAATATAACATAAATCTTGTCTTTAGTAATAATTAAATTCATTAAAATCTATGCCAAAGCCAAATTTTTCCATTTTAATCTTGACGACAATTTGCAATTTTATAAGTGAAAAATAAAAATAGATAAAATAAGAGTTTTTATTATAAAGAAATGTTTTCTCTAAATTAAAAAGTCTGTGTATGATTCCGTTGTTTTTTTTTTTTGGTGGGGGGGGAAGTTGCGCATTGCTACCCACCTAACTCTCATGAATAAGATTTTAAAAATCTTTTTCTTTTTTTCTTTTCAAGTAGTAATACATTTGAAAAAAATTATTGACTTCGAACACATTTTCTATGGTTAAAAAACTTTATCATTAAAAATCAGTTCGAACTATCATTAAAAATCAGTAGAATTTAAAATTACTCAGAATATGTTCTTCTTTGGTGAGTAATTTTGCTACAGTCACTTTTAAAACCACCCACAAAACTCTATCCCACCGTCTATCTACATTGGATATTTAAACATTTCTTTTAAAGTATGGTGATCCAAAAGTGTAATAATATGAATTACTCAGAATTTGATTTGCAGTGGGTAATTTTGCTACAGTCAATTTTAAAACACCAACAAATATCTGCAAACTTTACTCTATCCCACTGTCTATCTACATTGGACATTTAAACATTTCTTTAATTTTATAATGAAATATGGAAATCATCTAATTATAATGACATTTTTATCACTTTATTTATTAGGGATTTAATTTTATAATGAATAACTTATTTTAAAAAAAACTATTTTTTATCACTTAACATTGTAAAGAGGTTTTCAAGAATAATTTTTGTCATGAATACAGATTTATTTTGTATTGTATGTTTTCTATTTTTGTAGTTAAATAAATATTGATGTAAAAAAGGAGTCTTTCTTTTTTCAATTAAGTTATTTTCATTCACTTAAAAAGTTTTCATTGAATTTTTAACGTCTGGAAGGTGGCATGTTGTAAACAATATCTTTGTCATGAATAAAGATTTATTTCATCTATCTAAAAATGTGTGATTAAAATTCTGCAATTTTGCACAATATATTATCAGAAATTTTTATGTTTAAGAATTATTACTAAGGTTTTTTTCTTTTTCTATTTAGGGCTGGCTAAATTTGCTTATTGAAAAAAAAAAAATCAGTTTTTACTTCAAAATAAAATCAAAGTGTTGGTGGAGTGGTCAGTATCAACCGGATAGTGAGGAAGTCTATCCCCTTTTTGTTAGTGCTACCCGGGAGTAATTACTTTCATTCTAGGGACAAGGCAAAAACAAAAACTTTTAAAATAAAAGTGTTTTTCATTTAATTACACAACATAATCTGAGTGTTGCATCTGATCTTGAATAATTAAAATTTCCATGTTCACTGATAAAATTTAATTAATTTCATTTGTGAATTTGCCTTATCAGTTCCTGGTGCTACATTTTATAAATTAAATCTTTATTTATTAGAAATATATTGTCATTATAATTGATGAAATACTTTTAAAATTTCCAGGATTTTATGGTACCCTCACTAATAAAATTTAATTTCATTGGTGAATTTGCCTTATCAATTCCTGGTGCTATATTTCTTAGAATTAAATCTTTATTTATTAGAAATATATTGTCATTATAATTGATGAAATACTTTTAAAATTGCATCAGAGAAAATACTTGTTTGCATCAATTCAAAGAAAAATAAATTTTCTCTTTTTTTTTAAAAAATATTGTAATTTGACATCCGCTCCCTGTGAATCGCTATAATGTTGCTTTATGCAAAATATTGAATAAATAAATTTGTCTGATAAGATTTTTTTAAAGTATTTTTTCTAAATGATACTTTTTACCTTTCTAAAAACCTACTTTTTTTTGTCAAATTTGTTAATAAAATGTTGAATACCTCTCAACCAATTGAAATATGGTTAATTTCTTGAATTTATTAAATAAGGAAGATCATATTAAATAACTTCCCATCTAAGAAAATACTTTTCATATCTCAGGTTTGTGAATAAAATATTGAATCCATTTCAGCTAATTGAAATATGGGTTTATATGATATACTTAAGTTCATGAACTTATTGAATGAGGAAAATTTTATTAAATAAGGAAGACGTTTATCCCTTATAAGAAAATATTTCTTATATCTCATGTTTACACTTGATAAAATTTAATGGTTTTGATTCTTGTTATATTTACTTGGTCTTTATACATAAACAATAAAAAGTTTAAACAAACACTTGATGGTACATATGTAAATTTACACTTGATAAAATGTAATGGTTTTGATTCTTGTTAAATTTACTTGGTCTTTATACATAAACAATAAAAAGTTTAAACAAACACTTGATGGTACATATGTAAATTTACACTTGATAAAATGTAATGGTTTTGATTGAATTATTGAACTATTTAATGCTTCTCTACTGATTGAAATTGGTTTCAAATAATCTAATTAATTTCTTTATTACTTTATAAGATTATTTAATGTTTTGTATTATTTATTTATTACAGATATTCGGCCAGAAAGAAATAATTACTGAAACTTTATTGAAGTCACATTTGAAGCAGATAGAACTTCCCTTTTTCACAGATGTGTGATTGATAGTGCATATGCGAATACACACTTGACAGAAACCATATTTGAGTGTGTGGCTCTGCCTTTTATAATATTAAATTTCAGTCAAACTATGCAAATACACAGTGAAGAGAAACCACATTCTTGTGAGGTGTGTAGTCTTTCCTTTTCTAATGAATCAACATTAATTGAGCATATGAGAACACATACAGACGTGAAACCATTTTCTTGTAAAACCTGTGATGCTCTTTATTCAACTAAGTCAGAATTACACATACATATGAGAACACACCGAGTCAAGAAACAATATTCTTGTGAAATATGTGGATTTTCTTTTTCACAAAAAGGAACATTAAATTTACATGTAAGAACACACACGGGAGAAAAACCGTATTCTTGTGAAGTGTGTGGTTCTTCATTTACACAAAAGGGGGGATTGCGTATACATATGAGAACACACACAGGAGAAAAGCCATATTCTTGTAAAGTGTGTGGCTCATCCTTCCCACGGCAGGGAGCCTTGAGTGAACATTTGAGAACACACACAGGAGAAAAACCATATTCTTGTGTTGTGTGTGCCTCTTCTTTTACACAGAAAGGAAGCTTGAATAAACATATGATAATACATACAGGAGAAAAGCCATATTCTTGTGAATTGTGTGGCTCTTCCTTTACACAGAGGGGAATCTTGCATAACCACATGAGAACACACATAGGAGAAACTACTTTTAATTTTGAAGTGAGTAGTTCATCTTTTTCAGTGAGAGAAAACGTGGAACAACATATAAGAACACACATGAGAGAAAAGCCATTTTCTTGTAAAGTGTGTGGCTCTTCCTTTGCCAGGAAGCAATCTTTGGATGTACATTTGCGAAAACATACAGGAGAAAAGCCATATTCTTGTGAAGTATGTGACTCTTCCTTTGCAAGACAGGATAGCTTGAAATTGCACATGAGGACACACACGGGAGAAAAGCCATATTCTTGTGATGTATGTGGCTCATCCCATTCACAAAAGGATAACTTAAACATACATATGAGAACACATACAGGAGAGAAGCCATATTTATGTGAAGTGTGTGGCTCATATTTTTCTCAGCAAGGATCCTTAAACCAGCATATGAAAACACACACGGGAGAGAAACCATATTCTTGTGAAATATGTAATTCTTGCTTTTCCCAAAGGTCACATTTGCAGCGTCATATGCGAACACACATGAGAGAAAATATTATAGTTGTATAGTTGTGAAGTGTTTTGTTCATTCTTTTCATGATACAGAAACTTTAACCAACATATGAGGAGTCACATGGGACAAAAACCATATTCTTGCAAATTCTGTAGATCTTCTTTTGCAAGAAAACAAACCTTGAATTTACAATTGAAGATGCAAATTTAACTAATATTTTCAAGTTTGGCACTTCCCAGATATACCTCAACCCTATATAGACTTGCTGAAAACACATTCCAATGTTATTTTAACTAGTTTTAAGTGTTTCTATAGAAGATTTCTTTTTCAAATTATCCAAAGCCTTTGAATAAATCACCTATCAGATATTGCTATAAACAATGAATGGACTGTTAACTTATTAGTTTTAAGTGTTTCTATAGAAGATTTCTTTTTCAAATTATCCAAAGCCTTTGAATGAATCACCTATCAGATATTGCTATAAACAATGAATGGACTGTTAACTTATTAGTTTTAAGTGTTTCTATAGAAGATTTCTTTTTCAAATTATCCAAAGCCTTTGAATGAATCACCTATCAGATATTGCTATCAACAATGAATGGACTGTTAACTTATTAGTTTTAAGTGTTTCTATAGAAGATTTCTTTTTCAAATTATCCAAAGCCTTTGAATGAATCACCTATCAGATATTGCTATAAACAATGAATGGAATGTTAACTTATTAGTTTTAAGTGTTTCTATAGAAGATTTCTTTTCAAATTATCCAAAGCCTTTGAATGAATCACCTATCAGATATTGCTATAAACAATGAATGGAATGTTAACTTATTAGTTTTAAGTGTTTCTATAGAAGATTTCTTTTTCAAATTATCCAAAGCCTTTGAATGAATCACCTATCAGATATTGCTATAAACAATGAATGGACTGTTAACTTATTAGTTTTAAGTGTTTCTATAGAAGATTTCTTTTTCAAATTATCCAAAGCCTTTGAATGAATCACCTATCAGATATTGCTATAAACAATGAATGGACTGTTAACTTATTAGTTTTAAGTGTTTCTATAGAAGATTTCTTTTTCAAATTATCCAAAGCCTTTGAATGAATCACCTATCAGATATTGCTATAAACAATGAATGGACTGTTAACTTATTAGTTTTAAGTGTTTCTATAGAAGATTTCTTTTTCAAATTATCCAAAGCCTTTGAATGAATCACCTATCAGATATTGCTATAAACAATGAATGGACTGTTAACTTATTAGTTTTAAGTGTTTCTATAGAAGATTTCTTTTTCAAATTATCCAAAGCCTTTGAATGAATCACCTATCAGATATTGCTATAAACAATGAATGGACTGTTAACTTATTAGTTTTAAGTGTTTCTATAGAAGATTTCTTTTCAAATTATCCAAAGCCTTTGAATGAATCACCTATCAGATATTGCTATAAACAATGAATGGACTGTTAACTTATTAGTTTTAAGTGTTTCTATAGAAGATTTCTTTTTCAAATTATCCAAAGCCTTTGAATGAATCACCTATCAGATATTGCTATAAACAATGAATGGACTGTTAACTTATTAGTTTTAAGTGTTTCTATAGAAGATTTCTTTTTCAAATTATCCAAAGCCTTTGAATGAATCACCTATCAGATATTGCTATAAACAATGAATGGACTGTTAACTTATTAGTTTTAAGTGTTTCTATAGAAGATTTCTTTTTCAAATTATCCAAAGCCTTTGAATGAATCACCTATCAGATATTGCTATAAAACAATGAATGGACTGTTAACTTATTAGTTTTAAGTGTTTCTATAGAAGATTTCTTTTTCAAATTATCCAAAGCCTTTGAATGAATCACCTATCAGATATTGCTATAAACAATGAATGGACTGTTAACTTATTAGTTTTAAGTGTTTCTATAGAAGATTTCTTTTTCAAATTATCCAAAGCCTTTGAATGAATCACCTATCAGATATTGCCATAAACAATGAATGGAATGTTAACTTATTAGTTTTAAGTGTTTCTATAGAAGATTTCTTTTCAAATTATCCAAAGCCTTTGAATGAATCACCTATCAGATATTGCTATAAACAATGAATGGACTGTTAACTTATTAGTTTTAAGTGTTTCTATAGAAGATTTCTTTTTCAAATTATCCAAAGCCTTTGAATGAATCACCTATCAGATATTGCTATAAACAATGAATGGACTGTTAACTTATTAGTTTTAAGTGTTTCTATAGAAGATTTCTTTTTCAAATTATCCAAAGCCTTTGAATGAATCACCTATCAGATATTGCTATAAACAATGAATGGACTGTTAACTTATTAGTTTTAAGTGTTTCTATAGAAGATTTCTTTTTCAAATTATCCAAAGCCTTTGAATGAATCACCTATCAGATATTGCTACTGGAGAATATCTGTATAATTGTGAAGTGTTTGGTTCATCCTTTTCAGTAAAAGGAAACTTGAAACATCCATATGAAAAGTCTCACAGGAGAAAAAATATTTTCAGGAAGCAAATCTTGAATCTACATTTGGTACCACAAATGGGAGAAAAGCCATATTCTTGTAAAGTGTATAGCTTGCTAAAAACAAATTCAAAATGTTTTTTTTATTAGTTTTAAATGTTTCTACACATTTATCTGCATGTACATATTTATCTTTTTAAATTGTGTTTTCATTTTCAAAAATAAAATTCTCATTTCTTCTAATCAATAACTGTTTTGGGCTTCATTTTATACTATATGATACATTGCAAAATATGAAAAAGAAACACACACACACACACAATATATATATATATATATATTATATATATATATATTATAGAGAGAGAGAGAGAGAGAGAGAGAGTGGGAGAGAGAGATTCATATTTGCTATATGATACATAGTAAAATATGAAAAAGAAACACACATATGATATATATATATATAGAGAGAGAAAGAGAGTGGGAGAGAGAGATTCATTTTTGCTATATGATACATTGCAAAAAACACACATATGATATATATATATATATATATATATATGTAAACACGGTTTGTTTTGAATGGCTTTTTGCCGATAATTTTAGGGAGAATAAGTGCTTAATTGGAGTCGTACCTAATTTTGAAAATTAATTAATTAATAAAGTCCGTTTAGTGTAGAGGTTATGGGATCGGCCTGTCAGCTTGGCAGTCCGGTTTCAAATCACGCACAGGGCGGTCTTCCGATCTATAGCTCTGCTGATGAGGCCTAATAGGCCGAAATGTACATACAGAGATTGATTTTTCTCGATTTGTTTAGCCATACATTTAATAGGTATTCCCGCCTAATTCATTATTAATTAATTAATTTTCAAAATTAGGTACGACTCCAATTAAGCACTTATATATATATATATATATATATATATATATATATATATGGTGGACTCTACTATCATGAATGATAGATGAGGTTCAGCAGTGACTGATTTGTTTCCTCCCATGTTGTGTATGCTATCAAGAAGACATTTTGTGTTTTCTTGAGTGTGATAGTAGCCCAGCCTTGTTGCGAGCTATGAAGCGACACAGACAGATGAAATATTCTAACGCGGGAGTTTGATGTTTTTGTTTTAGAGTTAAAGGGAGCTGATCTCGATGTTTCAGTCTATTTTCTTCAAAGCTCTTTAATCTCACAAAACATGTCTTATGCCATTCTTTCCAATTCGATGCTAGATTTTACCAAGCACTCAGGTTAATATTGAGACGTTTCAAATTGTCCATCAATTTGTCTTTATAGCGTAATATTGGATGTCCAATAGAATGCTTAGCATTTGGTAATTATCCGTATAATATCTTCTTTGGAACCCTGTTCTCATTCATTCTGACAATGTGACCAATCAGTAAGTGTTTTGATTTTCAACACACATAGTATATATATATATATATATATATATATATATATATTCGGGGTTTACTCCCTTAGCCTTTCCTTGGATTAAGGTGAAGCCGCAAGGCAACAGTGGTTTTACAAAACTTTTCCCTGTCTTAGAAGAGTTGATGGCCAAGGCTAGATTTAAGTGATTTGAGTAATAGTATATATATTTGAGAATTAGGGGCCCTAATTTGCTACTGCCGGTGTGGTTGGCCTCTGGTTATCCAGGTCCTTTCTACTCTTGCTCACAGACTGCCTACTATAAAGCTATAAGTATGCTATGTATTTTATAATGAATTCTTGCATACATAAGTATGCTCAAAGATACTGGCACTTTTCAATTTCCTAAGTTTTAACTTAGTATAAGTCTAACTGTCTTATTTTTCTGCTACGGCTTATGGCCTGTTTGGGAGAGTTCTGATGTTAATGGTGTTGGGGGGAGGAGAAGGGAAACACATGGTCAGTGTTGAAGAAGAAGAGAAAAAGAAAAAAATAAAGAAAAAATAGAATTAGAATTAAAGAGAAGGGAAAAGCATTTAAATTACATAGTAACTAGAATTGGCTGAACATACAGATTAAATTATAATTTGGCCGTTTTTTAAAGCCTGAAAAGTAACTTGCATTTTTTAAAGCTTGAAAAGTGACTTACTGAAGTGATATCTAAGGACAGCCAAAGTCTAACTGTCTCATTTTTATGCTACGGCTTATGGCCTGTTTGGAAGGGTTCTTATGTTAATGGTGTTAGGGGGGAGGAGAAGGGAAACACATGGTCAGTGTTGAAGAAGAATATATATATATATATATTGGGCTTCATTTTTGGTATACGATACATAGCAAAATATGAAAAAAGAAAAACACATGCACACATATATGTATTTAGCTTATATATATATATATATATATATATATATATATATGATACCGACGTTGGATATTTTACAATGTTTATTTACATGTTGGTAATATATGTCTATTGAGGTTCAATGTAAAATCAGTAGTCCCGATTAGTATCTGGTTTCAGTTCAGACTTGGTTAGGTACTTATTCATTACTAAAATATTTACAAAATTTGGTGCATGACCAAAAATGAGGGCTGGCATTGGATTTCATAAGTACTTTCTAAATACTGAAAAATTATTTTTACTATAAAAATGCATTTAAACTTTAAAAGTTCTTTCTCACTCTCTTTCCCTTTTTTAAAAATCTTCAACTACCTATTTCTCTATCCATCCCGCTATCTGTCTAACACTGTCATTCATTTTGTTTTCTCTCCATCCAGAGATATTTTTTCTGTTATGCTTCATTCAAAACACAGAATATTTTCTTTCATTTATTTCTTAGATGAAGATCTTTCTGTTCTGAAAAATGATTTTTACTATAAATATGCATAAGAAATTTTACTATAAAAATGCAAAGCAAATGGGTTTTACTATAAAAACTACATTGGTCAATGATTTTTATTACAAAAATACATTGGAAATAATTTTTACTATAAAAATGCATTGGAAATAATTGTTAATATAAAAATGCATTGCAAATGGTTTTTGCTATAAAAATGCATTGGAAATAATTTTTACTATAAAAATGCATTGCAAATGATTTTTACTATAAAAATGCATAGCAAATGATTTTTGCTATAAAAATGCATTGGAAATGATTTTTGGTATAAAAATGCATTGGAAATGATTTTTATTATAAAAATGCATTGAAATGATTTTTGCTATAAAAATGCATTGGAAATAATTTTTGCTATAAAAATGCATTGCAAATGATTTTTACTATAAAAATGCATTGCAAATGGTTTTTACTATAAAAATGCATAGCAAATGATTGGAAATGATTTTTGCTATAAAATGCATTGGAAATGAGATTTACTATAAAAATGGTTTGGAAATTATTTTTATTACAAAAATGCATTGGAAATGATTTTTACTATAAAAAATGCATTGAAAATAATTTTTACAATAAAGATACATTGACAAGTGATTTTTAATATGAAAATTCATGGTATATATTTACGATAAAAAATCTTTCTATCTCTGCATTCGTCTATCAAACTCTTTCCCTTTCTGTCCATCATTTTGTTTTCTCTTCATCCATCCTTGGGAACAAAGATTTTTTAGGCTTCATTCTAAACTCATAGTATTTTGTAAATTTATTTCTGTGGTGAAGCTCTGTCAATTATAGTTGAACAACTTTATTCACAGAGCTGGATCTGAGAAATGAATTATTACTATAAAATAAATTGGAAATGATTTTTACTATATAATGCATTAGAAATAATTTTTACTATAAAATACATTGGAAATGATTTTTACAATAAAATGCTTTGGAAATGATTTTTACAATAAAAATGCATTGGAAATGATTTTTACTACTATAAAAATGCATTGGAAATGATTTTTACAATAAAAATACATTGGACAATGATTTTTACTATAAAAATGCATTGGAAATGATTTTTACTATAAAAATGCATTAGAGCTGATTTTTACTATAAAAATGCATTGCAAATTATTTTTACAATAAAAATGCATTGGAAATGATTTTTACTATACAAATGCATTGGAAATGATTTTTACTATAAAAATGCATTGGAAATTATTTTTACTATAAAAAATGCGTTAGAAATGATTTTTACTATGAAAATGCATTGGAAATGATTTTTGCTACAAAAATGCATTGGAAATGATTTTTACAATAAAAAATGCATTAGAAATTATTTTTACTATAAAAATGCATTAAAATTATTCTTACTATAAAAATGCATTAAAATTATTTTTACTATAAGAATCCATTAGAAATGATTTTTACTACATAAATGCATTGGAAATGATTTTTACTACATAAATGCATTGGAAATGATTTTTACTATAAAAAATGCATTGGAAATGATTTTTACTATAAAAATGCATTAGAAATGATTTTTACTATGAAAATGCATTAGAAATTATTTTTTCTATGAAAATGCATTGGAAATTATTTTTTCCACGAAAATGCATTGGAAATTATTTTTACTATAAAAAATACTTTAGAAATTATTTTTACTATGAAAATGCATTTGTGTGTAATTATTACACACAATCTAGATTTCCAAAAATTCAAAAGAAAAGAACCAATTATTTTTTGTAGTCATTGGAATTTTGATTTTTTTCCTAAAAAAAGAGTAATTACAACTTATTAGTCGACTTTGTTGCTATTATCCACGATATATAAACTTTTTTTTAAGATATCGGACCATATGACCTTTTGTGATCTCGATTCATAAGGACATTTTTTTCATTTACACCGTCAATATCTGGTTGTTTGTTAGGGGTTAGTATTATAATTTTAAAAAAACCCACTAAAAATCGTCTGTTAACAAACAACTGGATATTGACAATGTAAATGAAAAACACGACCTTCTTTATCGAGATCAAAAAGGGGTGCCTAAAGGTCATATGGTCCTTTTTATTCAACTGACCAAAGGTTGAAACAATACAATATTAATTGATAAAAACATTTTTTTCAAGATTATTTTTTTGAAAAAAGTTTATTCATTATAAAATTAAGTCACTAATGAATGAACTTGTGAAAATTTCATTAAAATTGGACAATTCCCTGATTTTTTGGTAATTGCTCTAAAATTAGGAAATTTAAAAAAAATTATTACCTCCCTTTAATATCTATGACCATCCCTACAGATATTTGTATGTTTTTTTTACAAAATAAATAAATAGTTGAACTTAGGTGACAACAACAGATTTTACAGTGAACCGCAGTACATGTATATTACCAAAACTTTTTAAATACCTTTTTTTTCCGGGGTTAAAAATATTGCGGAAATAATTCTGGCTCAACACCGCCAATTTCCGGTATTTTGTTGAGAAGCTTCTGCTGAAGTGAAAATTGTTTTGTTTATTATCGACAAAAGACAAGGTATTTAATCGAATTTTAATTTATTTCTTATATTAATTCTTGAATAGTCAACTTTAATGTTCAAAATTAATTATTAGGGACATTTTATTGAATAGCCTTTTCCTGTCCCGCATGAATATTTACGTTATTATTTTTTAGTATTAAAAATATTTCTTCATATTTAAAAATAAATGTATAAATATACATTAAAAAGATTTATGAAGAAATGGAAGCGGCATATTTATTTTAAATCAACACTGGCATACAGAATAAATAAAATATTTTATTTCAGAATTATTATTATCATTTTAGATTTCATTATTATTATTTTAATAGATTTAATTTTGAATTATTACTATTATTATTTGTATTAATTTTAATATATTTCATATTAATTTTTGAGTCTTCAAATTTATAGGACGAAACTAATTTTTTTTTAATTTGCCACTCATGAAAATCTTTTAGAAGATTTTATTAAATCCCCTTTTCCTTCCCCTCATGAATATTTTGTAAATTCATTTACTTTATTATTTTTTTAAACTACGGATGTAATTGACACATATGTCACAACACAGAAACATAGACATCTATATTATTTTACAAAATACTCCACCCCCACCGATTGAAAGAAAATTAACAAAAATCGGGGAATTATCCGATTTTAATTAAATTTTCAGTGTTGATTTAATGAAAGAATTTTATAAATCATCCGTATTATTTTACAAAATACCCCACCCCACCAATTGAAAGAAAATTAACAAAAATCGGGGAATTATCTGATTTTAATTAAATTTTCAGTATTGATTTAATGAAAGAATTTTATAAATCATCCGTATTATTTTACAAAATACCCCACCCCCACCAATTGAAAGAAAATTAACAAAAATCCGGGAATTATCCGATTTTAATTAAATTTTCAGTGTTGATTTAATGAAAGAATTTTATAAATCATCTGTTATTTTATCTCGAAGAATTTCTAATTTAACTTTGACCCCCACCTTATTTTCGGAAGCAAAACATCGGTTGTGTTATATAAAGTTGAAACTAATTACAGTATAAATAAAAAGATTGAAGGTATGAATAGAAGTAAAACAAATAAGGGAGCTATCCTTAAAGGAAATAAATACCGAAACTCGGAAAATTAAATGTAAAATAAAAACTAAAAAATAATTGTTAAAAGGTGTGTGTGTGTGTGTGGGGGGGTGATAAATTTTTAATAGAGTTTTTCTACAAAGTTGTTAGATTGCAATAATAAAATTAATTAGTTATCAAATAGATATTTGTTTTTATAATCTAAAAATGAAATTTGAAACTTAAAATTAGGCGTTCCATATTCTTAAGTATGCTCAATTTCGAGCACCTGCTGACAAGGGGGATCACAGGAAATTCTTCTAAAAATCATATAAAATAAACTAACTATCCGATTTTAATAAAACTTTCGGTATATGAAGTAATAAAAGATGAAATTTTATTGTAAATAAATGTTTACTATATTGAAAAGACTAATTTTTTTTTTCGTTTTTATTTCGCGCATTGATCCCCCGTATAAAGATCTTAGTAATTTTTTTTTTTTTGGGGGGGGGGGGGGGTATAAATAATTTTTACATTTTTGGAAAGATAATTTAATATTTAAAAGAAACTAAATCGCTATTAATTCTGTTTTGGTAATAGGGCATCTTAAACATTGAAACTTAAATTTCGTAAATAAGAAAAATATATATCTTTTTTTTTCTAAATTGTTAGATTATTTTCTAAAGAATTTTATATTAAAAGTTCCTATTGTCTACTTGTGTTTTTTGTGTTTTTTTTTTTTAATTTATAAAATGTAAAATAAATACTTTTGTTTAGTGTCTATCAAAATCGTATTTATTTAATCAAAGAAAATATTGTATAAAAAATATCTAGCTAAAAATAATGACATAATAGAATTCGGTATTTATTTTAAAATATTTTGAAAATAATGTTTGATTTAAAAATTGTCGTCATTCTTATTAATGGATGGATCTAATGGAAATAATATCCGCTTTTGTTTTTGAGGAAAACTCTTTTAGTTGTTGTTGCAGCGCTGGGTTGTTGAGATACATAAGTTAAATTGTGAGACATCAAGGAAATACTAAATTAGTAATTTGTTTTTGCTTCAGAAAAAAAATTAAGCTTTTTGACTATATTTGATCAATTTCTATTTTTCCATCTCTACAGAAACAAGATAAATATTGGAATGTAGTTCTAACTTTTGGGAAAAAATTTTACCGTCCCTGGCAAACTGCCCAGATGACGTATTGGTCATCCAGGATGTAATTTTATTGTCCCCGGTACGGCGTTAATGTCGAGCCCTGGTGTCCGCATTTAGTTGATATAAGTTTTTGATGGTTGGCCATGAGTAGGAGTCCATAGGATAATATAGTCAATGCATTTCTACTTACTTCACTTGATGTGCCCTGTATATCTTGTTCCTTTTGTATTGATTTTGTGATAAGTGGCCATATAACTGCTGTTTTGTAAGGTATTGGATCCAGCATTTGTTCAAAAAAGCATACACCATTATTGTGTTGTTCCCATCTAACTTTTTCTCCAGGCATTTCATGAAAGTCCATATGGTGTAACTATACAATATTACTGACATGACTACAGTTTGAAAGATTCCCTATTTTATTTCAATATGGGTGCCTTAGCTTACAACACTTCCCTTTGGTCCTTACTTAGCTAGACAGGTGGTCAGAGAGCCCTGGCACCTATTTGTTTTGTCTTAACTGTATTCATTAAACTGCCCTTGTGGAAAACAAACATCTGTGATAGAAAGTCTATATACAGAAGCCAATGAACCCCCACTAGCAATAATACATAAAAGAGCTGAACACTGTACACCGAATGTTCCAAGATTGGTGTCATAAAAAATGTATTTCAAATCTAAACTACAAACTACAAGTAATCCCCTTCAAAGTAATCCCCCTGAAGTCTAATGCACTTTCCCATTCTTCTTTGCCATGCTTGCTTGCACTCCTGGAATGATTCTTCAGAAATTTTCCATTGCTCTGTCATCACAGCCTTTTTAATATCATGCACATCCTCAAAATGGGTCCCTTTATGACCCCCTTGAGCTTGAGGAAGAGGAAAAAATCACATGGAGCCAAATCAGGTGAGTAGGGAGGTTGCTTCAGCACAGTGATGATCTTCTGGGCCAGGAACTCTTGAATACTCAGGGCAATGTGGGCAGGTGTGTTGTCATGGTGAAGCACCCATGAGTTGTCCTGTCACATCTCTCACCTCTTCTCACACTCTGAATAAAGAAACATTGCAGTATCTCTTTGTCGACATGCTGGTTGATTGTCTGGCCCTGTGACAAGAACTCACAGTGGACTATGCTCCTCACATTGAAGAATGTGATCATTCTGGAAGTTTTCTAACATATGTCCAAAGTAAACTAGTTTTGTTGGCTACATACTTAAGTGTGAATAATTTTCTCTCATATTTATCAATAATGGAGTGACCTTTTCTTTCTAAATAGATCTTTGGTCAAAGTAACATTTCCATTATTTAAATTATATTCCATTTAATTATATCTCTGAAATTGTTAATTTTTTTTTATGACTGATCATGAATAACATTATACATCATATGAATGACATGATATGTAAGTATGAATTTAATCACAAAGTGATTTATTCTAATTTTTTTACTTTAAATAAATCCTAAGTCTTTTCTTTAATAATACCTGTTTTTTATTTACAGATATCAAATGCAGTGGAGGACAAAAAGACTGAAGAGAAAACCAATTCTTACAAGGTGTGATGACATGCATAATAACAGAGTTTAATTGAAAAAGCTGTGTATCATCATTTATATCAATTTATACATGCAACTACACACAGAGAAGAAACTGTACAATTATCAAGTGAACATATAATTTATTTAACATCAATCAAAACACACATGGAAAATCATTTGCAACGATGCACTGCAAAATAAGTTTCTTTGGATACAGTGTGTAGATCAGCATTTTAAAAGTGTTCCAATTGAAAAGGTCATATTCAAACACACACTAGAAAGAAGCAATATTCTTGTGAAGTTTGTTGATCAGCATTTTTAGAAAGAGGTATTTTGAAAAGACACATGCAAACACACACTAGTGAGAAACCTTTTTCTTGTAAAATTTGTGAAACAACATTTTCCCGGGCAGGAGAATTGAAAATGCACATGCGAACACACACTGGTGAGAAACCATTTTCTTGTGAAGTATGTCAATCAGCAATTTTACACAAAGGAAATTTGGAAATTCACATGCGAACACACACTGGAGAGAAACCATTTACTTGTGAAGTATGTGAATTAGCATTTTCACACAAAGGAAATTTGAAAGCCCACATGCGAACTCACACTGGTGAGAAACCATTTTCTTGTAAAGTTTGTGCATCAGCATTCTCAAAGAGGAGCACTTTGAAAAGACACATGAAAAAACACACTGGAGACAAACCATTTTCTTGTGATGTTTGTGCATCAGCTTTTTCACGGATAGACCATTTGAATAATCATCGGCAAACACACACTGGAAAGAAACCTTTTTCTTGTGGGGCATGTGGATCAGTATTCTCAAGGAAGGATCACTTGAAAAGCCACATGCGAACACACACTGGAGAGAAACCTTTTTCCTGTGAATCGTGTGGATCAGCATTTTCAGAAAGAAGAACTTTGAAAAGACACATGCAAATGCACACTGGTGGGAAAAACATTGTTAAATACATAAGAAAAAAGGGTAAAAGTTCCAGCAGAACATCTGTGAGGATTAATAAAAATGAAATTAAACCAAATAAAAATAAATAAAACAAAAGTAAAACAAAATGAAATTAAATATAGAAAAAAATTTAAAAAAGTAAAAATCTCCCAGAAGGCTTCAGACCAGAAGGACCCTCTGAGCATGAGAAAAAAAGTTCAAAAAACAAAAAACAAGTTGTGCATATTTTTTGTCCCACAAACAAAAAATACAAACATATAAATGAATTTATATTCATTGCATTTTTTAACAGGAAAATTGTCTCAAAGAAAAGTGGCTAACATGTTGCTTGAAAACTAATCGTAATGATTGCACCTTAAATGTATTGTACACTATAACAAATAAATAAATACAGCTCTTATACCTGTAATCAAGCACTTTATTTCATTTCTCCAATACATTAAAAGACTATATATATATATGTGTGTGTATGTATGGGGAGTTCATCTCACATTGTGTAATGATTAGAATGCAAGATTCCCAGACCATTGTTAGTGAATTTGATTCTCATTTGGTGCCCCATACCTTTGGCTTTGTGTGACATCTAAACTAAGCTTAGTAAATAACTATATATATATATATAAAGGCAATGCCCTCCTATAAAACGGATGGAGCACTCTCTGGTGGCCTTTACCTATATACAGATGTATGTATTTATCAGTTAAAGTCCTTGTCCCAGTTCTTAGGTGCTGGTGTCCGAGTGTTTAAGAAGCCTGACTGAGGATAAATCAATCGTGTTTCCATTCCAGCTGGAGGTAGCTTGTGAATGTCTGACCACACTGAAGACGCATAATACATTGGAGCACGGTGTCTGTGGATGACTATGTGTGTGCACACGCACGCGTTTTATTTGATCTTCTTTCAGTCTTTAATCACGCAAAGTATTCTCACCTTGGTACTAGTTTTTGATTTCAGTAAATAAGGAGATTCCTATTTAGATTAAAGAAAACCATTCATTGTATAATGTCTTCATTACTTTTTCAAACCCAACACCTTTCTGTAAATAAAAAATAAA
The DNA here is from genome assembly GCA_023376005.1 of Doryteuthis pealeii. NCBI lineage: Eukaryota > Metazoa > Mollusca > Cephalopoda > Myopsida > Loliginidae > Doryteuthis > Doryteuthis pealeii. The sequence goes on from CM042177.1 coordinate 55,338,710, forward strand.
AAAATAAATCAGAATATAGGAAGAAGTATGATAATTTAATTATTTCCTTACAAATAAAAATGTGTATGTGCCATGCCTTGGCTGGATAAGACATTTTCTCAATAAATTTAACTATACATTTTAAAAATTTCCTATATGCATTTTATTTGATTTAAATAAGTTGGGAGAAATCTTTGTTTGTTTACATTCATATTGACTAGTGTTACCAAATGAATAATGCCATTTGAACACCTTAACTCTTAACATCCTGTTGAGAATTTTCCAAGTCCAGAGCCCCATTCCTATAAGGATCTATCAAAAATGCTAAAAATTGCCTTTTCATTTAAAGTTACGTGTTATTTCCCTCAAATCAAAGACTTCTATATGTTTAATATTACATTTAAACAAAGGCTATCATTTGGTGTGGATTAGGAAAATGAATGTGACTTCTGGCCGGGTGGAATGAGGTGGTTTAGGATGTTAAGAGTTAAACAATTCTTTATTAAAGAATTTAATACAATGCATTACAATTGATTAATGATGTTCAAGAATTGCCAAGGGAGATAATATATATGTGTGCGTTTTATTTTATCTTCTTTCAGTCTTTAATCACACAGAGTATTCTCCCCTTGGTAGTAGTTTCACATTTCAGTAAATAAGGAGATTCCTTTGTAGTTTAAGGAAAACCATTCATTGGAGAAATATATTAAAGAATTTAATACAATGCATTAAAATTGACTAGTGATGTTCAAGAATTGCCCAGGGAGATAATTTTTCTTTTAATTTCTTAATTTTAAAACAATTACCAAAAATCAGGGAATTGTCCAATTTGAATGAAATTTTCACCAAATTATTTTCTGACAACTTAATTTTTTTTACAATTAGCTTATTTTATTAAAGAAACTTCAAAAATATCTTTTTTATCAATTCATAATGTGGGGGTTCCCTGTCCTTAATTTTTACATTTCTTGAAAGATCATATCCTGAAGAATATATAGAAAAATAAGAAATAAAAAAAAATAAATAATGTAGCAGGGTTTTTTTTCGTATTATTGAAAAAATATTTTTCTTTTAAAGTGATGCAAATTTTATTTTATTTTATCCAAGTGAAACTGAGTTTTTACTACCTTAAAAATTTCAAGGTCAGTTTTACATGTCTGACAGCCTTTAGGGCCAACTCAAAAATTTAACAAAAGATAGCCCTGAATTTTATCTTTGAAAAAAAAAAAAAATGTAAGTTAACAAAATACGCAATGATATGCTGCACATTTTCAGAGAATTTTAAAGATTTTTAAAAAATATCAATTTTTAACTATCACAACAGAGAAAAGTCTTTTTGGCTACACTTTCAAGAAAAATATTTTTTAAGATATTGCATAGATATTCCGATGTTTTATCTTTTACTTCAGATTACCCAGATGTGAAAACATACGAAACCTTTTAAGGCCACCATGATATTTCGCCATAAATTTCGATGTAAGGGAGATAACTCCTTATTTATTTCAAAGACCTTTGAAAGGAACTGAATTTTGCTTTTCACTGGTTGTTAGTAAACAAAATCAACAGCCGGACGATAAAAACCAGTAACATTATTATCATTATTGGCAATTATACATTTTTGTTGCATTAAATGCTGAAGTTCAGTTCACATTTTTGGATTGAAATAAAAAAAAAAAAGACAGAAATTAGAAAGTGGGAAAATGTACAACACATGATTGGAAGTCCATTTATTTCCTGGAAGTAAAGGGAAGAGGAAATAATCTGTGACAGAGAACACGAGGTGAGTGGCCCACCGTATTCTCGAAGGAAGCGGGCTAGGCTTTGCCTGGCATGTGGAATCGAACCCGTGTCCTTCGGAATGCGAACGGGCGACACATTGGCACTGAATTCAAAATACTACTGTCCCGGATGTAAGCGCCAGGTGCCCGGATGATGACTACGAGGATTCTGGCAGCTAGGATTGGCTCGGGAATCTCGTGCGTGGGGTGCAGACACCCGGATGTTGAAGGAAAATCTCGTATAAGTAAAGGTGGGATGACGACAGCAAGGAGTTGCGATTTTTCAGCTGCTGATGATAATAGAGTTGGTGATTCTATGACGACGGATTTTTTTTTGTGCTGTAGATTTTTTGACGGCGACAACATTGTTGACCCCCCCCCCACTCTCTTCAACAAGTCGAATTTGTTTTCCCCCTCTATTTTCTTTTCTTTTTCGTAGCAGATAAACACTAAATAATCTGAAGTGAAAATAAGTGTCAATCACCATTCATAAAATGTGGAGGATGAAAATAGTAATCATTCTGAAATAGTGGATATTGTCAGTATTATTGTAGTCACCCTTCTCACTGACAAAGGAAGTTGGCTTAACTTTCATTTAATCTAACACATCCTCTTAAAATAAGATTTATTTTCTCTGTTACTTAGATAACTTTCTTTTTTTATTTCATCTTTTTAATTTTCCTAAAAATAATCAAGTGTATAATATTTAAAATATTATTGATAACACTAATCAAAAGGGTTCAAACACACACACACACACACACACAGTATATATTTTCCAGGCCCACCCTCAGCAGGCCATGATTGATATGATGTAATTTCACCATAGGGATCAATGCTGAAACTAAAGTTCATGCATGGCCAGTGCAAAAAAATGCATGGTTCCATTTATCTTTTAGTTATGAAATATAAAAAGACAATTGTCCCCATCTTCATTGTTATTTGTACAATGTTTCGGCCGATATGCCCTCCGGCCTTCTTCAGGTATTTCTTGTCGGACTCGGGAACTTTCTTCGAAAAAAAGGTTCCCCGAGTCCGACAAGAAATACCTGAAGAAGGCTGGAAGGCATATCGTCCGAAACGTTGTACAAATAACAATGAAGATGGGGACAATAGTCCGAATAACGCAGATAATACTAATCTTCAAGCTTCATCTCAAACATTCAGAGAAAAAGACGCAAATCAAATAGTGGAAAAATGTACAACATGTGCTTAGAACTGGAAGGGGATGATCATCAAACTATCTGGAACCATTATTGAGTTAGTCTAGCAATTAGTGTGAGGCTAACAATGATAAATAAATGAATTCTTAATTTAATCCTAAAAGTTTATAAATAAAAAACATGCACACACGGTATATATTTTACAGACTCACCCTCAGCAGGCCATGATTGATATGATGTAATTCCACCATTAAGTCTAGCAGTTATTGTAAGGCTAACAATGATAAATGAATTAAATCTAAATTTAATCCTAAAAGTTTATAAATAAGAAAACAAAAAAAGAAAAAAATAATGAATGACAAACAATAAAAATGTTCTTCCTATATGTATAAGTGTTTGGTCTTGGTCGTACTCGTGTAAATGAAGAGACGTTTGTTTTCATAAAAATATGTGGGCGTGTCTAAAGCTGATGTCATAGGCCAAACTCAAATGAGTGACAGTTGATCGTACCAAAAAAAGTATTACCAGTCTAGCAGTTAAAACAAAACAATGAATGACAAACAATATAAATGTTCTTCCTATATGCAGGGTTAAGTTTGAGAAACCTACCAGTTTGGTGAAGAGGGTATAAGGATAACTGGCATCTTTTATTAAGTCTCTCCTGTCGGAGATTAATCATTTAAGTCATTTCATGAAGCTGGTCCATAGGTATCAGTTGAATATAAGTGCTAAAACTACAGAATATAATACATGATTGCTAAGTCCAATCAAAATAGCAAATGAAGAAAAAAGAAAGACAACATGGACAAAAGAAATTTGATTTATTTTTAAAAGCAGAAAAAGATTACCTTTCATATTTTTTTGCCCACTGACATTGTCATGTGGATATTGGCAATAAAGAAAAAAATGCAGTTAAAGAAAACATAGCAAAATTAAAGTTTCAATTTTAGAAAATAGTTACAAAGTGTTTAGAACTCATTAAAAATGCATAACAAGAAAGTGGTTTCTCTTCTTAAAAAAAAAAAGTTGTTTTGTTTTATTATAGAAACTAAGGGGGTCCCTTCCCCGGACTAACACTTGATTTGTCTATGTATTATACTTACATCCTTTTATTTAGGATTGAGGTTGGTCTTTTTTTTTAGCTGCAATTTGTACTTCAAAATGTCTTTTGTGACAATAACAGGGAGAATAATGAATCAATAGAACCATGGGGTTCATAGTATAGAAAAGAGATCGAACTGGAGGCCTATTTTAAACCTTCCTTGTTTCATTGAGAGCAGGGCATTTTAGTTTCAGTTTTGTTGGCTTAAGAAATGTAAACAAATTTTTACTTACATTTGGAATATCATTTATCTTAAGTAAATATAAGATTTATATCGCTACATATTTTTGCTATATTATTTTTTATGTAGATTGTAAAAATAAACGTATGGGTTTGTAACAAAGATATTTAGGAATCATGGTATTTTGTTGTTGGAATTTTTTTATTTTAATAAAAAAAGGTTAGTTTGGATTGTTGCCATTTGGGGAATTTTGTGTTGCTGCTGCTGCTGCTATTTTTTGTGGTGGGGGTCTATAATTGGCCAATTCAGACGGTAGCCGTTATTCCAAGGTGGTAAAACTGGTGGTGTATATAAACTTCTGTCCGCAATTGTTAGTCAATTTTTTTTTTTAACTAACCTTTTTTTAACTAACGTCTTAGGGATTGGATTGAGGTATTTTTCCTGTTTTGCCAGACCAATGATTTGGAACAGTTACATATAAAATGATGTAAATGTTTTTAGATTTATTGATGATATATGGTTTGATGGACTTTTCTTTTATGTCTATCTTTGTTGGAGAACCCAGTCATATGAACAATGTTGGTTGCCTATGAAACAAATGATATAATATTAATTTCATTCACTAGTATGTGTTACTGTAAAAAAGAAATCTATTCTAATTTGACTCACTTAATGAATGGGAAAGTGAATTATTTTATGTTTTAAAGATAATTCCATGGAGAATTAGATTTTCTTCACATTTTTTATCCCCTCAGTCATTTTGGTAATTTGACTCACTTAATGAATGGGAAAGTGAATTATTTTTATGTTTTAAAGATGATTCCATGGAGAATTAGATTTTCTTCACATTTTTTATCCCCTCAGTCATTTTGGTAATTTGACTCACTTAATGAATGGGAAAGTGAATTATTTTTATGTTTTAAGATAATTCCATGGAGAATTAGATTTTCTTCACATTTTTTATCCCCTCAGTCATTTTGGTAATTTGACTCACTTAATGAATGGGAAAGTAAATTATTTTTATGTTTTAAAGATAATTCCATGGAGAATTAGATTTTCTTTACATTTTTTATCCCCTCAGTCATTTTGGTTAATTTGACTCACTTAATGAATGGGAAAGTGAATTATTTTTATGTTTTAAAGATAATTCCATGGAGAATTAGATTTTCTTTACATTTTTTTTATTCCCTCAGTCAAATTTGAATGATCTGAAAATGCAGATCCACAAACTTCAGTAGCCAAGGGGCCTCTTGCTGGGGCTAACACTTGATTCCTTTATAATCATTATTTGTATCCTAAGGATCGTTTTAGGATATAGCATGTTCATTTGATAGCTGCTATTTGTAATTCATAGCAGCTTGTTCCACCAGGTATTGTTTCAAGGTATTTTTTCAAGTTTTACTTAACCTATTTGCCTATATCACAACTGATAGGATATATATTTCTTTCAATGACCAAGTTGTTTTTAGGTCATTCTTGATATTTTGTAATTTTTTCATGCTCAGATCTATTGAAGATGGTTTGATGGACTTGTCTTTTATGTCTATCTTTGTTGGAGAACTCAGTCATATGAACAATGTTGGTTGCCTATGAAACAAATGATATGTTACATAATCTATGCGGTTGCATAAGATTATTGTCAATTCCCTGTAATCATTTGGGATGACTAGATCAATTATTGGCGGGATTAGCTTAGTTGATAGTGTTCAGCTAGAAACTACCAGGTTCCTAGTTTGATACTGGTCCTCGCCAACTCAGCGTATGAGTAGCACAGGAATCTGTGTGGTAAAGTAAGGAGCTGATGATAGGTGTGGTGCTCCATCTCAGATACTAAAACAATCTCCATTGTCTAGCGCTAGTGAAAAGGGGATAGACTCCCTCGCTGATTGGCTGATACCAACTTTAAGCCACCCCGATGACATTACATCAATAATGAGAACAGTTTTTTCATGTTCATTTCACCAATGTGTGTTTGTATGTTTTTTTTTTTTCAAATGGTTTTTCAGTGAAAATGCTCATGCAGAAACTTCATATTAAATATGCCTTTTCAAAGAGCTCCTCTCTGAAAATGTTGATCCATACACTTCACAAGAAAAGGGCTATTCACCAGTGTGTACGCATGTGCCTTTTCAAAGTGCCCCCCTCTGAAAATGTTGATCCACACACTTCACAAGAAAAGGGCTTTTCACCAGTGTGTGTACGCAAGTGCCTTTTCAAAGTGCCGCTCTCTGAAAATGTTGATCCACACACTTCACAAGAAAAGGGCTTTTCACCAGTGTGTGTACGCATGTGCTTTTTCAAAGTGCCCCTCTCTGAAAATGCTGATTCACACACTTCACAAGAAAATGGTTTCTCACCAGTGTGTTTTCGTAGGTGTCTATTCAATTGTGAATTAGTTGAATGTGCAGATCCACAGACTTCACAAGAAAATGGTTTCTCACCAGTGTGTATTTGCATGTGTCTTTTCAAATAGTTCTTATCTGAAAATGCTGATTCACAAACTTCACAAGAAAATGGTTTCTCATCATTGTGAGTACGCATGTGTCTTTTCAAATTTGAATTCCAGGAAAATGATGTTCCACAAATGTCACAAGAAAATGGTTTCTCTCCCGTATGTGTTTTTATGTGGCTATTCAAATGGCCTACCTGTGAAAATGTTAATTCACAAACTTGACATGAAAATGGTTTCTCACCAGTGTGTGTTCGCATGTGTTTTTTCAAAGTGCTACTCTCTGAAAATGATGATCCACATTCTTCACAAGAAAATGTTTTTACACCGGTGTGTTTTTGCATGTGTCTTTTCAAATAGTACCTCTCTGAAAATGCTGATCCACAAATTTCACAAGAAAATGGTTTCTCACCAGTGTGTTTTCGCAGGTGTCTATTCAAATTTGAATTTTTTGAAAATACTGATCCACACACTTCACAAGAAAAAGGTTTCTCACCAGTGTATTTTTCCATGCTTCTTTTAAAGGAAATATGTGAAAATTTAGATCATCACACAGTGGAAGAATTGGTTTTCTCTTCAGTCCTCGTTAAAATTTTGTCCTCCACTGCATTTGATATCTGTAAATGAAGAACAGGTATTATTAAGGAAAACAAGACCCATGATTTATTTCAAAATTAGAATAAATCACTGTATTTCATTTAATACTTATATATCATGTCATTCATGTTCAGATATAAAAAAAAAAAAACATTAAATTTTTTAAACATATTTAGATGGAATATAATTTAAATAACAGAAATTTAACTTTGGCTAAAGATTTATTTAGAAAGAAAAGGACACTATTATTGATAAATAGAGAAAATTATTCACACTCAAATATGTAGCCAACAAAACAAGTTTACTTTAGACAGATGTTTTATAATCCTTCATAAACAAATTGAAAGAAAATTAGGAAAGACAGTTTGAAAATGCTGATCAACAAACTTCACAATGTGTGTTTGCCAATAAATTTTTAAATCTGAAATAGCTAATTCACAAACACTTTCCAAAGAAACTTTCTCTGATTCTTTCCATGTTTGTTTTGAATAAGGTTAAACAATTTATATGCTCACTTAATAAGAGAAGTATTGCTCCTCTGTGTGTAATTGCAGTTAAAATTTGAATTGTGAGTTTAGTAATAGATATGATGTAATGTGTTTTCTCTTGTTTTTTTTTTATTCAAATATTTAACATGAATCTGAAACTTTTAAATTGCTTTAATACGCTAGATTATTCAAGTGGAATATTTTAGAATGTTCTATATGTATCTATGTTTGTACATATGTATGAATGTATCTCAGTCTCTTTCTCTCTCTATATATATATGTATATATCAGTCTGTACATATGTAGCTATCCATCCATCACAGTCTGTATATATGCAGGTTTTTATTTCTTTATGTATGTGTCTGAGTCATATCTATCTACCTCAGTGCGCGCGCACACACACATATATGTATATATATATATATAGTATTACAGTATGTATTGATATAACCTACTCGAGTTTCACCATAAGGATCTTCAGGGTTAATTCAAATGAATTAATCAAGATATTGATTAATTACATCCAATTCCTTATATATATATATATATATATATATATATATATATATTGGTTATAACATTGACCTATCCGATTAATGCTTGTATCAACCATCAATATTGCCTTTAACTCAATATTTTATTTTCCGGTAAGTCATTTCCTTTATCATATGTATATATATTTGTGTGTGTGTGTAAAGAGAGTGGCTTACTAGTGAATATAATATCAAGTTAGTCACAAATTCAACAGTCAATAAATAATTTCAGAAAAATAATTATATATGTTATATCCCGAGATGTAGGATATACAGAATTGATAATAAAAACAGGGAATATGTTAATAATAACAATATTTGTTTTATTTATTCTCACTGACAGGGAATACAGTGGGATGGTTTTGGATTCAGTTCAGCTTGATGTTGGATACACGTGTGTCACATATTGGGCCCAGTTCTTGTCTGTCTGGCTGTCAGTATTTTGTCCCCCTCCTTTTTAGAGAGTATCCAGTTCAAATCATTAGGGGGAGATAACTCTCCCTAACAATATGGAACATAATTTAAATAATGGAAATTTTACTTTGGCCAAAGATTTATTTAGAAAGTAAAGGACATTCCATTGTTGATGAATATATATTTACACTCAAAATTGTACATTCACAAATATGTAACCAACAAAAAACAACTTTACTTTGGACAGATGTTTTATAATCCTTGAAAAACAAACTGAATGAAAATTAGGAAAAACAAAGAAAGGTTGGAAAGGCATCTAAGGTCAGTCCCAGGCTTTAGTGGTGTACAATGTTCAACTCTTTCATGTATTATTGCTAGTGGGGGTTCATTGGCTTCTAGATATAGACTTTCTACAAGAGTGGTTGGAAAGGCAACTAAGGTCAGTGTTAGGACTTGTTGGTGTAGAGTGTTCAGCTCTTTTATGTATTATTGCTAGTGGGGTTCAATGGCTTCTAGATATAGACTTTCTACAAGAGTGGTTGGAAAGGCAACTAAGGTCAGTGTTAGGACTTGTTGGTGTAGAGTGTTCAGCTCTTTTATGTATTATTGCTAGTGGGGGTTCATTGGCTTCTAGATATAGACTTTCTACAAGAGTGGTTGGAAAGGCAACTAAGGTCAGTGTTAGGACGTGTTGGTGTAGAGTGTTGAGCTCTTTTGTGTATTATTGCTAGTGGGGGTTCATTGGCTTCTAGATATAGACTTTCTACAAGAGTGGTTGGAAAGGCATCTAAGGTCAGTCCCAGGCTTTAGTGGTGTACAATGTTCAGCTCTTTTATGTAGTATTGCTTGTGGGAGTTCATTGACTTTTGTATACACTTTCTATTAGGGAGGTTAGAATGGCAGCTACGGTCAGTCTCAGACCTTGCTGGTTTAATTGCCGGGCTGGTCTTGGATAAAGTAAAGGCATGAGGATTTTTACTGATGTCATTAGATAATGAACATGAAAGTAGCATTCATACAAATGCTGGGCTATGTGTTCATAATAGCTGTAGAAAACGGTGATGGAAGCTCTGTAACTGTGGCTGGTCTCAGACAAAGTGAAGGAATGACAATTCTTACTGATGATATTAGGTTTATTTAATAATCACCGTGAAACTGTACAAGGAAAACAAATAGCATTTAATAACAGCAAATGCAACAATAAACTTACGAAATTAAAAAACTTAAGAGAAATACAAACACTTGACTTACAGTTTTTCGCCTCATCTGACTAGTTTGACAGTGATATTCTAACTTCCCCTTACCCCTTTTTGGTTAGGGTTCATAGACTGCAGAAACTAGTGGTCCACACCAAATGATATTAAACTCATTAAACTACCCCAAATTGAATACTCTGGTTGTAGTTAATTTCTATAAACGAAAATAGTCATATAAAAATAAGACACAATTAACTGGCCAGTTTTAGTGGCAGTTACAGGTGGTGCACAATGTTCAACTCTTCTTTTTTTTTTCTGCTTCATAGCAGAAAATCGTGTTTTCCTTTAGATAAGAAAGCTTATTTTTTGTTTCCTACATCAAATTGCAAGTGGAAAATGAAATTAGTTTCGTCCAAACAAAACGAGAAAAAAGGGAAAATGGGTTACAATAATGCTAATTATTCACAACACCAATGCATTGTGAACATCGTTTTCCCTCAGTCTCCTTATTTTATGCTAAAGTGATGAAATCTGCTGAATGAAACAAAGATGCTGATATTAACCAAAATCCATGTGTTAAGAGCTAAAAAATAAAGAAGAAAAAAGTAAAACAAAAAGGTAAGTTCAATCCATGAAAAAGCTTGCAGCGATACTTTCCTGAAATTATTAGAAATGTACAAGAATATTCTCAATTGTTGTTACCTACCAAATGCAAATATCAATCGAAAACTTGAAAAAAAACAACAACTTTTCCTGTTCCCAATTCCATTAGCTGGTTGTTAGATGTTCAGCATAACGTTGGAAGGTGAAAAATGGGTAATTCATGTACTGATCCAAATAGAATTTTTAATTTTGCAGCATTCAACATCTCCTTCTCTTTTTCTCCGTTTCTCTCTCCTTGGATGATCTGCTTTTAAAAAAAAACATGCATTCTCTCTCTGTCTCTCTTTCATCATTCTCTCTTTCTTCTTCTCTTCGTTCTATCTTCTATCTTCTATTCTCTCTCTCTCTCACTCATTCTATCATTCGATTTTTCTCTCTCTCTATCATTTCTCTCTCTCTCTTTTCTCTCTTCACTTGGATGGTCTGCAATATGAAATTGATTGAAGCTGTACCAAGATAGAAATGAACAATAATGGAACGTTAATTTTTTCACAATACAAGGTGTGTGATAAAAGTAACGGGTTTGAAGCTGTATTTACCAAAAGAAAAATGAACAATGAATGGAACTCATTTTTTTTCAGAATACAAGGTGTGTCATAAACATCCCGAGTTTGAAGCTGTATTTACCAAGATAGAAAACTGATTAGTATATGTAAAGAATTGGTTCGTTGACTTTCAAAACATGTCCAATATTTTAGAAAAATTATATATTTTCATGCTGGAATTTAAAAAATAAATCACCCTCTTGTTTTTATGTTGCTATCAGGCAAATGAGAAGAAATTTACATTAAATTGTTGAATACTTTTGTAGAATGTAATGGAATCCCACATAATCGATTTGATTAAGGAATGGTAAAATTTGACTAAAGTGCATTTAGCATACCCCATCTGGTGTGAGTCCAGACTCTGAGGAGATGTGTGGCTTTTTGACATTTATGTTTCAACTAATTTATGTGCGAGATAAAAAAAAGAGTTTCTTGTTGAATATTATATTTAGGTATTTTTAAAGATCTGTTTAGTTTATTTATTATGTTAATTTTCTCTTTGTATTTGTTATTCTTCAAACATCTATGATTCCTTGTTCTTTGAGGAGATGTGTGGCTTTTTAGACGGCCAAGAATAGAATTAAAAAAAGAGGTATGCAACATTATAATTATTTAATGCCAGTAAAGAAAGGGTATGCAACACTAGAAGGTGGTGGGCTGAGAGTCTTAATGTCCTGGGTATGATGTTAAACTTTTTCTGGTTGTCAAGTTCCAATTCTGGAGCTCTGGGAATGTGGAGTGATTCTTCATCATACTCCCAGGCCCACTTTGACCTGGAGTGGTACTACCTAATAGAGTCCCATCTATGTCAAATTAAAAAATCTGTTTAAAAAATTGAGTTTAAAAAAAAGATTTAGTACTCAAATAAATAATAAAATAAGATGCATAAAACAAAATGTCTTTGGCATAAAATAACCCAACAAGGGTTGACATACCATAAAATCTAACCAAGCAACCATTATTACCATGGTTTCTCCTTCCCTAGTCATTTTTCATAAATATCTTTATAACCTATTAAATCAAAACTTGATACTCTGATTTTTTTTAAATCATTGGCATTTTTTCTCAGCTATTTTCTTTTCATATTTGAACATTAATTGCAAATTTTTTCAACTAATTTATGTGTGAGATAAAAAAAAGATTTTGAAAAAATCCTGGATACAGCATCATACAGTTATACGACTACTTCCTATCACACAATACAAAAGGAAAAAGACATACAGAGCACTTCTAGTGAAGTAAGGAGAAACATATAGGCTATGTTAACCTATGGACTTCTACTCACGGACACACCAGTGTTAGCCGATCATGAAAATCTTACACCCATCAGCTCTGTGCTGACACAGGATAGATTCCTCATGAATTTAGGTGTTTTATTGTGTCCTTTTGAATTAAGCTTTGTGATGCATGTGCTGGAAAAATTAAGGCTCTCTGTTCTAACACCAGATCAGAGTGGACCTAGGAGTAATTACAATAAAGTATTAACTCCATATTCTTTAAATTACAGAACCCCAAGATACTCATGACAGAATCCAGATTAGTGTCATACCGGGGATACCAATTTGGGGGGGGGGGAGAAGATGTTACCATATCGTTGGAGAAGCAATTAATGTATTCTAACCCTAACAGGGCACCTTAGTATTGTTATGTGGGATAGTGGTTAGAGTCGTGGAAAATGGACTCGTTGATTTGAGTTCAATTCCTAGGCAAAGCTGTTGGCATTTCACATAACACTAATACCCTTGGGAAGGGTATGAATCCATATATTCTCCCTCCAGCTATGGGTTAAATAGTAGGGCAGATGGGTCCTTCAGCCATGGGTAGGTAACCCAGCCATGGGTTAAATAGTAGGGCAGACTGGGTCCTTCAGCCTTGGGTAGGTAACCAGTCTAGGAGAGGGATAACTCTGAATTCAAAATTCTCTCCAGCTATGGGTTAAATAGTAGGGCAGACTGGGCCCTTCAGCCTTGGGTAGGTAACCAGTCTAGGAGAAGGATAACTTTGAATTCAAAATTCCCGAGGTCAGTCGTTGATTGGGTTTGTGGCAACCCTTGATGCACCAATTCTTTCCTATCGACTGTGCCAAAAAGTGTGGATGGTCTAACACAAGCCTTCACCACTATAAACAAATCACTGTGTGGATGTTCATTGTATGAACACTCATATGTCGATCGACAGGAGAGTCCATCATGATGGAGGTACTAGTGGTGTAATGGTCGTCAAAGTAGGAAATGGACCAGGAGACCAGAGTTCAAATACTAGATAAGGTTTTTTACATTTTGCATAACAATAACACCCTTGGATTTAAAAAATAACATGTATCACTAAGATCTTTTTTCAGAGAGAAATTAAGATTGTAGCCACGGCTATCAAGAAAAAAAGCCCAAAAAAGAGGGTCCAGTTTATTATTATGCTTATATTGTAAATCAAACCCCCACTTTATAACTGATCTTTCTAATAAAAAGAGTTGATCTAGGAGTAATGGCACAACAGGGTTGACTCAATACTCCCAAGAGCTACAGAACAAGAGCTTCATTACTGAATGCAGTCTAGTGTTATAGCCGAGATACCAATTTGTTTGGGGGAGGAAGTGTTACCATATTGATGGGGGAAGTATCATTGTAGGAAATGGACGAGGTGACCAGAGTTCAAGTCCTAGATGAGGTTGTTTATTTTACATACCAATAATACCCTTGGATTTAAAAAATAACATATATCACTAAGATCTTTTTCAGAAAGAAATAGAAAATGCAAATTCAATAATCTGGTTTCCTTTTTGGGCTTCTGTACTGTAAAAATACGGATTTAAGATTATAAACTGAGGCTAACAAGAAAAGCTGTTTCTAAGAAGAAAAAAAGCCAAAAAAGAGACTCCAGTTTATTATTATGCTAAGGCTACCCAATTTTTTGTTTGCTAAAAATTTTAAAAACAAATTAAAATTAAATCGATTATTTAAGGTCAAATATTTGTGTAAGTCAAAAAGTAGTAACATACTGAACACCAATAAAAATAGCAAAATAATATTACACATAATCTATTTTCAATACATTTTTTTTTGGTTAATTTTGATTGTGTTCAGCCGGAAACACTCTTTAAAAATGGTATATTTGGTTAATTCCATGTCAAATCATTCAGACCATGTCTCCTACACAGTTCAATTTTTCAAAAAATTTATACATGTGTAGACTATGTTAATGTTTGAGCTTCCATTTCCAGGAATTTGCGGAGTTATGTTGATTTTTAGCTTTCCAAATTTGAGTGGTCAGTCACAAAAAATGGCAACATTTTGTAAATTATTTTTGTCTGCAAATGAGTTCTAGAGCATCCCTACTCCTAAAAATTGGTTTATAAAAGTATTTTTGCCCAAGGAATCAAAAATTGCTATTAAAAAAGTATGAAAGTTAATCAGTTTTAAATTATTATTTCTAATTTGCAAAATTTTAACTGATGTTGTAGCTTCAGTTCTGAGCAAACACTAAATTATCTTAAATAATGTTCAATATATATGAAATGATAATAGAAAAATGTTTTGTCATAGATGCACTGCCACATCAGGATATTGATCTTGCTAGGAAAAAAACCCAGAAATCATCAATAACTTAAAACTGGTTAACTTTCAGACTTTTTTTTTAAATTCCTTGGGAAAAAATGCCTTTTTACACCAAGTCTTAGGAGAAGGAAAGCTCTAGACCTCATTTTACAAAAAAAAAAAGATTACAAAAGTCACCATTTTTCACAAACCCTACCAAATTTGGAGAGCTAAAAGTCGACATAACTCCCCCAATTTTTGGAATTGGAAGCTCAAATTTCAGGGACTGTCTAACACAGTGCACATCTGTACAAAATTTCAGTTAATTTTTTCTGGATGATTTGACATTTACAAAATTGAAGTAACATTCACGATTGCAAAAAAACAAAAGATTACCAAAAATCAGGCAATTATCCTATTTTAAAGAAATTTTCTGTATTGCTTTATCAATAAATGAATTTTATAATGCATCAGTTATTTTATTTCAAAACTTTGATTAATATTTATACTATGATAAATTAATATGCAAAATTCATTTAAATTATGAGCAACAAAATTTTAAGTTTAAAGTTTCATATTATCAGATTCTAAAAAAAATTTGTTAATAACTACTTTACTTTAGTATCAATCAGCCATATTTTTTTGTTCAAAAACTATATCGGAAATTTACCCCCCCCCTAAATGGAACAAATATTTTTTTCTTTTATTGAATAATACCCAACTAGATGATTATCAAAATGAGTAATAATGGATCTGCAAGACTAACTTTAAAAAAAAAATCCCCCTCTACCCATGCGATGCTGGGTAGCCGCTTATAGTAAGAATATAAATATGTATAATGTTTTTGAAAAACAAGAAAATATATCAAAGACTGACATTTAGAAAGCCAACACTTCATTGTTTCGGTTTTAATTAAACCATCAACAGGGCTCAAAATTCATAAACCATATAAAAAGAAAACTGTGGAAACATGCAAAAGGTTGTGAGCCTTAAAAAAGGCTCCTCTTGACACTAGAAATGTCAGAAAATGTAAAATGACACAATGCAATGTGTTACATAATTATTGGATCCCTAATACTTTTATAAGGTATTGTAGAAATCATTATGTCTATTAGTGCAGCTGATGGCCTTGAGAGTTAGCGACAGCGCTTGACCTCACTCTGACCTTGCTTTTCGGGGATAAATCGTGAAAACTGGAACCCCCATAGAAGGCCCTCTTCGGTTTAAGGATATAGTAAGTTTAAGTCAGTTAGAAGTTAGAAACCGAGCTAGTAACATGTAAATCTCATTTGCGCAGATTGTCTGGTTGGGGATTTACAAATAAAGTAACATCAACGTAAATCGAAGTCTTGTGTTTATTACCTAAAAACGAACAATGACACAGGGCTTCTGATAAGGAGTGATCCCTAGCAGAAACCAGACCCGGAATCCCCATAGAAGAAAGTCAACACCAGACGCGAGACCAAGATAGATGATAGACGATCAGAATAGCAAAGCCGTCCAGAAGAAAATACGACCAGAGTAAGAAGTAAGAAAGGTATGCAACGTTATATAGATTTGGTACTGTGAAAACGTCAGTATATAACAATGATAGCGTTCCCATTCAAATAATGATGATGAAACACCAATCTCAGAAATTGTTGGTTTTAGAAAGTCCGAAAAATGTTAAAATAAAATAAATAGTTTTAATAAGTATTTTCTTGTTTTTTTTTTCAAAAACTTTATACATATTTACATTGTCGGATTTTATATCCATTTCTTTCTTCGCATAAGAATATACAGGGTGTTTGGGATAAATTTGACAGTTTCATAAGGAAAAAGCTTTTTTCATTTTATTTTCAAATTTTCGGTACTTATTTACTATGCAAGTAGATTCTATAAAAAAATTTTCTTGTATTCCCACCTTTTGGTCTTTTTCCTTTTTTCTCTGAATGTTTGAGATGAGGCTCGATGATTAGTATTATCTGTGTTATTCGGACTATTGTCCTCATCTTCATTGTTATCTGTACAACATTAACGGCCGATATGCCCTCCAGCCTTCTTCAGGTATTTCTTGTTGGACACATGGCCTAGTGGATAAGGTAGTTAGGTTAAGACAGTTCTAAGTGACAGTTATCTCTGGATTCCGGGTTCAATCCTGAGTGGTGGTAGTAACATAGAAGAATAATTAACACAACTCCTACCCTAGCTATGGACTGAATACCCCCGTGGACTGAATAGAGGATTAGGTTCAAGGTTCCGTGATGGCTCCCGATTACGACAAGAAGGTTCCCAACTACAACAGGAAAGTTCCCGAGTCTGACAAGAAATACCTGAAGAAGGCCGGAGGGCATATCGGCCGAAACGTTGTACAGATAACAAAGATGAAGATGAATAGTCTGAATAACGCAGATAATACTTTTCCCTTTTTATTTATGTAGAAAATAGTATCAAACACATATATATCATACTAATATATTGCACCCCCAAAACAAGGAGGGGGCTGGTCTAAGTTAAGTGATTAGAAAAAAAAATCAGAAAATTTTGAAATAAAATAACTGATGCATTATAAAACTAATTCATATGAATTAGTTTTATAATGCATCAGTTATTTTATAACCGGGACGGTCTTCCTCATAAATTACCTTGGTGTGTTATTCCTTGATTGATACTAATTACAGTAGAAATAAAAATTTGTATTTTTTTTTAGAAAGACTCATTTTTATTACTCTGTTATTTGAATATTTGTAAAAAGATATATTCATTTTAATGTGTATTGTACAAGAAAGGTTTGGTTTCACTTAGTTCTAAAGTGGGGGTTCAATTTTCAATGTAATCATTATGATAAACTGGACTCTCATTTTATGTCCGGCTTTTTGGCAAAAACTTTTCTGCATAGAAAATTTCATTAAAATTGGATAATTCCCTGAGTTTTGGTAAATTTTTTTCAAACATTTTAAATCAACCTCTCACTTTAGAAATAAACTTTCTCACAAAAATGGTAGATTTCAGAATATATACATTAAAAGGAATATTGAAATGCATAAATAAAATATATTTAGTACTGTAAAATTATAGGTACAAGAAAAAAAGAAAAGATAAGTCTTTCTAAAAAAAATACAAATTTTTATTTCTACTGTAATTAGTATCAATCAAGGAATAACACACCAAGGTAATTTATGAGGAAGACCGTCCCGGTCTCCTGCCTCAAAACTTGCTAATGGTGAGTGGTGAAAAACCAACACCAGCTACGATTGAAGCAATAGATAGACGTGAAGATAGATAGATGGTTTTATTTTTTATTTTATTAAAATATAAAAGAATATCTAAATACTCAGATTTTCTTTTATTCATGTTTGTTTAATGTCTTGTTTTTAGTTTAAATAAGCAAGAATATCTAAATATTTTGATTTTTTTTTTACTTGTAATTGATTGTTGGAAATAAATATATTAAAATAAAATGAAAATACCGAAAAAAATAAACGTTTTGGATTTTTTGATATGTAAGTGAATGTCGAAAAAAAAAACAAAAAACGCCCTAAGTTGGTTGTTTACTTTCAAGTGACACTGCTTCGGCTACGGACTTCAACCGTAGCTGGGCTGGTTTTTCAGCAATCACCGGTAGCAAGTTTTGAGGACGGTCTTCCTCATAAATTACCCTCGCCAATATTTTACACCCCCAAAGTAAGGTGGGGGGTCAAAATTAAGTGCCCTGGAAAAATGAGAAAGTTTTGAAATAAAAGAAATAATGCATTATAAAGATCATTTATTGATAAATAAACACTGAAGATTTCATTAAAATCTGATAATTCCCTGATCTTTGGTAAATTATTTTTCGGTGGGTGGGGCTAAATTCATTTTGTCAAAAACGCATTTTTGTGGAAATTTGTTAAGGTAATGGTGATCCTCTTTCACCGGTCACCAGCAGTAGCCCTTAGGGTCACATGATGCCCACTATAAAAGAAGGGTCCCTGAAGAATTCGGTCTCCTTTTGCTTCTAGCGTTGGCTAGCTTCACCACTCCGTATCGTCAGTAGCCCCAGACGGCGACGACCAGGAACCCCAGCACGTTGGAATCAAGAGCGGCAAACGCACACCTAATAACCAATTCTTCAGGGCCCAAACCAGTTACGTGGAACAGTAATATCAAGGATAACAGCTAAGTTTCCGCAGGCAATTTTATCTGCAAACCTTCACTTTTAACCCATTTGACATATTCAATTCTCCTTAAATATTCTTTACCAACCAAACGCATTGAACTCTTAACTTTGAACTGAACTCTATGAACATTCTTTAAAGTCGTTTGGTTGTTTCATTTTATGTATATTGATACCCCTGTTGATATTTGTTTTATGTTTTACATGTAAAGTAAACATTTTGTTTTTAAAAAGTCGTTTGTCTCCTTTCTTCAAAGCTGCACCCATCTCCTCACTGCGTCGAAGTACGGTCTATTCTCTTACAAAACGTAGGGTTAGACAGTGCTTTTCCGGGGACAAAAAATCCCCACATTCTTGCAGATAAAATAGCACATATTGCAGAAAACTCTGCATAGAGATTGGGCGACTGGTTTGAAGTAAGGAATTACACACAAAAAAAGTGCACACCCACACTCATTTTCTCATAAGAAATACAAAAAAAAAACAATTACGGTCAAGAAATAACTTTTAAAAATTGTCTAGACTGTTTTAAACCTCTGTTTGTTTGAGAAAAAAACATTTTTATACGTCTGTTTGAAAATATATATATACATTAAGACAGTTAAAAAAAAAAAAAAAAACACAAACCCCCTGAAAATTTTGAAACTAACAACCCCTTTGTGCTAAAATTCTATTTTTGACAAAATTGAACAACGGACTGTTCTCAACTAATATAGATATTTAAAAAAAAAATTCTCTCGTACGAGCAAAAATATTCAGAATGGCTGAATTTAAAAAGGTAAAAGGAATAAGCACTCTGCTGGCCACTAGGGACCTCTTCAAAAGAAGAATAATGCGCGTTTTAAACTACCTACAGTCCGGAGAAAATTTATCGGAATCTCTCTGTCAGGTGGAAAAAGAACGCATTAACGCTTGGTTGAAAGAACTCGAAAGTCTTAATACCAAAATTTGTGAAACCTGTGAAAAGGCAGGCATTGACCTTGGGACAAGTGGCTACTTAGCAGACGAAGAAGAGGAGGCGAATTATCACCAGGAGGTCAACCGAAAGCTCGACACGTGCGGGATGTTCCCTTCACAGACTAGTGACTCGCATTCTAGCAGTTCCACTGGGGTGAGGGAAGCAGACCCGTCTATTCTTAATATGCCAGCCTACGTTTCTGCCCCACGCCTACAATGTTCAAAATTCAGTGGAAGAGAGCCTGATAAGTTTGAATTTAAAATTTTCTAGCACAGTTCTACAACTGCGTCTTGTCAGTGCGCTCGGATAAGGCCAAGTTGTCTCTTTTAAAAAGTTATTTGACGGGTTATGCGGCACAGTTGATTTCACATTTAACTTTGGAGGATGCTAACTATGAAGTCGCGATAGAGTTATTGACGGAGGAATTTCTGGACGTACCTTTAATTGTGGACGAGATATTTAAACAGTTATTAGATGCTTCTCCCAAATACGATGCGAATTTCATAAACGTTAAGCATTTCTTGTCGGAGACACGGGCAGATTTGTCGGAGCTGAGAACCTCTTACAACATGGATTTTTTTGAAGAAAATACACCAGGACTCAAGATTGTTAGCCATATAATATTTTCGAAATTACCGACCATTCTCCAAAGGGAATTAGTGCATAAAGTTGGCAATAATTACCCAACATTAAAGGACATTTTCGAAAATTACAATGAGAACATTAAAACCCTTGTGAAAACCACAAAAAAGAATTTTAACCCCAAAAGGAATAAATTCTATTCAAGCGAGGGAAAAAATAGATATCCCAAGGCAGAGAGTAAAAACGTCTCTGCACTGGAAAATTTCAACACGAGGGCTGACAGACTTCCCAGTTACTGCAAACTCTGCACCACAGAGGGTCACCCTATGAGTCGCTGCTCGACATACGCTAATGCCCAGACAAGAAAAGCGAGGTGTAGGGAGTTAAGCATATGCACCCTGTGTACTAGCGCTGGACATAAAACTAAAGACTGTTTAGGGAACCGGAACAAGTTGCCCTTTAAATGTTCGCAATGCAACTCAAAAGGACAGGTCAGTCCACTTTGTGATGAGGCGGAGAAGAAGTCCACATTGTCCACTAATCTGTGCATCAGCACTCGCACCCTTAACCAACCCTTCATCTTACCTATAGTATCCATTTCAGTGTCTATGGGCAAACACAAGCTCAAACTCAACTGCTTGTTTGACACTGGCAGCCAGAGGTCATATTTTTCTAAGCGGGTAACTGAAAAATTAAAATGCAAAAAGCATTCCCTCACCCCAGTGGAATACGAAGTAAACACCTTCCTGGGCACGGGGAAGAAGAGCCTGGAGGAGGTTGTGCTGGGGATTCAGGTGGATAAACACCGAACCTTACCCTTACCAGTTCTGTTGGACGAAGACTTCGACATCAACCTAAAAATTGATAATTTTGGAGAGGTAAAAAAGAACTTGACCAGTTTGAACCTCAAATTAGCCTTCACGGATGATGGCAGTGACCAAGTAGGTGTACTTGGACTCATAGGAGTCGATATAATCCAGTTCATGGATATGAAGGTCATGAAATGCATGAATGGAACTGCCTGGGAATTTCCTACAGGCATCGCTCCCCTCGGCAACAGTCATCATTTCCTCTACAAGGAACAGATCACCCGGGCGAGAGCTAAAAGGAGCGCTCCGAACAACAGTTACCACACCATCATTACACATTATTCTTCCTGTTCTGAAGAACATGTAAATTTTGTATTGAACCCCAAAAAAAGTTATCCGGATCCGTTCCCAGAATTTTTTGATGAAAGCTCAGTTGAACATAACCTGGAGAAAATGTTCGATGTCGATTCATTCGGTTCATGCACCAACGAGAAGGAATTAGTCAGTGAGTACGACAAATCCCAAATAAAAAAAATTTAAAGAATCGATCTATTTTAAAAACAGTGCCTACTATGTAGATCTTCCTTGGTACGAAGATAAAATCAACACGGTCCATTCCAACTACCAAGTGGCACTCAAGGTACTTGATAAAACAATGAAGTACCTGCAAAGCAAAAAATTAAACAGGGAATACAACGAAGCCTTCTACCAACAAGAAAGTGAGGGAATTATCGAACGGATTGAGGTATCACCGGATAAGTTCTCGGAATACATATGGATCCCTCACAGGCCAGTTATCAAAACGGATGAACAGTCCACCACAAAAATAAGACCGGTGTTCAACTGCTCCCTGAAAACAAGAGGTAGTTGTTCCCTTAATGAGGCATCATATCCAGGTATCAACCTGATAAACGATATGCTGGAGCTGCTGTTATTGTTCAGGACCAACAAATATGTCTTGTTAGCAGACATCAGGAAGGCCTTCCTGATGATTAAATTAAATTCTGAAAAAGATAAGAACCGATTTTGCTTTTTCCTAAAGGAAGGAGATAAGATAATTTGCTTTCGATACAGCACCCTAATATTTGGATTCAACGCCAGCCCTTTCATACTCCTGTACGTATTGAGGCACCATGCTCAACAGTTCCCGGATGATCCATGTACTCAAATGCTGAAAAACAATTTTTACATGGACAATTTATGTAAAACTGGCAATTCCCCAGAGGAATTGCATCATCTATACAAAGAAGCAGTAAATCGCTTATGGAAAGGTGGCTTCGATCTAAGATCATGCAACTCAAATTGTGAGCAACTAAAGAAACAGATGGAGAAGGACAACAGAATTGTCCAACATGCCAGCGACCTGGAAAAAAATGGACACCTTACAAATTTCGAACATAGAGGTGGACCAAAATGTAAAAACCAAAAGAGGCGTGTTGTCCCAAACAGCGAGAGTTTTTGACCCCTTATCTCTTTGCATCCCCGTGACGGTTAGAGCAAAGATATTACTGAGAGAGTTATGGTCTCAGAAACTGGGCTGGGATGATGTCATACCAGCTCAATTACAACAATTTTGGACAGCATTGGCAGGAGATCTAGCAGGCCTGAGTGATCTAAAATTCCCAAGACAGACTATCAATCAGGACAGCCCATTAAACTTGTGCATTTTTTGTGATGCATCACCAAATGCATACGGATTTATAGTTTACGGATTACAGAATAGTAGGTCGCATTTCATATTTGCAAAAACCAAGGTGGCACCTATGAAATCAAAAACATTACCCAACTTGGAACTACTATAGGCATACTTAGCAGTAAAAACTTTGCCGACCTTACTAAAATCATATGCACAGATGAAAATTAAGCATATTTACATAGTGGTGGATGCCCAAGTTGTTCTGTCATGGTTACTGTCGGAAAATATTAAAACAAAAAGCCAGTACACCAGAAACAGGTTAAAGGATGTCCACAAAATGATAAGTGAAATCAAACAAGACTATTCAGTGGACGTACATTTCAAGTATGTGCCTACTGCGGAAAATCCTGCCGATCTTCTGTCCCGAGGAATTTCCCTACAAAAATTCCACCAGACCTTGCAATACTGGACATATGGTCCAAAGTGGATTGCAGAAACCCCAATAAACTGGCCTAATAGCAGCCTGGACTGCTTGAGTCCAGAAAACAAGGACTTAGTAAAATCAACAGTATTGCACAACACAGTTTCCGATGCAAGGGTAGAACCCATCATTCCCTTCAACCGATTTTCCGAGTTGACAAAACTGATAAAAGCTACAGCATTTGTTTTCAGATTCATACACAGGGCCAGGCGCCTGAATGCTCCAGATCATGATCACTGTGCAAGGCTTCATCTTTTTAAAATAATGCAACAGCAAACATTTCAAAAGGAAATCACTTACCTAAAGGACCCCAAAGACACCCCTCCTGATCTTGTTAAAAATTTTAATATATTCTTAGATGGCGACGGAATACTAAGAATGGATGGCAGGATAGCTCAAACTTCAATGTATGAGTACGAGCAAATATATCCAATTCTTCTAGCCAAGCACCACCCCTTAACAGAATTAGTGATCATCAATTGTCATAAAAAATGCAAACATCTAGGAATCAATGCCACTCTGACAAAGCTAAGACTTACAGGATTTTGGGTGCCCCAAGCTAGGCAAGCAGTGAAGAAAGTAATCTCAAAATGCTTCACATGTAAAAAGTTCAATAACCTAGCATACAAATACCCCAAAATAACAAATTTACCAAAGCACAGAGTTAATTTCATCAAGCCATTTAAACAAACAGGGATTGATTTCACTGGACATGTGTGGG
Source organism: Doryteuthis pealeii (assembly GCA_023376005.1). Classification (NCBI taxonomy): domain Eukaryota; kingdom Metazoa; phylum Mollusca; class Cephalopoda; order Myopsida; family Loliginidae; genus Doryteuthis; species Doryteuthis pealeii. The sequence goes on from CM042177.1 coordinate 55,362,650, forward strand.
TGAAGCAAGGAGAGAACTCCCAAAAAATGTATATACTCATTTTTACTTGCCTAAATGTAAGGGCAATACACATAGAGCTTGTGGAAGATATGTCCACAGCTGCATTTGTCCAAGCTTTAGTGAGGTTTTCAAATACTTATGGCGCACCCTCCTACGTCTACAGCGACAATGCCAGATCATTCAATGCAGCCCTGGGGGGAGATATTGTGGAACACCATGTACATTCTACAGACTTTGAAAATAAATTCGGCAGCTACCAAATCAAGCATATCAAAATACCCTTATATTCTCCTTGGGTAGGAAGTACATGGGAGCGCTTGATCCGAATAGTAAAGTCATGTCTGTACAAAAGCATAGGTCGCTCCAAAATAAAATATTTTGACCTTCTGACATTACTTACAGATGTCCAGAATGCCATAAACTCCAGACCCCTCACATACCGATGTTCATCCGATAGTGACTTAGAAATGATCACTCCAAATTGCTTTTTACATCCAAATGCCAATAGCAGACTTGTGGTGCGATCCAACACTCAAAATGAGGGAGTAACTGACCCCCGCCCAGCAAGGGCTGACCTTATTAAGACCTTGGAGCTGCGAGAAAAAATGTTAGAAAGGTTCCGTGAAATGTGGTACGAAGAATATCTGCTTGGCCTCAGAGAAAATTGCAAGGATCTACATGAAATGAAATTCACTAACAAAATTAAATTAGAGGATGTAATCCTCATAAAAAATCCCTTGAAGCCTCGACCTTATTGGCAGCTTGGTAGGGTAGTGGAACTCTTTCCTGGAGATGACAACAAGATTCGATCGGTTCGGGTCAAGAGAGGTGATGGAGTGATTCAAACATATTCAATAAAACACCTTTACCCATTAGAATTGTCACTGACCCACGACTACCACCCTCTCACACCTGAACTGGAGGAAACAGAGAAGGATAACTACCCAAACCCCACTACTAATGTACCTGTTACAAAGGACACTTCTGCCACAAAAGTTTCACAAAACCGGGACTCCTTGCGTCCGAAGAGATCAGCTCGGTTAAAAAACAGAAAAAATGATCCATACTTGTATTATTGATTATAAGGATCAGAAAGAAAAAGATATGCAAATTTATGAATCACAAAAAAAAAATCCAAATTAAAAGAAAAAGAAAAAAAAAAAACCAAAAAAACCCATGTTAAATTCATTAGAACATACCGCCATTTTCATGGCTTTCTCCTCTGGCGGGAATGTGTGGAAATTTGTTAAGGTAATGGTGATCCTCTTTCACCGGTCACCAGCAGTCGCCCTTAGGGTCACATGATGCCCACTATAAAAGAAGGGTCCCTGAAGAATTCGGTCTCCTTTTGCTTCTAGTGTTGGCTAGCTTCACCGCTCCGTATCGTCAGTAGCCCCAGACGGCGACGACCAGGAACCCCCAACACGTTGGAATCAAGAGCGGCAAACGCACACCTAATAACCAATTCTTCAGGGCCCAAACCAGTTACGTGGAACAGTAATATCAAGGATAACAGCTAAGTTTCCGCAGGCAATTTTATCTGCAAACCTTCACTTTTAACCCATTTGACATATTCAATTCTCCTTAAATATTCTTTACCAACCAAATGCATTGAACTTTTAACTTTGGGAACTGAACCTCTATATCCTATAGCGCTACCCACCAATTTGACCCTGTGCAATTTACCCCCCCTACATTTCACACAATGAAACTTGCAGAAAAAATAATATTTTCTTGAAAAGATTTTTTCCATTCGAAAGAAAAAACATTAAACAAACTCCTAATGATTTTTTATCAGCTTACAAAAATAATGAAAATTATGATTGAAAAACAATGTTTTCATTTTTGCACTGTTAAATCAACTGAAATTTAACGTAGTTAAAAACAAGTTACGATAAGAGGATTTTTTAAAAATTCTATGAAAAATCAATTAATAATCTGATTTTCCCGAAAAATTCCATAAATGTTTCCATTGGATGTAAATACATCTGAAATAGTTTTTTTCTAAAATATATTAGGGAAATATTTTTTACGAGGTCTATTCCCCCCCCCCTATTTTATTTCATGAGATAAAAAAAAAATGACGTGTCAGAAAAAATCTTTTTCTTTTTTTCTATAAAGATAAGAGTCTGAATAACTATATCAATGAAATTGTATGAATGTACGAGGCCTAGTTTTTTGAGGAAAAATTAATGAAATCGGAAATAAAAAGTGCAAAAAAAAGTCATAATATTAATATTTCAAAACTTTTTTTTGCTTTTATAATTGGTATGTACTATATTCTATTAAATTGTCAAAAAAAAAAAGTTTTTTTTAAGAAATTAATTTTTAAGAGATTTTCAATCTTTTGTGTGATTAAATATTTTTATTTTCTGCGTGAAATAAATTAAATTTTTTTTTCCTGCGTCAAAAAATCGAATTTTTCACGGATATTTAAAAATATGAATTCTATAATTCAGGTGCACTAAATATTGGTCCGATACGAGCTCGATTAATATTTTAAAAGAATTTGTATTTTTGTTGTTGAATAGTAATGTGTGATCCTTAGAATGTACGGAAGAGCATTGCTGACATTTGTTTTACAAAGAGACGAGACGCTTCTAAGTAACCAAAGTTTGTTCCTGTTAGGCTGACAGTGTTAGCGTGAAAAAAAAATTTTATTTAACTTTTTTCAATAATTAAAATAAAAAGTAAGTATAATAGATTATTTTATCAGTTTTTCTCTTAGAAAAAATATTCAAATTTTCATTCCATACTTTTACGGGTTATCGTAAAAGGGAAATAATTAGTAACTTTTCTGTCTATATTACGGTCTGAAAATTACCCTTTCGCATGTAATTCGGGCAGGTTTGTTTATTTTTTAAGATAACGATGTAATTTTCCCAATCGGATAATTTGATCTTTGAATTAACTATTTTTCTTTGTAACAACCCTGTACGACCTTTTTTTACGAGATTTTTGATAAACAAAGTTCGGAAATATCTATTTCCGTTTTATTCAAGATGGCATAAACGGTCTGGTGGTACCTAGAACTCTATGAACATTCTTTAAAGTCGTTTGGTGTTTTCATTTTATGTATATTGATACCCCTGTTGATATTTGTTTTATGTTTTACATGTAAAGTAAACATTTTGTTTTATAAAAAGTCGTTTGTCTCCTTTCTTCAAAGCTGCACCCATCTCCTCACTGCGTCGAAGTACGGTCTATTCTCTTACAAAACGTAGGGTTTAGACAGTGCTTTTCCGGGACAAAAAATCCCCACAAGAAAGCATTTTGAAAAAAATAAAAAATAAAAGCTGAAAATTTCGGGAATGCGTAGCGTGAAAATAATCATTTTATTTGATGGAATCATTGCTTGTAATAAAAATATCTTCAAAATATTAAACGGAAATTTAATCGGCTATAGTAACACTGTCTTAAGATTTTGATAAGGGACTTTGTTTATGTCACCCCACTCAACGATAAGTAAAGTAGCGAAAATAAAACATTAATTGAATGTTTAAATGAATTAGATTTCAAAAAATAATTTAATCAGATTTCAAAGGATTCCAGATATCTTTATAGAGGATAAAGTATTTTCACATTTTTTTTTAATTACGTCATAGAAGACAAAGTTTTCTTGAAAATTACGTATTTGTAAGTTGAAAACAAAAAAAAGGGAAAATGTAACATTCTAAATAAAACTAATGTTATCTAGTTGAATAATATTGAACAATGTCGTTCATTGGTGACAGTACAGTAGGTACCACCAGACCGTTTATGCCATCTTGAATAAAACGGAAATAGATATTTCCGAACTTTGTTTATCAAAAATCTCGTAAAAAAGATCGTACAGGGTTGTTACAAAGAAAAATAGTTAATCAAAGATCAAATTATCCGATTGGCGAAAATTACATCGTTATCTTAAAAAATAAACAAACCTGCCCGAATTACATGCGAAAGGGTAATTTTGTTAAATGTAGGGGGGGGGTAAATTGCCACAGGGTCAAATTGGTGGTACCTATAGATAGATATGAAGGTGGATAGTTTTGAATAGTCTGAGATGGATCGTTATTTAATAGGCATCGGGTAGCAATTTTTGAGGCAGGAGACCGGGACGCACTTCCTCATAAATTACAAAGATTTCAAACAGAAGTAAAATTTCACTTTACAAAACTAATGCTGTGAGAAATGTAAATGAAACAGTTTTCGCATCATTACAAGTAAAACAAATAAACTTTGATTTTATTTTTTTTTTTTCAATTCTGTAGTGTATAGTATACATATATATATGTGTGTGTGTGTATGTGTTTAATGCCTATACCGAGAATATACTCAGGATAACAATAAAAGGATAAATTTCAAACCCATATAACTCCAAAAATATTGATAATTTTATAATAAATATTCTCAAATTCACTTAATCAAATATAAAAGTGATAATTAAGCAATTAAAAAAAAACCTACCTTGTTTTAGATGGGTAATTAAAAAAAAGTGAAAGGAAAGAAGTTAAAGCTGTTTGTCTTATCGAGATACTGATAAAATTTAATTGTATTTAGTTTTTTAGTTTTTTATCTAAGATGGTGAAAGTCAAAACTATAAAATAGCAATTGGATTTCCGATTACTATCAGTAGAAAATCGGAAATCCCAAAGGTAATTTTCAGACCGTAATATAGACAGAAAAGTTACTAACGATTTCCCTTTTACAATTAACCAGTAAAAGTATAGAATGAAAACTTGAATATTTTTCTAAGATAAAAACTGATAAAATAATCTATTATACTTACTTTTATTTTAATTATTGAAAAAAGTTAAATAAAATAGTTTTTTTCACGCTAAAACTGTCAGCCTAACAGGAACAAACTTCGGTTACTTAGAAGCGTCTCGTCTCTTTGTAAAACAAATATGTCAGCAATGCTCTTCCATACATTCTAAGGATCACACATTACTATTCAACAATAAAAATGACAAATTCTTTTAAAAATATTAATCGAGCTCGTATCGGACCAATGTTTAGTTCACCTGAATTATAAAATTCATATTTTTAAATATCCGTGAAAAAATTCGATTTTTTGACGCAGGAAAAAAATTTTTTATTTATTTCACGCAGAAAATAAAATATTTAATCACACAAAAGATTGAAAATCTCTTAAAAATTAATTTCTTTAAAAAAAACATTTTTTTTTTGACAATTTAATAGAATATAGTACATACCAATTATAAAAGCAAAAAAAGTTTTCAAATATTAATATTATGACATTTTTTTGCACTTTTTATTTCCGATTTCATTAATTTTTCCTCAAAAAACTAGACGTTGTACATTCATACAATTTCATTGATATAGTTATTCAGACTCTTATCTTTATAGAAAAAAAGAAAAAGATTTTTTCTGACACGTCATTTTTTTTTATCTCATAAAATAAAATAGGGGGGGGGGAATAGACCTCGTAAAAAATATTTCCACTAATATATTTTAGAAAAAAACTATTTCAGATGTATTTTCATCCAATGGTAAACATTTATGGAATTTTCATGAAAATCAGATTATTAATTGATTTTTCATAGAATTTTTTAAAAATCCTCTTATCGTAACTTGTTTTAGCTACGTTAAATTTCAGTTGATTTAACAGTGCAAAAATGAAAACATTGTTTTTCAATCATAATTTTCATTATTTCCGTATGCTGAAAAAATTTTTAAAATCATCAGGAGTTTATTTTATGTTTTTTCTTTAAAATGGAAAAAAAATTTCAAGAAAATATTAAATTTTCTGTAAGTTTCATTGTGTTAAATATAGGGGGGGGGGGTAAATTTCACAGGGTCAAATTGGTGGTACCTACAGTACAGAAAAGTTTCCTAAAAAAAAACAGAACACAAGGGACATAATTACGATATTTTTCTCAATCAGCAGGAAGTAAGATTCGTTCAATATAATCCTTAAAATTAACAGATGATAAAGTATAGATGGCAATAATAAAACATTTGTTAAAATTAGACAAATGTTGCCTCTTGTGGAACATTTTAAATTCAATATGCTTTAACGTTTAGATAAAAAAAAAAAAGTAATTATGTGATCAATCAATGAGATGAAAATAAATACCTTTAATAAGCTCGGGTGCAATCACGTTACCACTGCAAACAAAAAACTCCCCCTGTATCATCATATAGGTCAGGGTCTCATGGTATCTGAATCATCTTTTTAACAACAGCAAACTCATTCCCACTATAAATGAAACACACATTTGTAACCCCTATACGAAAAACTAACCTCTGAATTTGGTGGGAGGAAACCTTAAGGAAGGCTAATAATTTTTCTTTAGATACTCCAATTTCAATAAATTTGGTATCGTAATGTAGGGTTATAGTCACACTATTTTAAAAATATCATTATCATCTAAAAATTCAAGTAAATAAAGACTACCCTGAAAGTGGACAAAATCTAATCAATGTGAAAATATCATAATTTCAATGATAAAGGTCATATGGTCCAGAAAATGAATGTGACCTCTGTCCGGGTGGAATGAGGTGGTTTAGGATGTTTAAACTTGGTATTATTTTGTAAAACAATTATAGCTGCATTATACATTTCATCACGGGTAATAAATGATGTATCTGATGATTGGGAAATATTGGGGATTAAAGTAAAATTAAAATAGATAAAAAAATAAAAGAATAACAATCAGACAAGAAGAATTCTGGGCATGCACAGAGGAAAATCCCCTTTTTAGCACCAAAAGATCCCTCGACAATTCCAACGCAGACCATACTGAAGACAGACGCTATGACTGGCACAATAAGGAATTTTCCCTCCCAACACATAGCTATGAACCTAGAAATCAAATCTGTGCCTTAATAGTATCTTTTGTCTTTATTGAAATTTATTATTACTACTACGGACTTATGCCAGCGCCTTCTATGATATCTTAGAGGGCCTTGCTCATGCCCCTAGGGACTGTCAGCAGCAGCAGCAGCCATCATCATCACCGTCAGGGGTGATCTCTATAAATAGCCCTGACCATTAGTAATTCTTCCTCTTTCTAGTTGTAACCCTTCTGAGGGTCAGTTCGGGGACCGGCACTCACGCGTCCCTCTTCCCCTTGGCGAATCCTTCTGACTACTACAGGTAAGAGCTTTGCTCTATCCTCCATACGAACTAGGTTTACTGATAGAAAAACCCATGACGGAGTTCTACCATGTTACTACCATGTTAACAAACCCGGCTTCTAAAGAGAGATTGCTGTCTTTTTGACCCATGACGGCTTACAGCCAATTACCAATATCACCAGGATAACAACTGAGGGAGCCGACGAACTAATTTGCAACAACGGATAAGCTTCACACTTTGATACCTTTGCAGTCAATAGGCTGCTAGCAGAATAAACTTTTGCAACCCTTAAACACCCTAAATTACCTTAAACAAACCCATAAAAACATTACGGCTTATACCTAAACGAGGAGGTGCCGCTAGCTTCTAAAAGAAGTTATTAAACCTCGCGAAGCCTGTCCGAACTAAACCTGAACACTTTCTTCTCTTGTTGTACCTTTTATTATATTAAACCTGTTGCATTTTGATTTCGTTGTACTCTCGTTCCTTAATGTCATAATCTGCCTTTTCTCTTCTCCTCACCCATGTCGTTACTTAATTTTGATACTTTGCAAAAGTTTATTGCTTGAGAATTGCGTTATGACCGCTTAAGGACGAGTGCAAAAATATATAAAAACCTTCCACGCTTCACAACTACCAAAAACAATGGAAACCTATACGAAAATAAATGGCGTGACCTCATATTAGCCCGCAGAGCCCTGTACAAGAAGAATTAATCGTCTCTGTAATTACTTACAGAGCGAGCAAATGTCTGAATCTCTTTTTTGCGTTGAGAAGAACAGGATAGCGACTGGTTTCAAGAAATTAAAAAAAAATCAACGAACAGTTGCTAGACGCTTGCTTGTGTGCGCGGAAATGCAACTAGAAAAATGTGGCTTTCTCGCCGATATGGAAATTGAAAATAGTTTCTGTTATGACATTACAAAAAACTTGAGTGAACTAGAGGCAATCCTACACTCGGGCGTATTCCCCTCTAAAAATAAATTTACGGAACAGAAAAAAATAATTCTGTTTCTGAGGCAAGAAAAAACAGAAAAAATTGCCAGAATCTACCGGCCACGTAGAAATGGAAAAAAATGCATTCCTCCGGAAAACGAAAATATCCTGTCAGAGTTACTAGCACCTGNATAAAAAAATTATATTTAGTACTGTAAAATTATAGGTACAAGAAAAAAAGAAAAGATAAGTTCTTTCTAAAAACAATACAAATTTTTATTTCTACTGATGTAGATTAGTACAATCAAAGGAATAACACCACCATAGGAATTTATGAGGAAAGCCTCAAAACTTGCTAAGGTGAGGTGAAAAACCAACACCAGCTACGATTGAAGTCCGTAGCCGAAGCAATAAAACTTAAGATAGATAGATGGTTTTATTTTTTTAATTTTTATTAAAATAAAAAGAATATTCTAAAACTCAGATTTTTCTTTTATTTCAGTTTGTTTAATGTCTTGTTTTTAGTTTAAATAAGCAAGAATTCTTAATCATTTTTGATTTTTGTTTTTACTTGTAATTGATTGGTGAAATGAAATATATTAAAATAAATGAAAATACCGAAAAAAATAAACGTTTTGGATTTTTTGATATGTAAGTGAATGCGAAAAAAAACAAAAAACGCCCTATAGTTGTTGACTTCAAGGTGACACTGCTTCGGCTACGCGACTTCAACCGTAGCTGGGCTGTTTTTCAGCAATCACCGGTAGCCAAGTTTTGAGGACGGTCTTCCTCATAAATTACCCTCGCAATATTTTACACCCCCAAAGTAAGGTGGCGGTTCAAAATTAAGTGCCCTGAAAAATGAGAAAGGTTTGAAATAAAAGAAAATAATGCATTATAAAGATCATTTATTGATAAATAAACACTGAAGATTTCATTAAAATCTTATAATTCCCTGATCTTTTTGGTAAATTATTTGGGTGGGTGGGGGCTAAATTATTTTGTCAAAAACGCATTTTAGTCAATGTTGGGTATACTATAACCCTGAATGATTTGATGGTTATTAGGAATTAACATTACCTGTTGTGAATGATTAAAACTAGAGAAAAAAAAATATAGTGTCATTTGATTCCAGAATATTCTAATGACACACGACTCTACATCATCGTTTTACTTACGTGAGTTCGAAAATTAAAAAATAACATTGAAATTTGAGTGCAATCTTATGATAAAAGTCTTTAAAGTTCTTTATAAAAAGAATAATTTTCAATTTCTATAAATGAAAATGAATTACCTTGAATTTATTTAGTGAGTTACTAGGGACTAATATTACCAACAGTGGGTATGATAAAACTAGAGAAAAAAAAGGTCATTTCATTCTAGAACTATTCTTGTTTTTATTTTTATACTTAAATGACACGTCTACGTTATCGCTTCTAACAACTAGTTTGAAAAATAAAAAATAACATTCTAAAGTTTGACAATAATTTCATAATTAAGTCTATAAGTTTTGTTTTTGAAAAAAAGAAATTGCATTTCTTTAGATTTAAATATATTTCGTTATAAATAAATACATTTCTTCTCAATAAATGAATTTAAATAAATATCGCCTTACGTACATGGAACATCCTAATTATTGTATTAAATTCTATAATAAAGAATGTGTGTAAGGTTTAAATGGTATAATTCATTTGGTGACACTACTCAATAAAAAAAGTAAAGAAAATAAAAAACGTCATCACTTATTGAAACAAATAAATGCGTACATGAGATTTTAAAATACTAAATTTTAGCAGGAAAAATATAAAACCCGTACTAGGAACATACAGTATAATTGTAAATAAAAAAAACAAAAGAAATATCAAATGGTCATACTTACTTCTTTCTATTCAATTCGTCAGATTCTTTTTGTCTTTCTTTTCGTTACACAGTTTGAAAAAGAACCAAGGAACAATAAGTGTTACTTTTTTCTGGGTTTTAACCATATAGTGCCGTCGTCCCTTACTTAAAAGGAAGGGAGGTACTCTTACAGGGTTAAACTCAAAAAAGAGGCTGCAAACACACGCATGCGCATATGCACGGGTGTGGAGGGGGCACTGTTTCAAAATAATGTCACACAAAAGCAGGCATACATACACACACACACTCTCTCTCCTCACACTCACAGCACCACAGAGACATACATGCACACATATACATAGTTATTCGCAATGATAACAAGCGGAGTTAATTTTTAAATTCTTAGGAATTTTCCGATTTTTAAAGAAATTTCCAACAAATTCAACGACTTAATTTATAATGAATAAATTATTTTAGAAAAAAAAAAACAAAAACACGAAAAATATTTTTTTCATCAATTCAGAATGTAAGCGGGTGAATTTTGGGCCCAACTTGCACAAAGATGTCAAAATTAGGTGATCCAGAAAAAACAGACCCACACATTTTGTAATAAAATGTGGGACTGGCACAACAGAGCCTCAAAGTCATTTTTGACCAAAATGACTTTAGCCCCCCTACAGAAAATAATTTACCAAAAATCAGGGAATTATCGGATTTTAATGAAATGTTCAGTGTTTATTTATCAAAATGATCTTTATAGGCATTATATTTCTTTTATTTCAAAACATTTTCTCATTTTTTCAGGTCACCTTAATTTTGACCCCTTGATGTTGGGGCCGTAAAATTGTTTCAAGTTGGTCCTTTACCTGATTACTAATTTACAGTATAAATAAAGAGATAAAGACGAAGTTATGAATGAAACAAACCAAAAAAATTTTACGTTGCTCTCTATGAGAAAAATAGCGACTGGCAAAATGAGCCTAAAAATGCGTTTGACCGAATGACTTTAGGCCCCCCCCCCTACAGAAAATAATTTACCAAAAATCATGGAATAATCGGATTTTAATGAAATGTTCAGTGTTTTATTATCAATAAATGATCGTTATAATGCATTATTGTCTTTTATTTCAAAACTCTCATTTTTTTTCAGTCACTTAATTTTGACCCCCCTTATGGCTGGGCGTAAATTGTTTGGCAATGTTGATCATTTTCGTAATGAGATAAAAGGACCGAAGTTTGAATAGACAAAAAATTTTTTTTACGGTTGCGCTTCTATGAGAAGAAAAAGTACCGAAAATCGAAAAATAAAATGTAAAAAAATAATAAATAATATTTTTGGAGATTAATATATGTGATCACAACTGAACATTTATATTTTTTGATATATTATGTATATGCAAATAAAATAAAACTAAAACGTAATGGGAAAAAAATATTGTAAAAAAAGGAGTTACTGCCCTTTGACTGGCAGCAAGTTGACACAATAAAAATAGGGCTTCACGTTTACCACTCACCTTGTGTTCATCTGTCACAGAGAGAGAGAGAGAGAGAGAGAGAGAGAGGAAGGAGAGAGAGAGAGAGAGAGAGAAGAGAATCATTTCAGGGCAACCTGATGAACATTATTTAATATTTGATATTTCTCAAGTATTGACGCTGCAATAATTAAATCATCCAGCCAAGCCACTAATAATTTTTCATTATTTGAAAGTCTTTGTATACGCACAATGATAGTTTAAGAAATTTTAACATTTTTAGCGCGATAAATTTATTTCTCATAATTCACACTTTGCTTCGTCTCCTCTGAGGTATAGTTTATTTGCCTTAGGCCTATAACTGTGCTTTAAATGAAAGAGCCGCAGTCGGTAAAGTCTGCTACTTCCAGCGTCTGGTGAAAATGGTGAAGGTAGGGTCATATTTTATCAGAGAAAATAAAATAAGACACGTTGGCCTTGTTAAACATAAAATCAGATATTTTTATTTGCATTTCACCAAATTTAACACCTTTCCTGCTGTATTTGGAGGACAAAACAGAATTTCCCAACAAAAGATATTACAGAGGGGGCGGCGGGCAAAAAGAAGAGAGTCAAATTGCTGTCTCAACAATGTCGTCTACAACAATGTCGTCGTCAAAATTTTAGCAGCTGAAAATCCGTCGTCGTCAAAAGTTTTAGCCTGAAAATCGCAATTCGCCTCCTGCCGTCCACCCCACTTCTACTTATACTACTGTTTCACAAAATCTTATATTGAAAAATGTAGCATAATTAAAAGAAGTGAAATGCACTTACTGTAACCTGGGTTTTATCCAACAACCTAGGGGCCAAAAAAATGTTAGGTATTGCGCCAAGAGGCAAAATTGCTCAATTCTCCAGATTCCTCTGCAGAAACAACCGGCAAAATAAAATCGTGCCATTACCTCTTTTATCTATCTTACCATTAACTTAACTCTTTGCCTACTTTAAAACCACTCACAGTGCTCTCCCACCTCTGTGATCCTACCACAAACCACTATGGTTAGTTTCAATATAATTGACTCAAGATACAATAATAATAATAAGCGACCGGCGTAGCTCAGGTCGGTAGAGCGTTCGGCCTAGAAAACCACAAAAAAAAAAAAAAAAAAAAAAAAAATCCCCCAAAAAACCCAACCCAAAAATGCGTTGCCTAGTTCGATTCCGAGGTCCTCCTAAACTCAGCAAATGAGTAGCACAGCGGATCTATGCAGTAAGTAAGGAGCTGATGGTAGGTGTGGCGCTCCACCTCAGACGCAAAAACAATCTCCTTGGTCCCTAGCGCATGAAAAGGTGTAGACTCCAACGACTTATTTTCTGTAAGGGGCGGGGATAAAGTAATTTGTCAAAAACGCAGATTAGCCTCATTTTGGGTATTAAACCTAGCTTAGCTAGGGGTTAGGTACTCGTGTAAGCCGAAGAGAATTTTGTTTTCAGAAAACATCTGTGGGTATGTCTAAAAGCTGATGTCATAGGCCAAACGCCGAGCGAGTTGGCAATTGGCTGTACCAAAAAAGTATTACCAGACAAGAGACGTATTAACCATCGAATTCTGACCCACTTGAGATTTTCTCTTCAATATGGATATTCCGAATCGCTTTGTGTGGCCTTATGTTCGCTACCATTTCAATCTCCTCTGACCCAAACCATTGGAAGATTTTAAACTTCCGTTTTTTTTTTCTTTTCTTTCTTTTTCTAATTTCAAACAAGAAATCAGGTCACATGTGATCCTACCACAAGCCACTAGAGGGTTAGTTCAATATTACTGACTCAGATTACAATAATAATAGGACTTTATTTGAATAGAATTTCTGAGGTGAAGAGATAGTGAACATTGAAATAGCCCTTCATACAAGTAAAATAACCAAGAAAATCTGGTACAGCCGTAATTGTACATGATGTATATAAGAAAACCTTTACTTATTCATTCCTTGATTAATTGATATGAGGAAAATATTTCTTAAAAGAAATATTTTTAAATGAACAAATCCATTGATTGAATTTTGTGAAATTGTTTCTAATATTCCCTTGAACAGGGAAGGTAAAAATATCGGATAAAAGCACCGAATGTTTTGTGTTGTTAGAAAGCAGAAAAATTATTTATCTACATTTTATAGAACCGAAGATATTTGGGGAAGTTAGTTAACTCCACATATTTTTGTATTAACTCTTTGCATACCAAAATTCCGCCCTGTCGGCTGGCATTAGAATGCACCGACTGCACGTCTGCAGAGGGGTAAGACTCCCCCCAATGGGGCCACCTGTTGGCCGTGGGTGGCGACTCGTGATGCTTAATAAATGCAATACTCCACTTTGGCCCTATCTTGGGCTAGACGGGCGGTCGGAGAGGCCCCTCCGATCAATCGGCTGGTCATGTCAAGCCCTAGCACCTATATGATTTTCCCAACCCTATTGCCCTTATGGCAAGCCCCAACCCCTTTTATCATATGGGTGCTAGAAGGCGGTGGCTGTGGGTCTACATGTCCTGGGAATGACGTTAAAACTCTATCTGATGGTGAGGTTCCAGTTTTGGAGGTTTGGGGAATGTGGAGCACCCCTTCATCACCATTGCTCCCTGGTCCACTCTGACCCGAGTGGTAGTACTTGTTAGGGTCCATCTATGGGTTAAATAGAAAAATGTATTTTATAAAAAAAATTGTATTATCCATTAAAGAATTGATTTATTTCAAAACTTTATCGGCATTAAATGACCCACTGAGGTTGATATGTCGTAAAACAAAACAAACAAACAAACAAACAAGCATACCAAATTGTTGTCTGTAAGTTACATACAACAACTGTGTGGCTGCCACCTTAAGCTGCTTGATTAGTAGTAATTGTAGTAATTTTGTCTTATATTTCACGCCTAATGCTTCATATTAAATCACAAACAATATATATTATAGACAGAAAATATATATAATACGCATATATCAAATAAGAAGTATACGTGGACCCACTACATCAGATGGTCCTTTTAGTAAACAAAAAAAACATGCTTAGAGGGTGAGCCAAATCTGTAATAATATTTTTTTTAAATGAAATGAACAGACACACAGGCATAAGCGCGGACACACACACTTACACACACACAAACATACACATACACAAACACCCCCCCACATACACACACACAGAATTTGGAAGACATAAAACAGAACAAATGAACAGCCACTAGCAACAACTTCAGTTCTAGTAATCTTCTGTAGGTTGGATTTATGCCTTTCCCCTTCCACTTCGCCCTTCCCCTGTAAAGGTACCCTGTGACCTGGTCATCCCACTTGTAAGATTTTCCTTAGAAGAAAATAGTTCTTGGGTTTTAAAAACCCCTAAATATGTGTAAATGCATTTTTTTGAGATTGTTTGGAGTACCTATTTTGCCTTTGTGTTGCTTGTAAAAGAGAATCACTGCTGTTGTGCAGTAAAAGCAAAAGGTTTTAGTAAAAAATGAAAGTTTGTAGGGTCTTGGACTGTGAGTAGTAATTTTGGTAAACAGGCAGGCTAAGGGAGTTTCACCAAAATTCTGTCTTTCCCTTTGAGGTGACCATTTGGTTCGGTCACAACCCTTTGGGCTCCCTGTGAGCAAATTTTGGCGGTTATATTTGGAACCGCATTCTTAGTACAAATTTACTAAGATATAGTCCAGTTTATGTCCAAGTTGTGTGATATTGTGACTTACACGAATTCCTTTCATTTAATTCACAGTTTCCATGGCATACACTGTATGAAAAATAAAGAATTGTTTTGAAATACGGTGTGGTCTGTACAGTCCTTTGTGTGCTCAGTGCTGCCTAACCTCTTTGAAAAGTATTTCGGGGAAGCCAAACTGGTTATGTAACATTTATGTGGGACGGACATTCACAAACTGTTAAAAAAAAAACTAACAGTCATCATTGTGATAAATGATAAAATATAAAGAGTATAAAGTATCCAACCTTGTTTGGTTTCATGAGAAAGGTTTTCACATTGAAGTTATAATAATACAACTTTACATAAAAAATCATAATAGGTTCAAGATACTTAAAGATGGTATCTGAATTATTGCACATGACAATGATTAAGAGGATAAAAGTCATGCTTAAGAGTGTGAGTCATGCACATTCTGTCAGCTCTAGCAATGATAGGTAATCTCCAAACATTCTTTATGTAAAGAAGACATAACTCTAGCATGTGAGTGGCATGAGTGGCACTGATTGCAAGAGTGATTATAGCACCAAAATACCTACCTACTTCTCCGATATACCTCCACCAATCTCATGTTCACATATGTGTCATCCTGGGCCTAGTCACTTTGCGTCTCTTTTTTTGAGTGATAGGATTGCAATCTCCTCTCCAGTTGTCTAATACACAGAGATTTCATGTTTACATATGTGTCATCCTGGGCCTAGTCACTTGCGTCTCTTTTGAGTGATAGGATTGCAATCTCCTCTCAGTTGTCTAATACACAGAGATTTCATGTTCACATATGTGTCATCCTGGGCCTAGTCACTTGTGTCTCTTTTCAGTGGTAGGATTGCAATCTCCTCTCCAGTTGTCTAATACACAGAGATTTCATATTCACATATGTGTCATCCTGGCCTAGTCACTTGTGTCTCTTTTTTAGTGATAGGATTGCAATCTCCTCTCCAGTTGTCTAATACACAGAGATTTCATGTTCACATATGTGTCATCCTGGGCCTAGTCACTTGTGTCTCTTTTTTAGTGATAGGATTTGCAATCTCCTCTCCAGTTGTCTAATACACAGAGATTTCATGTTCACATATGTGTCATCCTGGGCCTAGTCACTTGTGTCTCTTTTTGAGTGGTAGGATTGCAATCTCCTCTCCAGTTGTCTAATACACAGAGATTTCATGTTCACATATGTGTCATCCTGGGCCTAGTCACTTGTGTCTCTTTTTGAGTGGTAGGATTGCAATCTCCTCTCCAGTTGTCTAATACACAGAGATTTCATGTTCACATATGTGTCATCCTGGGCCTAGTCACTTGCGTCTCTTTTTTAGTGATAGGATTGCAATCTCCTCTCCAGTTGTCTAATACACAGAGATTTCATGTTTACATATGTGTCATCCTGGGCCTAGTCACTTGTGTCTCTTTTTGAGTGATAGGATTGCAATCTCCTCTCCAGTTGTCTAATACACAGAGATTTCATGTTCACATATGTGTCATCCTGGGCCTAGTCACTTGTGTCTCTTTTTGAGTGTAGGATTGCAATCTCCTCTCCAGTTGTCTAATACACAGAGATTTCATGTTCACATATGTGTCATCCTGGGCCTAGTCACTTGTGTCTCTTTTTCAGTGATAGGATTGCAATCTCCTCTCCAGTTGTCTAATACACAGAGATTCATGTTTACATATGTGTCATCCTGGCCTAGTCACTTGTGTCTCTTTTTGAGTGGAGGATTGCAATCTCCTCTCCAGTTGTCTAATACACAGAGATTTCATGTTCACATATGTGTCATCCTGGGCCTAGTCACTTGTGTCTCTTTTTCAGTGGTAGGATTGCAATCTCCTCTCCAGTTGTCTAATACACAGAGATTTCATGTTCACATATTTGTCATCCTGGGCCTAGTCACTTGTGTCTCTTTTTCAGTGATAGGATTGCAATCTCCTCTCCAGTTGTCTAATACACAGAGATTTCATGTTTACATATGTGTCATCCTGGGCCTAGTCACTTGTGTCTCTTTTTGAGTGATAGGATTGCAATCTCCTCTCCAGTTGTCTAATACACAGAGATTTCATGTTTACATATGTGTCATCCTGGGCCTAGTCACTTGTGTCTCTTTTTAGTGGTAGGATTGCAATCTCCTCTCCAGTTGTCTAATACACAGAGATTTCATGTTCACATATTTGTCATCCTGGGCCTAGTCACTTGTGTCTCTTTTTCAGTGGTAGGATTGCAATCTCCTCTCCAGTTGTCTAATACACAGAGATTTCATGTTCATATGTGTCATCCTGGCCTAGTCACTTGCGTCTCTTTTTTAGTGATAGGATTGCAATCTCCTCTCCAGTTGTCTAATACACAGAGATTTCATGTTCACATATGTGTCATCCTGGGCCTAGTCACTTGTGTCTCTTTTTTAGTGATAGGATTGCAATCTCCTCTCCAGTTGTCTAATACACAGAGATTTCATGTTCACATATGTGTCATCCTGGGCCTAGTCACTTGTGTCTCTTTTTCAGTGATAGGATTGCAATCTCCTCTCCAGTTGTCTAATACACAGAGATTTCATGTTCACATATGTGTCATCCTGGGCCTAGTCACTTGTGTCTCTTTTTCAGTGGTAGGATTGCAATCTCCTCTCCAGTTGTCTAATACACAGAGATTTCATGTTCACATATGTGTCATCCTGGGCCTAGTCACTTGTGTCTCTTTTTTAGTGGTAGGATTGCAATCTCCTCTCCAGTTGTCTAATACACAGAGATTTCATGTTCACATATGTGTCATCCTGGGCCTAGTCACTTGTGTCTCTTTTTCAGTGGTAGGATTGCAATCTCCTCTCCAGTTGTCTAATACACAGAGATTTCATGTTCACATATGTGTCATCCTGGGCCTAGTCACTTGTGTCTCTTTTTCAGTGGTAGGATTGCAATCTCCTCTCCAGTTGTCTAATACACAGAGATTTCATGTTCACATATGTGTCATCCTGGGCCTAGTCACTTGTGTCTCTTTTTTCAGTGGTAGGATTGCAATCTCCTCTCCAGTTGTCTAATACACAGAGATTTCATGTTCACATATGTCATCCTGGGCCTAGTCACTTGTGTCTCTTTTTAGTGGTAGGATTGCAATCTCCTCCTCCAGTTGTCTAATACACAGAGATTTCATGTTCACATATGTGTCATCCTGGGCCTAGTCACTTGTGTCTCTTTTCAAGTGGTAGGATTGCAATCTCCTCTCCAGTTGTCTAATACACAGAGATTTCATGTTCACATATTTGTCATCCTGGGCCTAGTCACTTGTGTCTCTTTTTTAGTGGTAGGATTGCAATCTCCTCTCCAGTTGTCCACAGAGATTTCATGTTCACATATGTGTCATCCTGGGCCTAGTCACTTGTGTCTCTTTTTCAGTGGTAGGATTGCAATCTCCTCTCCAGTTGTCTAATACACAGAGATTTCATGTTTACATATGTGTCATCCTGGGCCTAGTCACTTGTGTCTCTTTTTCAGTGTAGGATTGCAATCTCCTCTCCAGTTGTCTAATACACAGAGATTTCATGTTCACATATGTGTCATCCTGGGCCTAGTCACTTGTGTCTCTTTTGAGTGGTAGGATTGCAATCTCCTCTCCAGTTGTCTAATACACAGAGATTTCATGTTCACATATGTGTCATCCTGGGCCTAGTCACTTGTGTCTCTTTTTCAGTGGTAGGATTGCAATCTCCTCTCCAGTTGTCTAATACACAGAGATTTCATGTTCACATATGTTGTCATCCTGGCCTAGTCACTTGTGTCTCTTTTGAGTGATAGGATTGCAATCTCCTCTCCAGTTGTCTAATACACAGAGATTTCATGTTCACATATGTGTCATCCTGGGCCTAGTCACTTGTGTCTCTTTTTGAGTGATAGGATTGCAATCTCCTCTCCAGTTGTCTAATACACAGAGATTTCATTTTACATATGTAAACATGAAATCTCTGTGTATTAGACAACTGGAGAGGAGATTGCAATCCTACACTAAAAGAGACACAAGTGACTAGGCCAGGATGACACATATGTGAACATGAAATCTCTGTGTATTAGACAACTGGAGAGGAGATTGCAATCCTATCACTAAAAAGAGACACAAGTGACTAGGCCCAGGATGACACATATGTGAACATGAAATCTCTGTGTATTAGACAACTGGAGAGGAGATTGCAATCCTATCACTAAAAAGAGACACAAGTGACTAGGCCAGGATGACAATATGTGAACATGAAATCTCTGTGTATTAGACAACTGGAGAGGAGATTGCAATCCTATCACTAAAAAGAGACGCAAGTGACTAGGCCCAGGATGACAAATATGTGAACATGAAATCTCTGTGTATTAGACAACTGGAGAGGAGATTGCAATCCTATCACTAAAAAAGAGACACAAGTGACTAGGCCCAGGATGACAAATATGTGAATATGAAATCTCTGTGTATTAGACAACTGGAGAGGAGATTGCAATCCTATCACTAAAAAAGAGACGCAAGTGACTAGGCCCAGGATGACAAATATGTGAACATGAAATCTCTGTGTATTAGACAACTGGAGAGGAGATTGCAATCCTATCACTAAAAAAGAGACACAAGTGACTAGGCCCAGGATGACAAATATGTGAATATGAAATCTCTGTGTATTAGACAACTGGAGAGGAGATTGCAATCCTATCACTAAAAAAGAGACGCAAGTGACTAGGCCCAGGATGACAAATATGTGAACATGAAATCTCTGTGTATTAGACAACTGGAGAGGAGATTGCAATCCTATCACTAAAAAGAGACACAAGTGACTAGGCCCAGGATGACAAATATGTGAATATGAAATCTCTGTGTATTAGACAACTGGAGAGGAGATTGCAATCCTATCACTAAAAAAGAGACGCAAGTGACTAGGCCCAGGATGACACATATGTGAACATGAAATCTCTGTGTATTAGACAACTGGAAGGAGATTGCAATCCTATCACTAAAAAAGAGACGCAAGTGACTAGGCCCAGGATGACACATATGTGAACATGAAATCTCTGTGTATTAGACAACTGGAGAGGAGATTGCAATCCTATCACTAAAAAAGAGACGCAAGTGACTAGGCCCAGGATGACACATATGTGAACATGAAATCTCTGTGTATTAGACAACTGGAGAGGAGATTGCAATCCTATCACTAAAAAAGAGACGCAAGTGACTAGGCCCAGGATGACACATATGTGAATATGAAATCTCTGTGTATTAGACAACTGGAGAGGAGATTGCAATCCTATCACTAAAAAAGAGACGCAAGTGACTAGGCCCAGGATGACAAATATGTGAACATGAAATCTCTGTGTATTAGACAACAGGAGAGGAGATTGCAATCCTATCACTAAAAAAGAGACGCAAGTGACTAGGCCCAGGATGACAAATATGTGAACATGAAATCTCTGTGTATTAGACAACTGGAGAGGAGATTGCAATCCTATCACTAAAAAAGAGACACAAGTGACTAGGCCCAGGATGACAAATATGTGAATATGAAATCTCTGTGTATTAGACAACTGGAGAGGAGATTGCAATCCTATCACTAAAAAAGAGACGCAAGTGACTAGGCCCAGGATGACACATATGTGAACATGAAATCTCTGTGTATTAGACAACTGGAGAGGAGATTGCAATCCTATCACTAAAAAGAGACGCAAGTGACTAGGCCCAGGATGACAAATATGTGAACATGAAATCTCTGTGTATTAGACAACTGGAGAGGAGATTGCAATCCTATCACTAAAAAAGAGACACAAGTGACTAGGCCCAGGATGAAACATATGTGAACATGAAATCTCTGTGTATTAGACAACTGGAGAGGAGATTGCAATCCTATCACTAAAAAAGAGACGCAAGTGACTAGGCCCAGGATGACACATATGTGAACATGAAATCTCTGTGTATTAGACAACTGGAGAGGAGATTGCAATCCTATCACTAAAAAAGACGCAAGTGACTAGGCCCAGGATGACACATATGTGAACATGAAATCTCTGTGTATTAGACAACTGGAGAGGAGATTGCAATCCTATCACTAAAAAAGAGACGCAAGTGACTAGGCCCAGGATGACACATATGTGAACATGAAATCTCTGTGTATTAGACAACTGGAGAGGAGATTGCAATCCTATCACTAAAAAAGAGACGCAAGTGACTAGGCCCAGGATGACACATATGTGAACATGAAATCTCTGTGTATTAGACAACTGGAGAGGAGATTGCAATCCTATCACTAAAAAAGAGACGCAAGTGACTAGGCCCAGGATGACAAATGTGAACATGAAATCTCTGTGTATTAGACAACTGGAGAGGAGATTGCAATCCTATCACTAAAAAGAGACACAAGTGACTAGGCCCAGGATGACACATATGTGAACATGAAATCTCTGTGTATTAGACAACTGGAGAGGAGATTGCAATCCTATCACTAAAAAGAGACGCAAGTGACTAGGCCCAGGATGACACATATGTGAACATGAAATCTCTGTGTATTAGACAACTGGAGAGGAGATTGCAATCCTATCACTAAAAAAGAGACGCAAGTGACTAGGCCCAGGATGACACATATGTGAACATGAAATCTCTGTGTATTAGACAACTGGAGAGGAGATTGCAATCCTATCACTAAAAAAGAGACACAAGTGACTAGGCCCAGGATGACACATATGTGAACATGAAATCTCTGTGTATTAGACAACTGGAGAGGAGATTGCAATCCTATCACTAAAAAAGAGACGCAAGTGACTAGGCCCAGGATGACACATATGTGAACATGAAATCTCTGTGTATTAGACAACTGGAGAGGAGATTGCAATCCTATCACTAAAAAGAGACACAAGTGACTAGGCCCAGGATGACACATATGTGAACATGAAATCTCTGTGTATTAGACAACTGGAGAGGAGATTGCAATCCTATCACTAAAAAAGAGACACAAGTGACTAGGCCCAGGATGACACATATGTGAACATGAAATCTCTGTGTATTAGACAACTGGAGAGGAGATTGCAATCCTATCCACTAAAAAGAGACACAAGTGACTAGGCCCAGGATGACACATATGTGAACATGAAATCTCTGTGTATTAGACAACTGGAGAGGAGATTGCAATCCTATCACTCAAAAAGAGACGCAAGTGACTAGGCCCAGGATGACACATATGTAAACATGAAATCTCTGTGTATTAGACAACTGGAGAGGAGATTGCAATCCTATCACTCAAAAAGAGACGCAAGTGACTAGGCCCAGGATGACACATATGTGAACATGAGATTGGTGGAGGTATATCGGAGAAGTAGGTAGGTATTTTTGGTGCTATAATCACTCTTGCAATCAGTGCCACTCATGCCACTCACATACTAGAGTTATGTCTTCTTTACATAAAGAATGTTTGGAGATTACCTATCATTGCTAGAGCTGACAGAATGTGCATGACTCACACTCTTAAGCATGACTTTTATCCTCTTAATCATTGTCATGTGCAATAATTCAGATACCATCTTTAAGTATCTTGAACCTATTATGATTTTTTATGTAAAGTTGTATTATTATAACTTCAATGTGAAAACCTTTCTCATGAAACCAAACAAGGTTGGATACTTTATACTCTTATATTTTATCATTTATCACAATGATGACTGTTAGTTTTTTTTAACAGTTTGTGAATGTCCGTCCCACATAAATGTTACATAACCAGTTTGGCTTCCCCGAAATACTTTTCAAAGAGGTTAGGCAGCACTGAGCACACAAAGGACTGTACAGACCACACCGTATTTCAAAACAATTCTTTATTTTTCATACAGTGTATGCCATGGAAACTGTGAATTAAATGAAAGGAATTCGTGTAAGTCACAATATCACACAACTTGGACATAAACTGGACTATATCTTAGTAAATTTGTACTAAGAATGCGGTTCCAAATATAACCGCCAAAATTTGCTCACAGGGAGCCCAAAGGGTTGTGACCGAACCAAATGGTCACCTCAAAGGGAAAGACAGAATTTTGGTGAAACTCCTTAGCCTGCTTTACCAAAATTACTACTCACAGTCCAAGACCCTACAAACTTTCATTTTTTACTAAAACCTTTTGCTTTTACTGCACAACAGCAGTGATTCTCTTTACAAGCAACACAAAGGCAAAATAGGTACTCCAAACAATCTCAAAAAAAATGCATTTACACATATTTAGGGGTTTTTAAAAACCCAAGAACTATTTTCTTCTAAGGAAAATCTTACAAGTGGGATGACCAGGTCACAGGTACCTTTACAGGGGAAGGGCGAAGTGGAAGGGAAAGGCATAAATCCAACCTACAGAAGATTACTAGAACTGAAGTTGTTGCTAGTGGCTGTTCATTTGTTCTGTTTTATGTCTTCCAAATTCTGTGTGTGTGTATGTGGGGGGGTGTTTGTGTATGTGTATGTTTGTGTGTGTGTAAGTGTGTGTGTCCGCGCTTATGCCTGTGTGTCTGTTCATTTCATTAAAAAAAAATATTATTACAGATTTGGCTCACCCTCTAAGCATGTTTTTTTGTTTACTAAAAGGACCATCTGATGTAGTGGGGTCCACGTATACTTCTTATTTGATATATGCGTATTTATATATATTTCTGTCTATAATATATATTGTTTGTGATTTAATATGAAGCATTAGGCGTGAAATATAAGACAAAAATTACTACAATTACTACTAATCAAGCAGCTTAAGGTGGCAGCCACACAGTTGTTGTATGTAACTTACAGACAACAATTTGGTATGCTTGTTTGTTTGTTTGTTTGTTTTGTTTTACGACATATCAACCTCAGTGGGTCATTTAATGCCGATAAAGTTTTGAAATAAATCAATTCTTAATGGATAATACAATTTTTTTTATAAATACATTTTTCTATTTAACCCATAGATGGGACCCTAACAAGTACTACCACTCCGGGTCAGAGTGGACCAGGGAGCAATGGTGATGAAGGGGTGCTCCACATTCCCCAAACCTCCAAAACTGGAACCTCACCATCAGATAGAGTTTAACGTCATTCCCAGGACATGTAGACCCACAGCCACCGCCTTCTAGCACCCATATGATAAAAAGGGGTTGGGGCTTGCCATAAGGGCAATAGGGTTGGGAAAATCATATAGGTGCTAGGGCTTGACATGACCAGCCGATTGATCGGAGGGGGCCTCTCCGACCGCCCGTCTAGCCCAAGATAGGGCCAAAGTGGAGTATTGCATTTATTAAGCATCACGAGTCGCCACCCACGGCCAACAGGTGGCCCCATTGGGGGAGTCTTACCCCTCTGCAGACGTGCAGTCGGTGCATTCTAATGCCCCAGCCGACAGGGCGGAATTTGGTATGCAAAGAGTTAATACAAAAATATGTGGAGTTAACTAACTTCCCCAAATATCTTCGGTTCTATAAAATGTAGATAAATAATTTTTCTGCTTTCTAACAACACAAAACATTCGGTAGCTTTTATCCGATATTTTTACCTTCCCTGTTCAAGGGAATATTAGAAACAATTTCACAAAATTCAATCAATGGATTTGTTCATTTAAAATATTTCTTTTAAGAAATATTTCCTCATATCAATTAATCAAGGAATGAATAAGTAAAGGTTTTCTTATATACAATCATGTACAATTACGGCTGTACCAGATTTTCTTGGTATATTTTACTTGTATGAAGGGCTATTTCAATGTTCACTATCTCTTCACCTCAGAAATTCTATTCAAATAAAGTCCTATTATTATTGTAATCTGAGTCAGTAATATTGAACTAACCCTCTAGTGGCTTGTGGTAGGATCACATGTGACCTGATTTCTTGGTTTGAAATTAGAAAAAGAAAGAAAGAAAAAAAAAACGGAAGTTTAAAATCTTCCAATGGTTTGGGTCAGAGGAGAATTGAAATGGTAGCGAACATAAGGCCACACAAAGCGATTCGGAATATCCATATTGAAAGTAAAATCTCAAGTGGGTCAGAATTCGATGGTTAATACGTCTCTTGTCTGGTAATACTTTTTTGGTACAGCCAATTGCCACTCGCTCGGGTTTGGCCTATGACATCAGCTTTAGACATACCCACAGATGTTTATGAAAACAAAATTCTCTTCGCTTACACGAGTACCTAACCCCTAAGCCTAAGCTAGGTATACCCAAAATGAGGCTAATCTGCGTTTTTGACAAAATTACTTTATCCCCGCCCCTTACAGAAAATAAGTCGTTGGGAGTCTAACCCCTTTTCACTAGCGCTAGACCAAGGAGATTGTTTTTGCGTCTGAGGTGGAGCGCCACACCTACCATCAGCTCCTTACTTAACTGCATAGATCCCTGTGCTACTCATTTGCTGAGTTAGCGAGGACCGGAATCGAACTAGGAACCTTGTGGTTTCTAGCCGAACGCTCTACCGACTGAGCTAACCCGGTCGCTTATTATTATTATTGTAATCTGAGTCAATTATATTGAACTAACCATC
Source organism: Doryteuthis pealeii (assembly GCA_023376005.1). Lineage (NCBI taxonomy): Eukaryota > Metazoa > Mollusca > Cephalopoda > Myopsida > Loliginidae > Doryteuthis > Doryteuthis pealeii. Next base: position 55,388,182 of record CM042177.1, read on the forward strand.
TAGTGGTTTGTGGTAGGATCACAGAGGTGGGAGAGCCACTGTGAGTGGTTTAAAGTAGGCAAAGAGTTAAGTTAATGGTAAGATAGATAAAAGAGGTAATGGCACGATTAATTGCCGGGTGTTTCTGCAGAGGAATCTGGAGGAATTGAGCAATTTTGCCTCTTGCGGCATACCCTACATTTTGGCCCCCTAGGTTGTTGGATAAACCCAGGTTAACAGTAAGTGCATTTCACTTCTTTTAATTATGCTACATTTTGTCAATATAAGATTTTGTGAAACAGTAGTATAAGTGGAAGTGGGGTGACGGCAGGAGGCGAATTGCGATTTTCAGCTGTTAAAACTTTTGACGACGACGGATTTTCAGCTGCTAAAAATTTTGACGACGACATTGTTGTAGACGACATTGTTGAGACAGCATTTGACTCTCTTCTTTTTGCCCCCCCCCCTCTGTAATATCTTTTGTTTGGGAAATTCTGTTTTGTCCTCCAAATACAGCAGGAAAGGTGTTAAATTTGGTGAAATGCAAATAAAAATATCATGATTTTATTGTTTAACAAGACCCAACGTGTCTTATTTTATTTCTCTGATAAAATATGACCCTACCTTCACCATTTACACCAGACAGCTGGAGTAGCAGACTTTACCGACTGCGCCTCTGCATTTAAAGCAACAAGTTATAGGCCTAAGGCAAATAAACTATACCTCAGAGGAGACGAAGCAAAGTGTGAATTATGAGAAATAAAATTATCGCGCTAAAAATGTTAAAATTTCTTAAACTATCATTGTGCGTATACAAAGATTTCAAATAATAGAAAAATTATTAGTGGCTTGGCTGGATGATTTAATTATTGCAGCGTCATACTTGAGAAATATCAATAATATAAATAATGATCATCAAGTTGCCCTGAAAATGACTCTCTCTCTCTCTCTCTCTCTCTCTCTCTCTCTCCTCTCTCTCTCTCTCTCTCTCTCTCTGTGACAGAGAACACAAGGTGAGTGGTAAACGTGAAGCCATTTTTTATTGTGTCAACTTGTCTGCCTAGTCAAAGGGCAGTAACTCTTTTTTTACAAATATTTTTTTCCCATTACAAGTTTTAGTTTTTATTTTATTTGCATATAACATAATATATCAAAAATATAAATGTTCAGTTGTGATCACATATATAATCTCCAAAAAATTAATTATTTATTATTTTTTTACATTTTATTTTTCGATTTTCGGTACTTATTTTCTCATAGAAGCGCAACCGTAAAAAAATTTTTTGTTTCTATTCATAACTTCGGTCTTTTATCTCATTATCGAAAATGATCAACTTGCAAAACAATTTACGCCCCCAGCATAAGGGGGGTCAAAATTAAGTGACCTGAAAAAAAATGAGAAAGTTTTGAAATAAAAGAAATAATGCATTATAAAGATCATTTATTGATAAATAAACACTGAACATTTCATTAAAATCCGATTATTCCATGATTTTTGGTAAATTATTTTCTGTAGGGGGGGGGGCTAAAGTCATTCGGTCAAAAACGCATTTTAGGCTCATTTTGCCAGTCGCTATTTTCTCATAGAAGAGCAACCGTAAAATTTTTTGTTTTGTTTCTATTCATAACTTCGGTCTTTTATCTCTTTATTTATACTGTAATTAGTATCAGGTAAGGACCAACTTGAAACAATTTTACGCCCCCAACATAAGGGGGGTCAAAATTAAGTGACCTGAAAAAAATGAGAAAGTTTTGAAATAAAAGAAATAATGCATTATAAAGATCATTCTTTGATAAATAAACACTGAACATTTCATTAAAATCCGATAATTCCCTGATTTTTGGTAAATTATTTTCTGTAGGGGGGCTAAAGTCATTTGGTCAAAAATGACTTTGAGGCTCTGTTTGCCAGTCCCTACATTTTATTACAAAATGTGTGGGTTCTGTTTTTTCTGGATCACCCTAATTTTGACATCTTTGTGCAAGTTGGGCCCAAAATTCACCCGCTTACATTCTGAATTGATGAAAAAAATATTTTTCGTGTTTTTGTTTTTTTTTTTCTAAATAATTTATTCATTATAAAATTAAGTCGTTGAATTTGTTGGAAATTTCTTTAAAATCGGAAAATTCCCTAAGAATTTAAAAAAATTAACTCCCTTGGTTATCATTGCGAATACCTATGTATATGTGTGCATGTATGTCTCTGTGTGTGTGAGTGTGAGGGAGAGAGAGTGTGTGTGTGTATGTATGCCTGCTTGTGTGATTATTTGAAACAGTGCCCCCTCCACACCCGTGCATATGCGCATGCGTGTGTTGCAGCCTCTTTTTGAGTTTAACCTGTAAGAGTAACCTCCCTTCCTTTTAAGTAAGGGACGAGGCACTATATGGTTAAAAAACAAGAAAAAAAGAACACTTATTGTTCCTTGTTCTTTTTTCAAACTGTGTAAAGAAAAGAAAGACAAAAAGAAATCTGACGAATTGATAGAAAGAAGTAAGTATGACCATTTGATATTTTCTTTTAGTTTTTTTTATTTACAATTAATACTGTATGTTCCTAGTACGGGTTTTATATTTTTCCTGCTAAAAATTTAGTAATTTTAAAATCTCATGTACGCATTTATTTTGTTTTCAATAAGTGATGACGTTTTTTTCTTTACTTTTTTAATTGAGTAGTGTCACCAAATGAATTATACCATTTAAACCCCTTACACAATTCTTTATTATAGAATTTAATACAATAATTAGGATGTTCATGTACGTACGATATTTATTTAAATTCATTTATTGAGAAGAAATGTATTTATTTATAACGAATATATATTTAAATCTAAAGAAATTGCAATTTCTTTTTTTAAAAAACAAAACTTTATAGACTTAATTATGAAATTATTGTCAAATTTAGAATGTTATTTTTTATTTTCAAACTAGTTGTAGAACGATAACGTAGACGTGTCATTAGTAGAATATTCTAGAATGAAATGACACTTTTTTTTCTCTAGTTTTATCATACCACTGTTGGTAATTTAGTCCCTAGTAACCACTAATAAATTCATAGGTAATTCTATTTCATTTATAGAAATTGAAAATTATTCTTTTTATAAAGAACTTTAAAGACTTTATCATAAGATTGCACTCAAATTTCAAATGTTATTTTATTTTCGAACTCGTAGTAAAACGATGATGTAGACGTGTGTCATTAGAATATTCTGGAATCAAATGACACTTATTTTTTTTTCTCTAGTTTTATCATTCCACAACAGGTAATTTAATTCCTAATAACCACAAATCAATTCAGGGTTAATAAGTATACCCAACATTGACCTAAAATGCGTTTTTGACAAAATGAATTTAGCCCCCACCCACCGAAAATAATTTACCAAAGATCAGGGAATTATCAGATTTTAATGAAATCTTCAGTGTTTATTATCAATAAATGATCTTATAATGCATTATTTCTTTTATTTCAAAACTTTCTCATTTTTCCAGGGCACTTAATTTGAACCCCCCACCTTACTTTGGGGGTGTAAAATATGGCGAGGGGTAATTATGAGGAAGACCGTCCTCAAAACTTGCTACCGGTGATTGCTGAAAAACCAGCCCAGCTACGGTTGAAGTCCGTAGCCGAAGCAGTGTCACTTGAAAGTAAACAACCAACTTAGGGCGTTTTTTGTTTTTTTTTCGACATTCACTACATATCAAAAAAAATCCAAAACGTTTATTTTTTTCGGTATTTTCATTTTATTTTAATATATTTATTTCCAACAATCAATTACAAGTAAAAAAAAAATCAAAATATTTAGATATTCTTGCTTATTTAAACTAAAAACAAGACATTAAACAAACATGAATAAAAGAAAATCTGAGTATTTAGATATTCTTTTATATTTTAATAAAATAAAAAATAAAACCATCTATCTATCTTCACGTCTATCTATTGCTTCGGCTACGGACTTCAATCGTAGCTGGTGTTGGTTTTTCACCACTCACCATTAGCAAGTTTTGAGGCTTCCTCATAAATTACCTTGGTGTGTTATTCCTTGATTGATACTAATTACAGTAGAAATAAAAATTTGTATTTTTTTTAGAAAGACTTATCTTTTCTTTTTTTCTTGTACCTATAATTTTACAGTACTAAATATATTTTATTTATGCATTTCAATATTCCTTTAATGTATATATTCGAAATCTACCATTTTTGTGAGAAAGTTTTATTTCTAAAGTGAGAGGTTGATTAAAATTGTTGGAAAAAAATTTACCAAAACTAGGGAATTATCCAATTTTAATGAAATTTTCTATGCAGAAAAGTTTTTTGCCAAAAAAGCCGGACATAAAAATGAGAGTCCAGTTATTCATAATGATTACATTGAAAAATTGAACCCCACTTTAGAACTAAGTGAAACCAAACCTTTCTTGTACAATACCACATTAAAATGAATATATCTTTTACAAATATTCAAATAACAGAGTAATAAAAAATGAGTCTTCTAAAAAAAAAATACAAATTTTTATTTCTACTGTAATTTAGTATCAATCAAGGAATAACACACCAAGGTAATTATGAGGAAGACTGTCCCGGTTATAAAATAAAACTAATGCATTATAAAACTAATTCATATGAATTAGTTTTATAATGCATCAGTTATTTTATTTCAAAATTTTCTGATTTTTTTTTCTAATCACTTAACTTAGACCAGCCCCCTCCTTGTTTGGGGGGCGCAATATATTAGTATGATATATATGTGTTTGATACTATTCTACATAAATAAAAAGGGAAAAGTATTATCTGCGTTATTCAGACTATTCATCTTCATCTTTGTTATCTGTACAACGTTCGGCCGATATGCCCTCCGGCCTTCTTCAGGTATTTTTTTCAGACTCGGGAACTTTCCTGTTGTAGTTGGGAACCTTCTTGTCGTAATCGGGAGCCATCACGGAACCTTAACCTAATCCTCTATTCAGTCCACGGGGTATTCAGTCCATAGCTAGGGTAGGAGTTGTGTTAATTATTCTTCTATGTACTTTACCGCCACTCAGGATTGAACCCGGAATCCAGAGATAACTGTCACTTAGAACTGTCTTAACCTAACTACCTTATCCACTAGGCCATGTGTCCAACAAAAATACCTGAAGAAGGCTGGAGGGCATATCGGCCGTTAACGTTGTACAGAACAATGAAGATGAGGACAATAGTCCGAATAACACAGATAATACTAATCATCGAGCCTCATCTCAAACATTCAGAGAAAAAAGGAAAAAGACCAAAAGGTGGGAATACAAGAAAATTTTTTTATAGAATCTACTTGCATAGTAACAAGTACCGAAAATTTGAAAATAAAAATGAAAAAAGCTTTTCCTTATGAAACTGTCAAATTTATCCCAAACACCCTGTATATTCTTATGCGAAGAAAGAAATGGATATAAAATCCGACAATGTAAATATGTATAAAAGTTTTTGCGAAAAAAAAACAAGAAATACTTATTAAAAAACTATTTATTTTATTTTAACATTTTTCGGACTTCTAAAACCAACAATTTCTGAGATTGGTGTTTCATCGTCATTATTTGAAATGGGAACGCTATCATTGTTATATACTGACGTTTTCACAGTACCAAATCTAATATAACGTGCATACCTTTCTTACTTCTTACTCTGGTCGTATTTTCTTCTGGACGGCTTTGCTATTCTGATCGTCTATCATCTATCTTAGTCTCGCGTCTGGTGTTGACTTTCTTCTATGGATTCCGGGTCTGGTTTCTGTTAGGGATCACTCCTTATAGAAGCCCTGTGTCATTGTTCGTTTTTAGGTAATAAACACAAGACTTCGATTTACGTTGATGTTACTTTATTTGTAAATCCCCAACCAGACAATCTGCGCAAATGAGATTTACATGTTACTAGCTCGGTTTCTAACTTCTAACTGACTTAAACTTACTATATCCTTAAACCGAAGAGGGCCTTCTATGGGGGTTCCAGTTTTCACGATTTATCCCCGAAAAGCAAGGTCAGAGTGAGGTCAAGCGCTGTCGCTAACTCTCAAGGCCATCAGCTGCACTAATAGACATAATGATTTCTACAATACCTTATAAAAGTATTAGGGATCCAATAATTATGTAACACATTGCATTGTGTTTCATTTTACATTTTCTGACATTTCTAGTGTCAAGAGGAGCCTTTTTTAAGGCTCACAACCTTTTGCATGTTTCCACAGTTTTCTTTTTATATGGTTTATGAATTTTGAGCCCTGTTGATGGTTTAATTAAAACCGAAACAATGAAGTGTTGGCTTTCTAAATGTCAGTCTTTGATATATTTTCTTGTTTTTTCAAAAACATTATACATATTTATATTCTTACTATAAGCGGCTACCCAGCATCGCATGGGTAGAGGGGGGATTTTTTTTTTAAAGTTAGTCTTGCAGATCCATTATTACTCATTTTGATAATCATCTAGTTGGGTATTATTCAATAAAAGAAAAAAATATTTGTTCCATTTAGGGGGGGGGTAAATTTCCGATATAGTTTTTGAACAAAAAAATATGGCTGATTGATACTAAAGTAAAGTAGTTATTAACAAATTTTTTTAGAATCTGATAATATGAACTTTAAACTTAAAATTTTGTTGCTCATAATTTAAATGAATTTTGCAATATTAATTTATTCATAGTATAAATATTAATCAAAGTTTTGAAATAAAATAACTGATGCATTATAAAATTCATTTATTGATAAAGCAATACAGAAAATTTCTTTAAAATAGGATAATTGCCTGATTTTTGGTAATCTTTTGTTTTTTTGCAATCGTGAATGTTACTCTTTTGTAAATGTCAAATCACCAGAAAAATTAACTGAAATTTTGTACAGATGTGCACTGTGTTAGACAGTCCCTGAAATTTGAGCTTCAATTCCAAAAATTGGGGGAGTTATGTCGACTTTTAGCTCTCCAAATTTGGTAGGGTTTGTGAAAATGGTGACTTTTGTAATCTATTTTTTTCTGTAAAATGAGGTCTAGAGCTTTCCTACTCCTAAGACTTGGTGTAAAAAGGCATTTTTTCCCAAGGAATTAAAAAAAAAAGTCTGAAAGTTAACCAGTTTTAAGTTATTGATGATTTCTGGGTTTTTTCCTAGCAAGATCAATATCCTGATGTGGCAGTGCATCTATGACAAAACATTTTTCTATTTCATTTCATATATATTGAACATTATTTAGATAATTTGGTGTTTGCTCAGAACTGAAGCTACAACATCAGTTAAAATTTTGCAAATTAGAAATAATAATTTAAAACTGATTAACTTTCATACTTTTTTAATAGCAATTTTTTATTCCTTGGGCAAAAAATACTTTTATAAACCAATTTTTAGGAGTAGGGATGCTCTAGAATCTTGCAGACAAAATAATTTACAAAATGTTGCCATTTTTGTTGACTGACCACTAAATTTGGAAAGCTAAAAATCAACATAACTCCGCAAATTCCTGGAAATGGAAGCTCAAATTTTAGGGATTGTCTAACATTAACATAGTCTACACATGTATAAATTTTTTGAAAAATTGAACTGTGTAGGAGACATGGTCTGAATGATTTGACATGGAATTAACCAAATATACCATTTTTAAAGAGTGTTTCCGGCTGAACGCAATCAAAATTAACCAAAAAAAATCGTTTTATATGTATTGAAAATGAATTATGTGTAATATTATTTTGCTATTTTTATTGATGTTCATTATGTTACTACTTTTCGACTTACACAAAAATTTGACCTTAAATAATCGATTTAATTTTAATTTGTTTTTAAAATTTTTAGCAAACAAAAAATTGGGTATCCTTAGCATAATAATAAACTGGAGTCTCTTTTTTGGCTTTTTTTTCTTCTTAGAAACAGCTTTTCTTGTTAGCCTCAGTTTATAATCTTAAATCCGTATTTTTACAGTACGGAAGCCCAAAAAGGAAGCCAGATTATTGAACTTGCATTTTCTATTTCTTTCTGAAAAAGATCTTAGTGATATATGTTATTGTTTTTAAATCCAAGGGTATTATTGGTATGTAAAATAAACAACCTCATCTAGGACTTGAACTCTGGTCACCTCGTCCATTTCCCTACAATGATACTTCCCCATCAATATGGTAACACTTCCTCCCCCAACAAATTGGTATCTCGGCTATAACACTAGACTGCATTCAGTAATGAAGCTCTTGTTCTGTAGCTCTTGGGAGTATTGAGTCAACCCTGTTGTGCCATTACTCTAGATCAACTCTTTTATTAGAAAGATCAGTTATAAAGTGGGGGTTTGATTTATAATATAAGCATAATAATAAACTGGACCCTTTTTTGGGCTTTTTTTTCTTGATAGCCGTGGCTACAATCTTAATTTCTCTCTGAAAAAAGATCTTAGTGATACATGTTATTTTTTAAAATCCAAGGGTGTTATTGTTATGCAAAATGTAAAAAACCTTATCTAGTATTGAACTCTGGTCTCCTGGTCCATTTCCTACTTTGACGACCATTACACCACTAGTACCTCCATCATGATGGACTCTCCCGTCGATCGACATATGAGTGTTCATACAATGAACATCCACACAGTGATTTGTTTATAGTGGTGAAGGCTTGTGTTAGACCATCCACACTTTTTGGCACAGTCGATAGGAAAGAATTGGTGCATCAAGGGTTGCCACAAACCCAATCAACGACTGACCTCGTGAATTTTGAATTCAGAGTTATCCCTCTCCTAGACTGGTTACCTACCCAAGGCTGAAGGACCCAGTCTGCCTTACTATTGAACCCATAGCTGGAGGGAGAATATATGGATTCCTTTCCCAAGTGTATTAGCACTATGTGAAATGCCGACAGCTTCGTCTAGGAATTGAACTCAAATCAATGGGTCCATTTTCCACGACTCTAACCACTAGCCCACATAACAATACTAAGGTGCCCTGTTAGGGGTGGTTAGAATACATTAACTGCTTCCCCAACGATATGGTAACATCTTCTCCCCCCCCCAAATTGGTATCCCCGGTATGACACTAATCTGGATTCCATCATGAATATCTTGGGGTTATGTAATTTAAAGAATATGGAGTTAATACTTTATTGTAATTACTCCTAGGTCCACTCTGATCTGGTGTTAGAACAGAGAGCCTTAATTTTCCAGCACATGCATCACAAAGCTTAATTCAGGAAATCTTAAAAGGACACAATAAAACACCTAAATTCATGAGGAATCTATCCTGTGTCAGCACAGAGCTGATGGGTGTAAGATTTTCATGATCGGCTAACACTGGTGTGTCCGTGAGTAGAAGTCCATAGGTTAACATAGCCCATATGTTTCTCCTTACTTCACTAGAAGTGTTCTGTATGTCTTTTTCCTTTTGTATTGTGTGATAGGAAGTAGTCGTATAACTGTATGATGCTGTATCTAGGATTTTTTCAAAATCTTTTTTTTATCTCACACATAAATTAGTTGAAAAAATTTGCAATTAATGTTCAAATATGAAAAGAAAATAGCTGAGAAAAAATGCCAATGATTTAAAAAAATCAGAGTATCAAGTTTTGATTTAATAGGTTATAAAGATATTTAGGAAAATGACTAGGGAAGGAGAAACCATGGTAATAATGGTTGCTTGGTTAGATTTTATGGTATGTCAACCCTTGTTGGGTTATTTTATGCCAAAGACATTTTGTTTTATGCATCTTATTTTATTATTTATTTGAGTACTAAATCTTTTTTTTAAACTCAATTTTTTAAACAGATTTTTTTAATTTGACATAGATGGGACTCTATTAGGTAGTACCACTCCAGGTCAAAGTGGGCCTGGGAGTATGATGAAGAATCACTCCACATTCCCCAGAGCTCCAGAATTGGAACTTGACAACCAGAAAAAGTTTAACATCATACCCAGGACATTAAGACTCTCAGCCACCACCTTCTAGTGTTGCATACCCTTTCTTTACTGGCATTAAATAATTATAATGTTGCATACCTCTTTTTTTAATTCTATTTCTTGGCCGTCTAAAAAGCCACACATCTCCTCAAAGAACAAGGAATCATAGATGTTTGAAGAATAACAATACAAAGAGAAAATTAACAAATAGAAATAAACTAAACAGATCTTTAAAAAATACCTAAATATAATATTCAACAAGAAACTCTTTTTTTTTTTTTAATCTCACACATAAATTAGTTGAAACATAAATATCAAAAAGCCACACATCTCCTCAGAGTCTGGAATCACACCAGATGGGTTATGCTAAATGCACTTTAGTCAAATTTTACCATTCCTTAATCAAATCGATTATGTGGGATTCCATTACATTCTACAAAAGTATTCAACAATTTAATGTAAATTTCTTCTCATTTGCCTTGGTAGCAACATAAAAACAAGAGGGTGTATTTATTTTTAAATTCCAGCATGAATAATATAAATTTTCTAAATATATTTGGACATGTTTTGAAAGTCAACGAACTAATTCTTACATATACTAATCAGTTTTCTATCTTGGTAAATACAGCTTCAAACTCAGGACGTTTATGACACACCTTGTATTCTGAAAAAAAATGAGTGTTCCATTCATTGTTCATTTCTATCTTGGTAAATACAGCTTCAAACCCATTACTTTTATGACACACCTTGTATTGTGAAAAAAATTAACGTTCCATTAATTGTTCATTTCTATCTTGGTAAATACAGCTTCAATCAATTTCATATTGACCGCAGACCATCCAAGTGAGAGAGAAACAGAGAGAGAAAAGGTGTGATAGAATGATAGAGAGAGAGAGAAGGGGGTGATCGAATGAGAGAATGAGTGAGAATGAGAGAGAAAGAATAGGGAAAGTGTGATAAAAAGATAGAAAAATTGTGAGAATAGAACCAAAGAGAATAAGAGAGAATGATTGAAAAAGAGAGAAAGAGAGAGAGACAGAGAATGCATGTTTTTTTTTAAAAGCAGATCATCCAAGGGAGAGAGAAACAGAGAAAAAGAGAAGGAGATGTTGAATGCTGCAAAATTAAAAATTCTATTTGGATCAGTGCATGAATTACCCATTTTTCACCTTCCAACGTTATGCTGAACATCTAACAACCAGGTAATGGAATTGGGAACAGGAAAAGTTGTTTTTTTTTAATTTCGATTGATACTTGCATTTGGTAGGTAACAACAATTGGGAATATTCTCGTACATTTCTAATAATTTCAGGAAAGTATCGCTGCAAGCTTTTTCATGGATTGAACTTACCTTTTTGTTTTACTTTTTTCTTCTTTATTTTTTAGCTCTTAACGCATGGATTTTGGTTAATATCAGCATCTTTGTTTCATTCAGCAGATTTCATCACTTTAGCATAAAATAAGGAGACCGAGGGAAAACGATGTTCACAATGCATTGGTGTTGTGAATAATTAGCATTATTGTAGCCCATTTTCCCTTTTTTCTCGTTTTGTTTGGACGAAACTAATTTCATTTTCCACTTGCAATTTGATGTAGGAAACAAAAAATAAGCTTTCTTATCTAAAGGAAAACACAATTTTCTGCTATGAAGCAGAAAAAAAAAGAAGAGTTGAACATTGTGCACCACCTGTCTTATTTTTATATGACTATTTTCGTTTATAAAAATTAACTACAACCAGAGTATTCAATTTGGGGTAGTTTAATGAGTTTAATATCATTTGGTGTGGACCACTAGTTTCTGCAGTCTATGAACCCTAACCAAAAAGGGGTAAGGGGAAGTTAGAATATCACTGTCAAACTAGTCAGATGAGGCAAAAAACTGTAAGTGTTTGTATTTCTCTTAGGTTTTTTAATTTCGTAAGTTTATTGTTGCATTTGCTGTTATTAAATGCTATTTGTTTTCCTTGTACAGTTTCACGGTGATTATCAAATAAACCTAATATCATCAGTAAGAATTGTCATTCCTTCACTTTGTCTGAGACCAGCCACAGTTACAGAGCTTCCATCACCGTTTTCTACAGCTATTATGAACACATAGCCCAGCATTTGTATGAATGCTACTTTCATGTTCATTATCTAATGACATCAGTAAGAATCCTCATGCCTTTACTTTATCCAAGACCAGCCCGGCAATTAAACCAGCAAGGTCTGAGACTGACCGTAGCTGCCATTCTAACCTCCCTAATAGAAAGTGTATACAAAAGCCAATGAACCCCACAAGCAATAATACATAAAAGAGCTGAACATTGTACACCACTAAAGCCTGGGACTGACCTTAGATGCCTTTCCAACCACTCTTGTAGAAAGTCTATATCTAGAAGCCAATGAACCCCCACTAGCAATAATACATAAAAGAGCTGAACACTCTACACCAACAAGTCCTAACACTGACCTTAGTTGCCTTTCCAACCACTCTTGTAAAAAGTCTATATCTAGAAGCCATTGAACCCCCACTAGCAATAATACATAAAAGAGCTGAACACTCTACACCAACAAGTCCTAACACTGACCTTAGTTGCCTTTCCAACCACTCTTGTAGAAAGTCTATATCTAGAAGCCAATGAACCCCCACTAGCAATAATACATAAAAGAGCTGAACACTCTACACCAACAAGTCCTAACACTGACCTTAGTTGCCTTTCCAACCACTCTTGTAGAAAGTCTATATCTAGAAGCCAAAGAACCCCCACTAGCAATAATACATAAAAGAGCTGAACACTCTACACCAACAAGTCCTAACACTGACCTTAGTTGCCTTTCCAACCACTCTTGTAGAAAGTCTATATCTAGAAGCCAATGAACCCCCACTAGCAATAATACATAAAAGAGCTGAACACTCTACACCAACAAGTCATAACACTGACCTTAGTTGCCTTTCCAACCACTCTTGTAGAAAGTCTATATCTAGAAGCCAATGAACCCCACTAGCAATAATACATGAAAGAGTTGAACATTGTACACACTAAAGCCTGGGACTGACCTTAGATGCCTTTCCAACCTTTCTTTGTTTTTCCTAATTTTCATTCAGTTTGTTTTTCAAGGATTATAAAACATCTGTCCAAAGTAAAGTTGTTTTTTGTTGGTTACATATTTGTGAATGTACAATTTTGAGTGTAAATATATATTCATGAATAATGGAATGTCCTTTACTTTCTAAATAAATCTTTGGCCAAAGTAAAATTTCCATTATTTAAATTATGTTCCATATTGTTAGGGAGAGTTATCTCCCCCGTAACAATTTGAACTGGATACTCTCTAAAAAGGAGGGGGACAAAATACTGACAGCCAGACAGACAAGAACTGGGCCCAATATGTGACACACGTGTATCCAACATCAAACTGAACTGAATCCAAAACCATCCCACTGTATTCCCTGTCAGTGAGAATAAATAAAACAAATATTGTTATTATTAACATATTCCCTGTTTTTATTATCAATTCTGTATATCCTACATCTCGGGATATAACATATATAATTATTTTTCTGAAATTGTTAATTTTTTTTTTATGTCTGAACATGAATGATATGATATGTCTCTATTAAGTGAAGCACTGAGTGATTTATTCTAATTTCCTCACTTCAAATAAATCATGAGTCTTTTGTGTATTTAATAATACTTTTTTTAATTTTATTTACAGATATCAAATGCAGTGGAGGACAACATTTTGAAATTCAAAAAAGGACTGAAGAGAACACCAATTCTTGCAAAAGAAAAAAAGAGGAAAAATAAGGCAGGAAATTTACTGATTTTATGGGGAAAAAGTTTTTATTTTTATTTTTCTAATACAAATTCATAACATTTACATTGATTACCAGAACATGGTGATGTAAAGATATTAAAGTAACAGGGTTTTTTTAAAACTTGGCTTCTGCTTTAAAATGTGGCATAGGGAATGATCAAAAATTAGAAAACAGAACTGAAAAATGATTGGAAAACAGAACTGAAAAATGATTAGAACAACCTATATATATATATATATATATATATAATATATAAATCCACTCTACTAATGTATTGAGCACTCTTATATTCTATATAACCCCACTTATCCGGATTATTATTTATTGACTGTTGAATTTGTGACTAACTTGATATTATATTCGCTAGTAAGCCACTCTCTTTACACACACACAAATATATATACATATGATAAAGGAAAATAAAATATTGAGTTAAATGCAATATTGATGGTTGATACAAGCATTAATCGGATTGGTCAATGTTATAACCAATATATATATATATATATATATATATATATATATATATATATATATATAAGGAATTGGATGTAATTAATCAATATCTTGATTAATTCATTTGAATTAACCCTGAAGATCCTTATGGTGAAACTCGAGTAGGTTATATCAATACATACTGTAATACTATATATATATACATATATATATGTGTGTGTGCGCGCGCACTGAGGTAGATATGACTCAGATAGACACATACATAAAGAAATAAAAACCTGCATATATACAGACTGTGATGGATGGATAGCTACATATGTACAGACTGATACATACATATATACATATATATATATAGAGAGAGAAAGAGACTGAGATACATTCATACATATGTACAAACATAGATACATATAGAACATTCTAAAATATTCCACTTGAATAATCTAGCGTATTAAAGCAATTTAAAAGTTTCAGATTCATGTTAAATATTTGAATTAAAAAAAAAACAAGAGAAAACACATTACATCATATCTATTACTAAACTCACAATTCAAATTATACCTGCAATTACACACAGAGGAGAAATACTTCTCTTATTAAGTGAGCATATAAATTGTTTAACCTTATTCAAAACAAACATGGAAAGAATCAGAGAAAGTTTCTTTGGAAAGTGTTTGTGAATTAGCTATTTCAGATTTAAAAATTTATTGGCAAACACACATTGTGAAGTTTGTTGATCAGCATTTTCAAACTGTCTTTCCTAATTTTCATTCAGTTTGTTTATCAAGGATTATAAAACCTCTGTCCAAAGTAAACTTGTTTTGTTGGCTACATATTTGAGTATGAATAATTTTCTCATATATTCATCAATTTTGTAATGTCCTTTTCTTTCTAAATAAATCTTTAGCCAAAGATAAAATTTCTGTTATTTAAATTATATTCCATCTAAATATGTTTAAAAAATTTAATTTTTTTTTTTTATATCTGAACATGAATGACATGATATATAAGTATTAATTGAAATACAGTGATTTATTCTAATTTTGAAATAAATCATGGGTCTTGTTTTCCTTAATAATACCTGTTCTTCATTTACAGATATCAAATGCAGTGGAGGACAAAATTTTGACGAGGACTGAAGAGAAAACCAATTCTTCCACTGTGTGATGATCTAAATTTTCACATATTTCCTTTAAAAAAAGCATGGAAAAATACACTGGTGAGAAACCTTTTTCTTGTGAAGCGTGTGGATCAGTATTTTCAAAAAATTCAAATTTGAATAGACACCTACGAAAACACACTGGTGAGAAACCATTTTCTTGTGAAATTTGTGGATCAGCATTTTCAGAGAGGTACTATTTGAAAAGACACATGCAAAAACACACCGGTGTAAAAACATTTTCTTGTGAAGAATGTGGATCATCATTTTCAGAGAGTAGCACTTTGAAAAAACACATGCGAACACACACTGGTGAGAAACCATTTTCATGTCAAGTTTGTGAATTAACATTTTCACAGGTAGGCCATTTGAATAGCCACATAAAAACACATACGGGAGAGAAACCATTTTCTTGTGACATTTGTGGAACATCATTTTCCTGGAATTCAAATTTGAAAAGACACATGCGTACTCACAATGATGAGAAACCATTTTTATGTGAAGTTTGTGAATCAGCATTTTCAGATAAGAACTATTTGAAAAGACACATGCAAATACACACTGGTGAGAAACCATTTTCTTGTGAAGTCTGTGGATATGCACATTCAACTAATTCACAATTGAATAGACACCTGCGAAAACACACTGGTGAGAAACCATTTTCTTGTGAAGTGTGTGAATCAGCATTTTCAGAGAGGGGCACTTTGAAAAAACACATGCGTACACACACTGGTGAAAAGCCCTTTTCTTGTGAAGTGTGTGGATCAACATTTTCAGAGAGCGGCACTTTGAAAAAGCACATGCGTACACACACTGGTGAAAAGCCCTTTTCTTGTGAAGTGTGTGGATCAGCATTTTCAGAGAGGGGCACTTTGAAAAGGCACATGCGTACACACACTGGTGAATAGCCCTTTTCTTGTGGAGTGTATGGATCAACATTTTCAGAGAGGGGCTCTTTGAAAAGGCATTTCACTGAAAAACCATTTGAAAAAAAAAAAACATACAAACACACATTGGTGAAATAAACATGAAAAAACTGTTCTCATTATTGATGTAATGTCGTCGGGGTGGCTTAAAGTTGGTATCAGCCAATCAGCCAGGGAGTCTATACCCTTTTCACTAGTGCTAGACAATGGAGATTGTTTTAGTATCTGAGATGGAGTGCCACACCGATCATCAGCTCCTTACTTTACCACACAGATTCCTGTGCTACTCATATGCTGAGTTGGTGAGGGCCAGCATCAAACTAGGAACCTGGTGGTTTCTAGCTGAACACTACCGACTGAGCTAACCCGACCATTATTGATCTAATTGTCCCAAATGATTATGGCTTCATTAGATCCAAACATGAAAAAATTACAGAATATCAAGACCTCAAGAATGACCTAAAAACAACTTGGTCATTGAAAGAAATCTATATCTTATCAGTTGTGATAGAGGCAAATAGGTTGATTAAGTAAAACTTGAAAAAATACCTGGCGGACCAAGCTGCTATGAATTACAAATAGCAGCTATCAAAGGAACATGCTCTATCCTAAAACGATCCTTAGGATACAAATAATGATTATAAAGGAATCAAGTGTTAGCCTCTTGGCTACTGAAGTTTGTGGATCTGCATTTTCAGATCATTCAAATTTGAATAGATACATTTGAACACATACTGGTGAATGAAATTAATATTATATCTGTTGCATACTGATGGTTTTCATGGTACCAAATCGATATAATGTTGTATACCCTTTTCTTACTTCTAGTCATCTTCTCTTCTGGCCGGCTTTGCTATTCTGATCATCTATCTTGGTCTGGTCTAGCGTCTGGTGTTGACTTGGTATATCTTCTAAGGTCTGGTCTTCTATGCTA
This sequence comes from Doryteuthis pealeii, assembly GCA_023376005.1. Classification (NCBI taxonomy): domain Eukaryota; kingdom Metazoa; phylum Mollusca; class Cephalopoda; order Myopsida; family Loliginidae; genus Doryteuthis; species Doryteuthis pealeii. Next base: position 55,405,315 of record CM042177.1, read on the forward strand.
GGGATTTCTCCTTATCAGAAGCCCTGTGTCATTGTTAGTTTTTAGTAAACACAAGACTTCGATTTTCTTTTAATGTTATTTATTCAGTAAATCCCCAACCAAGACATAACATAGCGCGCGTATGCAGAGTTACAGTTTTAGACAGAGCATCAGGCTTGTTGGGCTTCTGTAATTTTCCATAGAATGACCCGGCCATGGTATGAAAGGGGTCATCCCCTCAGAATTACAGGGAATTGACAATAATCTTATGCAACCGCATAGATTATGTAACATATCATTTGTTTCATAGGCAACCAACATTGGTCATATGACTGGGTTCTCCAACAAAGATAGACATAAAAGACAAGTCCATTAAACCATCTTCAATAGATCTGAGCATGAAAAAATTACAAAATATCAAGAATGACCTAAAAACAACTTGGTCATTGAAAGAAATATATATCATATCAGTTGTGATATAGGCAAATAGGTTAAGTAAAACTTGAAACAATACCTGGTGGAACAAGCTGCTATGAAATACAAATAGCAGCTATCAAAGGAACATGCTATATCCTAAAACGATCCTTAGGATACAAATAATGATTATAAAGGAATCAAGTGTTAGCCCCAGCAAGAGGCCCCTCGGCTACTGAAGTTTGTGGATCTGCATTTTCAGATCATTCAAATTTGACTGAGGGAATAAAAAAATGTAAAGAAAATCTAATTCTCCATGGAATTATCTTTAAAACATAAAAATAATTCACTTTCCCATTCATTAAGTGAGTCAAATTACCAAAATGACTGAGGGAATAAAAAAATGTAAAGAAAATCTAATTAAAACATAAAAATAATTCAATTTCCCATTCATTAAGTGAGTCAAATTACCAAATGACTGAGGGAATAAAAAAATGTAAAGAAAATCTAATTCTCCATGGAATTATCTTTAAAACATAAAAATAATTCACTTTCCCATTCATTAAGTGAGTCAAATTAACAAAATGACTGAGGGGATAAAAAATGTAAAGAAAATCTAATTCTCCATGGAATTATCTTTAAAACATAAAAATAATTCACTTTCCCATTCATTGAGTGAGTCAAATTAGAATAGATTTCTTTTTTACAGTAACACATACTGGTGAATGAAATTCATATTATATCATTTGTTTCATAGGCAACCAACATTGTTCATATGACTGGGTTCTCCAACAAAGATAGACATAAAAGAAAAGTCCATCAAACCATATATCATCAATAAATCTAAAAACATTTACATCATTTTATATGTAACTGTTCCAAATGATTGGTCTGGCAAAACAGGAAAAATACCTCAATCCAATCCCTAAGACGTTAGTTAAAAAAAGGTTAGTTAAAAAAAAAAAATTGACTAACAATTGCGGACAGAAGTTTATATACACCACCAGTTTTACCACCTTGGAATAACGGCTACCGTTTGAATTGGCCAATTATAGACCCCCCACCACAAAAAATAGCAGCAGCAGCAACACAAAATTCCCCAAATGGCAACAATCCAAACTGTAACCTTTTTTTATTAAAACTAGCAAATATATGCACCCTTCGGGTGCAAGTATTTAGGTTTTGATGTAATAAAATATTGTATCAAATTAGAAATTATTTAGATAAACTGAGGGGGTATAATCGAAAAATAGAACAGCTTTAAATCTAACTCTTCCATCATTTGCCATCACTCACGTCTTTCATTTTTCCTAATTTATCTATTTAGTTAGATTATGAAGTATTTAATAAAATTAAAGTTCTTTCGTCTTGTTTATGGATTTCTTTTAAGATTTATCCCAGAGATCTTTGCTCAGATTCGTTAAGTGAAAACCAAACAATTAGAAATCAATAATATTAAGCATATATTTATTAAAATCAAATTCTTAATATCAATATGCAAATTAGCCTTCTCGTTCACACTCTAAACCGCTATTTTGTTGAATATATAAATATACTTACATGTTATTAGTATGTAGATTAATCCAACAGTGTTAATAAGGTATAACAATTTTATCAATGATTGAGGTTTAAATAAAAATAAATTCATGGTGAATGTGACGTCAATAATTAAGGGAATTGTGACTTGAGTAGAGATTTAGTTTCGGTTACAGACAAACAAACACACAATCTCCATTATAATAAGATAAAAAAATTCCAACAACAAAAGACTATGATTCCTAAATATCTTTGTTACAACAATGACCCATACGTTTATTTTTACAATCTACATAAAAAATAATATAGCAAAAATATGTAGAGATATAAATCTTATATTTACTTAAGATAAATGATATTCCAAATGTAAGTAAAAATTTGTTTACATTTCTTAAGCCAACAAAACTGAAACTAAAATGCCCTGCTCTCAATGAAACAAGGAAGGTTTAAAATAGGCCTCCAGTTCGATCTCTTTTCTATACTATGAACCCCATGGTTCTATTGATTCATTATTCTCCCTGTTATTGTCACAAAAGACATTTTGAAGTACAAATTGCAGCTAAAAAAAAAGACCAACATCAATCCTAAATAAAAGAATGTAAGTATAATACATAGACAAATCAAGTGTTAGTCCGGGCAAGGGACCCCCTTAGTTTCTATAATAAAACAAAACAACTTTTTTTTTTTTTTTTTTAAGAAGAGAAACCACTTTCTTGTTATGCATTTTTAATGAGTTCTAAACACTTTGTAACTATTTTCTAAAATTGAAACTTTAATTTTGCTATGTTTTCTTTAACTGCATTTTTTTCTTTATTGCCAATATCCACATGACAATGTCAGTGGGCAAAAAAATATGAAAGGTAATCTTTTTCTGCTTTTAAAAATAAATCAAATTTCTTTCGTCCATGTTGTCTTTCTTTTTTCTTCATTTGCTATTTTGATTGGACTTAGCAATCATGTATCATATCCAGTAGTTTTAGCACTTATATTCAACTGACACCTATGGACCAGCTTCATGAAATGACTTAAATAATTAATCTCCGACAGGAGAGACTTAATAAAAGATACCAGTTATCCTTATACCCTCTTCACCAAACTGGTAGGTTTCTCAAACTTAACCCTGCATATAGGAAGAACATTTATATTGTTTGTCATTCATTGTTTTGTTTTAACTGCTAGACCGGTAATACTTTTTTTGGTACGATCAACTGTCACTCATTTGAGTTTGGCCTATGACATCAGCTTTAGACACGCCCACAAATTTTTATGAAAACAAACGTCTCTTCGTTTACACGAGTACGACCAAGACCAAACACTTATACATATAGGAAGAACATTTTTATTGTTTGTCATTCATTATTTTTTTCTTTTTTTGTTTTCTTATTTATAAACTTTTAGGATTAAATTTAGATTTAATTCATTTATCATTGTTAGCCTTACAATAACTGCTAGACTTAATGGTGGAATTACATCATATCAATCATGGCCTGCTGAGGGTGAGTCTGTAAAATATATACCGTGTGTGCGTGTTGTTTTTTATTTATAAACTTTTAGGATTAAATTAAGAATTCATTTATTTATCATTGTTAGCCTCACAATAATTGCTAGACTAACTCAATAATGGTTCCAGATAGTTTGATGATCATCCCCTTCCAGTTCTAAGCACATGTTGTACATTTTTCCACTATTTGATTTGTGTCTTTTTCTCTGAATGTTTGAGATGAGGCTTGAAGATTAGTATTATCTGCATTATTCGGACTATTGTCCCCATCTTCATTGTTATTTGTACAACGTTTCAGCCGATATGCCCTCCAGCCTTCTTCAGGTATTTCTTGCCGGACTCGGGAACCTTCTTTTCGAAGAAAGTTCCCGAGTTTGAAAAGAAGGTTCCTGAGTCCGACAAGAAATACCTGAAGAAGGCCGGAGGGCATATCGGCCGAAACATTGTACAAATAACAATGAAGTTTGGGACAATTGTCTTTTTATATTTCATAACTAAAAGATAAATGGAACCATGAATTTTTTTGCACTGACCATGCATGAACTTTAGTTTCAGCATTGATCCCTATGGTGAAATTACATCATATCAATCATGGCCTGCTGAGGGTGGGCCTGGAAAATATATACTGTGTGTGTGTGTGTGTGTGTGTGTTTGAACCCTTTTGATTAGTGTTATCAATAATATTTTAAATATTATACACTTGATAATTTTTAGGAAAATTAAAAAGATGAAATAAAAGAATGAAAGTTATCTAAGTAACAGAGAAAATAAATCTTATTTTAAGAGGATGTGTTAGATTAAATGAAAGTTAAGCCAACTTCCTTTATGTCAGTGAGAAGGGTGACTACATTAATATTGATATTATCTATAAACTCAAACAAAATATCTTAAATAAGAGAAGAAAGAATAGAATAAAAAGATAACTAAATAATAGAGTAAATAAATTTTAGCTTAAGAGGATGTTAGATTAAATGAAAGTTAAGCCAACTTCCTTTATGTCAGTGAAAAAGGTGACTACAATAATACTGACAATATCCACTATTTCAGAATGATTACTATTTTCATCCTCTACATTTTATGAATGGTGATTGACACTTCTTTTCACTTCAGATTATTTAGTGATTATCTGGTACGAAAAAGAAAAGAAAATATAGGGGGAAAATAAATTCGACTTGTTGAAGAGAGGGGGGGGGTCAACAATGTCGTCGCCGTCACAAAATCTACAGCACAAAGAAAAAATCTGTCGTCGTCGTCGTACAATCACCAACTCTGTTATCATCAGCAGCTGAAAAATCACAACTGCTTGCTGTCGTCACCCCACCTCTACTTATACAATATTTTCCTTCAACATCCGGGTGTCTGCACCCCACGCACGAGATTCCCGAGCCAATCCTAGCTGCCAGAATCCTCGTAGCCATCATCCGGGCACCTGGCGCTTACATCCGGGACAGTAGTATTTTGAATTCAGTGCCAATGTGTCGCCCGTTCGCATTCCGAAGGACGCGGGTTCGATTCCACATGCCAGGCAAAGCCTAGCCCGCTTCCTTCGAGAATACGGTGGGCCACTCACCTCGTGTTCTCTGTCACAGATTATTTCCTCTTCCCTTTACTTCCAGGAAATAAATGGACTTCCAATCATGTGTTGTACATTTTCCCACTTTCTAATTTCTGTCTTTTTTTTTTTTATTTCAATCCAAAAATGTGAACTGAACTTCAGCATTTAATGCAACAAAAATGTATAATTGCCAATAATGATAATAATGTTACTGGTTTTTATCGTCCGGCTGTTGATTTTGTTTACTAACAACCAGTGAAAAGCAAAATTCAGTTCCTTTCAAAGGTCTTTGAAATAAATAAGGAGTTATCTCCCTTACATCGAAATTTATGGCGAAATATTATGGTGGCCTTAAAAGGTTTCGTATGTTTTCACATCTGGGTAATCTGAAGTAAAAGATAAAACATCGGAATATCTATGCAATATCTTAAAAAATATTTTTCTTGAAAGTGTAGCCAAAAAGACTTTTCTCTGTTGTGATAGTTAAAAATTGTTATTTTTTTTTAATCTTTAAAATTCTCTGAAAATGTGCAGCATATCATTGCGTATTTTGTTAACTTACATTTTTTTTTTTTCAAAGATAAATTCAGGGCTATCTTTTGTTAAATTTTTGAGTTGGCCCTAAAGGCTGTCAGACATGTAAAACTGACCTTGAAATTTTTTAAGATAGTAAAAACTCAGTTTCACTTGGATAAAATATAATAAAATTTGCATCACTTTAAAAGAAAAATATTTTTTCAATAATACGAAAAAAAAACCTGCTACATTATTTATTTTTTGAGTTTTAAGAAAATAACTTTTAAATTTTAAAATCACTTTTTTAGGATATTGAATTTATATTTTTTTTATTTCTTATTTTTCTATATATTCTTCAGGATATGATCTTTCAAGAAATGTAAAAATTAAGGACAGGGAACCCCCACATTATGAATTGATAAAAAAGATATTTTTGAAGTTTCTTTAATAAAATAAGCTAATTGTAAAAAAAATTAAGTTGTCAGAAAATAATTTGGTGAAAATTTCATTCAAATTGGACAATTCCCTGATTTTTGGTAATTGTTTTAAAATTAAGAAATTAAAAGAAAAATTATTATCTCCCTGGGCAATTCTTGAACATCACTAGTCAATTTTAATGCATTGTATTAAATTCTTTAATATATTTCTCCAATTAATGGTTTTCCTTAAACTACACAGGAATCTCCTTATTTACTGAAATGTGAAACTACTACCAAGGGGAGAATACTCTGTGTGATTAAAGACTGAAAGAAGATAAAATAAAACGCACACATATATATTATCTCCCTTGGCAATTCTTGAACATCATTAATCAATTGTAATGCATTGTATTAAATTCTTTAATAAAGAATTGTTTAACTCTTAACATCCTAAACCACCTCATTCCACCCGGCCACATTTTTCCTAATCCACACCAAATGATAGCCTTTAAATGTAATATTAAACATATAGAAGTCTTTGATTTGAGGGAAATAACGGGTAACTTTAAATGAAAAGGCAATTTTTAGCATTTTTGATAGATCCTTATATGGGGCTCTGGACTTGGAAAATTCTCAACAGGATGTTAAGAGTTAAGGTGTTCAAATGGCATTATTCATTTGGTAACACCAGTCAATATGAATGTAAACAAACAAAGATTTCTCCCAACTTATTTAAATCAAATAAAATGCATATAGGAAATTTTAAAAATGTATAGTTAAATTTATTGAGAAAATGTCTTATCCAGCCAAGGCGTGGCACATACGCATTTTTATTTGTAAGGAAATAATTAAATTATCATACTTCTTCCTATATTCTGATTTATTTTTTTTATTTTTTATTTACAGAAAGGTGTTGGGTTTGAAAAAGTAATGAAGACATTATACAATGAATGGTTTTCTTTAATCTAAATAGGAATCTCCTTATTTACTGAAATCAAAAACTAGTACCAAGGTGAGAATACTTTGCGTGATTAAAGACTGAAAGAAGAGCAAATAAAACGCGTGCGTGTGCACACACATAGTCATCCACAGACACCGTGCTCCAATTTATTATGCGTCTTCAGTGTGGTCAGACATTCACAAGCTACCTCCAGCTGGAATGGAAACACGATTGATTTATCCTCAGTCAGGCTTCTTAAACACTCGGACACCAGCACCTAAGAACTGGGACAAGGACTTTAACTGATAAATACATACATCTGTATATAGGTAAAGGCCACCAGAGAGTGCTCCATCCGTTTTATAGGAGGGCATTGCCTTTATATATATATATATAGTTATTTACTAAGCTTAGTTTAGATGTCACACAAAGCCAAAGGTATGGGGCACCAAATGAGAATCAAATTCACTAACAATGGTCTGGGAATCTTGCATTCTAATCATTACACAATGTGAGATGAACTCCCCCATACATACACACACATATATATATATAGTCTTTTAATGTATTGGAGAAATGAAAATAAAGTGCTTGATTACAGGTATAAGAGCTGTATTTATTTGTTATAGTGTACAATACATTTAAGGTGCAATCATTACGATTAGTTTTCAAGCAACATGTTAGCCACTTTTCTTTGAGACAATTTTCCTGTTAAAAAATGCAATGAATATAAATTCATTTATATGTTTGTATTTTTTGTTTGTGGGCCAAAAAATATGCACAACTTGTTTTTTTGTTGTTTTTTTAACTTTTTTTTCTCATGCTCAGAGGGTCCTTCTGGTCTGAAGCCTTCTGGGAGATTTTTACTTTTTTAAATTTTTTTCTATATTTAATTTCATTTTGTTTTACTTTTGTTTTATTTATTTTTATTTGGTTTAATTTCATTATTATTAATCCTCACAGATGTTCTGCTGGAACTTTTACCCTTTTTTCTTATGTATTTAACAATGTTTTTCCCACCAGTGTGCATTTGCATGTGTCTTTTCAAAGTTCTTCTTTCTGAAAATGCTGATCCACATGATTCACAGGAAAAAGGTTTCTCTCCAGTGTGTGTTCGCATGTGACTTTTCAAGTGATCCTTCCTTGAGAATACTGATCCACATGCCCCACAAGAAAAAGGTTTCTTCCAGTGTGTGTTTCCGATGATTATTCAAATGGTCTATCCGTGAAAAAGCTGATGCACAAACTTCACAAGAAATGGTTTGTCTCCAGTGTGTTTTTTCATGTGTCTTTTCAAAGTGCTCCTCTTTGAGAATGCTGATGCACAAACTTTACAAGAAAATGGTTTCTCACCAGTGTGAGTTCGCATGTGGGCTTTCAAATTTCCTTTGTGTGAAAATGCTAATTCACATACTTCACAAGTAAATGGTTTCTCTCCAGTGTGTGTTCGCATGTGAATTTCCAAATTTCCTTTGTGTAAAATTGCTGATTGACATACTTCACAAGAAAATGGTTTCTCACCAGTGTGTGTTCGCATGTGCATTTTCAATTCTCCTGCCCGGGAAAATGTTGTTTCACAAATTTTACAAGAAAAAGGTTTCTCACTAGTGTGTGTTTGCATGTGTCTTTTCAAAATACCTCTTTCTAAAAATGCTGATCAACAAACTTCACAAGAATATTGCTTCTTTCTAGTGTGTGTTTGAATATGACCTTTTCAATTGGAACACTTTTAAAATGCTGATCTACACACTGTATCCAAAGAAACTTATTTTGCAGTGCATCGTTGCAAATGATTTTCCATGTGTGTTCTGATTGATGTTAAATAAATTATATGCTCACTTGATAAATGTACAGTTTCTTCTATGTGTGTAGTTGCATGTATAAATTGATATAAATGATGATACACAGCTTTTTCAATTGAACTCTGTTATTATGCATGTCATCACACCTTGTAAGAATTGGTTTTCTCTTCAGTTTTTTTGTCCTCCACTGCATTTGATATCTGTAAATAAAAAACAGGTATTATTAAAGAAAAGACTTAGGATTTATTTAAAGTAAAAAAATTAGAATAAATCACTTTGTGATTAAATTCATACTTACATATCATGTCATTCATATGATGTATAATGTTATTCATGATCAGTCATAAAAAAAAATTAACAATTTCAGAGATATAATTAAATGGAATATAATTTAAATAATGGAAATGTTACTTTGACCAAGATCTATTTAGAAAGAAAAGGTCACTCCATTATTGATAAATATGAGAGAAAATTATTCACACTTAAGTATGTAGCCAACAAAACAAGTTTACTTTGGACATATGTTAGAAAACTTCCAGAATGATCACATTCTTCAATGTGAGGAGCATAGTCCACTGTGAGTTCTTGTCACAGGGCCAGACAATCAACCAGCATGTCGACAAAGAGATACTGCAATGTTTCTTTATTCAGAGTGTGAGAAGAGGTGAGAGATGTGACAGGACAACTCATGGGTGCTTCACCATGACAACACACCTGCCCACATTGCCCTGAGTATTCAAGAGTTCCTGGCCCAGAAGATCATTACTGTGCTGAAGCAACCTCCCTACTCACCTGATTTGGCTCCATGTGATTTTTTCCTCTTCCTCAAGCTCAAGGGGGTCATAAGGGGACCCATTTTGAGAATGTGCATGATATTAAAAAGGCTGTGATGATAGAGCAATGGAAAATTTCTGAAGAATCATTCCAGGAGTGCAAGCAAGCATGGCAAAGAAGAATGGGAAAGTGCATTAGACTTCAGGGGTATTACTTTGAAGGGGATTACTTGTAGTTTGTAGTTTAGATTTGAAATACATTTTTTATGACACCAATCTAGGAACATTCAGTGTACAGTGTTCAGCTCTTTGATGTATTATTGCTAGTGGGGGTTCATTGCTTCTGTATATAGACTTTCTATCACAGATGTTTGTTTTCCACAAGGGCAGTTTAATGAATACAGTTAAGACAAAACAAATAGGTGCCAGGGCTCTCTGACCACCTGTCTAGCTAAGTAAGGACCAAAGGGAAGTGTTGTAAGCTAAGGCACCCATATTGAAATAAAATAGGGAATCTTTCAAACTGTAGTCATGTCAGTAATATTGTATAGTTACACCATATGGACTTTCATGAAATGCCTGGAGAAAAAGTTAGATGGGAACAACACAATAATGGTGTATGCATTTTTGAACAAATGCTGGATCCAATACCTTACAAAACAGCAGTTATATGGCCACTTATCACAAAAACAATACAAAAGGAACAAGATATACAGGGCACATCAAGTGAAGTAAGTAGAAATGCATTGACTATATTATCCTATGGACTCCTACTCATGGCCAACCATCAAAAACTTATATCAACTAAGTGCGGACACCAGGGCTCGACATTAACGCCATACCGGGGACAATAAAATTACATCCCGGATGACCAATACGTCATCTGGGCAGTTTGCCAGGGACGGTAAAATTTTTTCCCAAAAGTTAGAATTACATTCCAATATTTATCTTGTTTCTGTAGAGATGGAAAAATAGAAATTGATCAAATATAGTCAAAAAGCTTAATTTTTTTTCTGAAGCAAAAACAAATTACTAATTTAGTATTTCCTTGATGTCTCACAATTTAACTTATGTACCTCAACAACCCAGCACTGCAACAACAACAACTAAAAGAGTTTTCCTCAAAAACCAAAGCGGATATTATTTCCATTAGATCCATCCATTAATAAGAATGACGACAATTTTTAAATCAAACATTATTTTCAAAATATTTTAAAATAAATACCGAATTTTTAGCTAGATATTTTTTATACAATATTTTCTTTGATTAAATAAATACGATTTTGATAGACACTAAACAAAAGTATTTATTTTACAATTTATAAATTTTAAAAAATCCATGAACCCCCCCCCCCAAAAAAAAAAAAAAACACAAGTAGACAATAGGAACTTTTAATATAAAATTCTTTAGAAAATAATCTAACAATTTAGAAAAAAAAAAAGATATATATTTTTCTTATTTACGAAATTTAAGTTTCAATGTTTAAGATGCCCTATTACCAAAACAGAATTAATAGCGATTTAGTTTCTTTTTAAATATTAAATTATCTTTCCAAAAATGTAAAAATTATTTATATCCCCCCCCCCCCCAAAAAAAAAAATTACTAAGATCTTTATACGGGGGATCAATGCGCGAAATAAAAACGAAAAAAAAAATTAGTCTTTTCAATATAGTAAACATTTATTTACAATAAAATTTCGTCTTTTATTACTTCATATACCGTAGGTACCACCAGACCGTTTATGCCATCTTGAATAAAACGGAAATAGATATTTCCTAACTTTGTTTATCAAAAATCTCGTAAAAAAAAGATCGTACAGTGTTGTTACAAAGAAAAATAGTTAATTCAAAGATCAAATTATCCGATTGGGAAAAATTACATCGTTATCTTAAAAAATAAACAAACCTGCCCGTATTACATGCGAAAGGGTAATTTTCAGACCGTAATATAGACAGAAAAGTTACTAATTATTTCCCTTCTACAATTAACCAGTAAAAGTATGGATAACACTAATTTAACTTTTTGTCTTGTGCATATTCAATAACCGATTTTATTTGTTTTCAACAATTTTTAAGATATTCTTTTTTTTTTTTTATCTTGAAATATTATCTAGAATTTTTTTTTTTTTCTGCATTCGAAAGAAGAAACATTTTAAAAAGTCCTGATGATTTAAAAAAAAATTCAGCTTAGGAAAATAATGAAAATTATGAACGAAAAACAATGTTTTTACTATTAACATGAATAAAAACTTGAAAAAATTTAATAGTAAAATGTCACCGTGAAATTGACGTTAAAAAAATGTCTTCGGTTTTGGTATTACTTTTTAAAATCGAAAATGAAATGAAAATTTGAATATTTTTTCTAAGAGAAAAACTGATAAAATAATCCTGTATACTTACTTTGTATTCTAATAGCGAAAAAAATTATCTTATTTAACTTTTTTGAACAAAGAAAAACAAACTTCGGTTGTTATTCAGAAGCCTCTCGTCTCTTTGTAAAACAAATATGACGGTTATGCCCTTCCATATATTCTAAGAACCAAAAATTACTATTCAACAATAAAAATTACAAATTCTTTTTAAAATATTAATCGAGCACGGATCAGACCAACTTTTAGTTCACCTGAATTCTAAAATTCATGTTTTTAAATATCCGTGAAAATTTTGATTTTTTTTCCACAGGAAAAAAAATTTTTAATTTATTTCACGCAGAAAATAAAAATATTTAATCACACAAAAGATTGAAAATCTCGTAAAAATTAATTTCTTAAAAAATTTTTTTTTTTTTTTGACAATTTAATAGAATATAGTACATACCAATTACATAAGAAAAAAAAAGTTTTCAAATATTAATATTATGACATTTTTTTGCACTTTTTATTTCCGATTTCATTATTTTTTCCTAAAAAAACTATAATTCGGTACGTTATACAATTTCATTGATATAGTTATTCAGCCTCTTATCTTTATAGAAAAAAAGTACCAAATTTTTTTTCCACATCATTTTTTTTTATCTCATAAAATAAAATAGGGGGGGTGTGATAGACATCGTAAAAAAATATTTCCCCTAATATATTTTAGAGAAAAACTATTTCAGATGTATTTACATCCAATGGTAAACATTTATGGAAATTTTCGTGAAAATCGGACCATTAATTGATTTTTCATAGAATTTTTAAAAAATCCTCTTATCGTAACTTGTTTTTAGCTACGTTAAATTTCAGTTGATTTAACAGTGCAAAAATGAAAACATTGTTTTTCAATCATAATTTTCATTATTTTCGTGTGCTGATAAAAAATGTTAAAAATCATCAGGAGTTTATTTAATGTTTTTTCTTTTGAATGGAAAAAACTTTTCAAGAAATATTAATTTTTCTGCAAGTTTCATTGTGTTAAATGTAGGGGGGGGGGGTAAATTGCACAGGGTCAAATTGGTGGTACCTAATATACCGAAAGTTTTATTAAAATCGGATAGTTAGTTTATTTTATATGATTTTTAGAAGAATTTCCTGTGATCCCCCTTGTCAGCAGGTGCTCGAAATTGCGCATACTTAAGAATATGAAACGCCTAATTTTAAGTTTCAAATTTCATTTTTAGATTATAAAAACAAATATCTATTTGATAACTAATTAATTTTATTATTGCAATCTAACAACTTTGTAGAAAAACTCTATTAAAAATTTATCACAACCCCCCCCCACACACACACCTTTTAACAATTATTTTTTAGTTTTTATTTTACATTTAATTTTCCGAGTTTCGGTATTTATTTCCTTTAAGGATAGCTCCCTAATTTGTTTTACTTCTATTCATACCTTCAATCTTTTGTCTTTTTATTTATATTGTAATTAGTTTCAACTTTATATAACACAACCGATGTTTTGCTTCCGAAAATAAGGTGGGGGTCAAAGTTAATTAGAAATTCTTCGAGATAAAATAACAGATGATTTATAAAATTCTTTCATTAAATCAACACTGAAAATTTAATTAAAATCAGATAATTCCCCGATTTTTGTTAATTTTCTTTCAGTTGGTGGAGGTGGGGTATTTTGTAAAATAATGGATGATTTATAAAATTCTTTCATTAAATCAACACTGAAAATTTAATTAAAATCGGATAATTCCCCGATTTTTGTTAATTTTCTTTCAATCGGTGGGGGTGGAGTATTTTGTAAAATAATATAGATGTCTATGTTTCTGTGTTGTGACATATGTGTCAATTACATCCGTAGTTTAAAAAAATAATAAAGTAAATGAATTTACAAAATATTCATGAGGGGAAGGAAAAGGGGATTTAATAAAATCTTCTAAAAGATTTTCATGGGTGGCAAATTAAAAAAAAATTAGTTTCATCCTATAAATTTGAAGACTCAAAAATTAATATGAAATATATTAAAATTAATACAAATAATAATAGTAATAATTCAAAATTAAATCTATTAAAATAATAATAATGAAATCTAAAATGATAATAATAATTCTGAAATAAAATATTTTATTTGTTCTGTATGCCAGTGTTGATTTAAAATAAATATGCCGCTTCCATTTCTTCATAAATCTTTTTAATGTATATTTATACATTTATTTTTAAATATGAAGAAATATTTTTAATACTAAAAAATAATAACGTAAATATTCATGAGGGACAGGAAAAGGCTATTCAATAAAATGTCCCTAATAATTAATTTTGAATATTAAAGTTGACGATTCAAAAATTAATATAAGAAATAAATTAAAATTCGATTAAATACCTTGTCTTTTGTCGATAATAAACAAAACAATTTTCACTTCAGCAGAAGCTTCTCAACAAAATAACGGAAATTGGCGGTGTTGAGCCAGAATTATTTCCGCAATATTTTTAACCCCGGAAAAAAAAAGGTATTTAAAAAGTTTTGGTAATATACATGTACTGCGGTTCACTGTAAAATCTGTTGTTGTCACCTAAGTTCAACTATTTATTTATTTTGTAAAAAAAACATACAAATATCTGTAGGGATGGTCATAGATATTAAAGGGAGGTAATAATTTTTTTTTAATTTCCTAATTTTAAAGCAATTACCAAAAAAATCAGTGAATTGTCCAATTTTAATGAAATTTTCACAAGTTTATTCATTAGTGACTTAATTTTATAATGAATAAACTTTTTTCAAAAAAATAATCTTGAAAAAAATGTTTTTATCAATTAATATTGTATTGTTTCAACCTTTGGTCATTTGAATAAAAAGGACCATATGACCTTTAGGCACCCCTTTTTGATCTCGATAAAGAAGGTCATGTTTTTCATTTACATCGTCAATATCCAGTTGTTTGTTAACAGACGATTTTAGTGTGTTTTTTTTAAATTATAATACTAACCCCTAACAAACAACCAGATATTGACGGTGTAAATGAAAAAAATGTCCTTATGAATCGAGATCAAAAAAGGTCATATGGTCCGATATCTTAAAAAAAAGTTTATATATCGTGGATAATAGCAACAAAGTCGACTAATAAGTTGTAATTACTGTTTTTTAGGAAAAAAATCAAAATTCCAATCACTACAAAAAATAATTCGTTCTTTTCTTTTGAATTTTTGGAAATCTAGATTGTGTGTAATAATTACACACAAATGCATTTTTATAGTAAAAATAATTTCTAATGCATTCTTATAGTAAAAATAATTTCTAAAGCATTTTTATAGTAAAAATAATTTCCAATGCATTTTCATAGAAAAAATAATTTCCAATGCATTTTCATAGAAAAAATAATTTCCAATGCATTTTCATAGAAAAAATAATTTCTAATGCATTTTTATAGTAAAAATCATTTCCAATGCATTTTTTATAGTAAAAATCATTTCCAATGCATTTATGTAGTAAAAATCATTTCCAATGCATTTATGTAGTAAAAATCATTTCTAATGGATTCTTATAGTAAAAATAATTTTAATGCATTTTTATAGTAAGAATAATTTTAATGCATTTTTATAATAAAAATAATTTCTAATGCATTTTTTATTGTAAAAATAATTTCTAATGCATTTTTTATTGTAAAAATCATTTCCAATGCATTTTTGTAGCAAAAATCATTTCCAATGCATTTTCATAGTAAAAATCATTTCTAAAGCATTTTTCATAGTAAAAATCATTTCCAATGCATTTTTATAGTAAAAATCATTTCCAATGAATTTTTATAGTAAAAATCATTTTCAATGCATTTTTATTGTAAAAATAATTTGCAATGCATTTTTATAGTAAAAATCAGCTCT
The DNA here is from genome assembly GCA_023376005.1 of Doryteuthis pealeii. Taxonomy (NCBI): domain Eukaryota; kingdom Metazoa; phylum Mollusca; class Cephalopoda; order Myopsida; family Loliginidae; genus Doryteuthis; species Doryteuthis pealeii. The sequence goes on from CM042177.1 coordinate 55,420,999, forward strand.
AATGCATTTTTATAGTAAAAATCATTTCCAATGCATTTTTATAGTAAAAATCATTGTCCAATGCATTTTTATTGTAAGAATAATTTCCAATGCATTTTTATAGTAGTAAAAATCATTGTCCAATGCATTTTTATTGTAAAAATCATTTCCAATGTATTTTATAGTAAAAATTTTTTCTAATGCATTTTTATAGTAAAAATCATTTCCAATTTATTTTATAGTAATAATTCATTTTTCAGATCCAGCTCTGTGAATAAAGTGGTTCAGCTATAATTGACAGAGCTTCACCACAGAAATAAATTTACAAAATACTATGAGTTTAGAATGAAGCCTAAAAAATATCCCTTCCCTAGGATGGATGAAGAGAAAACAAAATGATGGACAGAAAATGAGAGAGTTTGATAGACGAATGCAGAGATAGAAAGATTTTTTATCGTAAATATATACCATGAATTTTCATATTAAAAATCACTTGTCAATGTATCTTTATTGTAAAAATTATTTTCAATGCATTTTTATAGTAAAAATCATTTGCAATGCATTTTTATAGTAAAAACCATTTGCAATGCATTTTTATAGCAAAAATCATTTGCGATGCATTTTTATAGCAAAAATCATTTCCAATGCATTTTTATAGTAAAAATCATTTCCAATGCATTTTTATAGCAAAAATAATTTCCAATGCATTTTTATAGTAAAAATCATTTGCAATGCATTTTTATAGCAAAAATAATTTCCAATGCATTTTTATAGCAAAAATCATTTCAATGCATTTTCATAATAAAAATCATTTCCAATGCATTTTTTATACCAAAAATCATTTCCAATGCATTTTTTTAGCAAAAATCATTTGCAATGCATTTTTATAGCAAAAATAATTTCCAATGCATTTTTATAGCAAAAATCATTTCAATGCATTTTTATAATAAAAACCATTTGCAATGCATTTTTATATTAACAATTATTTCCAATGCATTTTTATAGTAAAAATTATTTCCAATGTATTTTCGTAATAAAAATCATTGACCAATGTAGTTTTTATAGTAAAACCCATTTGCTTTGCATTTTTATAGTAAAATTTCCTATGCATATTTATAGTAAAAATCATTTTTCAGAACAGAAAGATCTTCATCTAAGAAATAAATGAAAGAAAATATTCTGTGTTTTGAATGAAGCATAACAGAAAAATATCTCTGGATGGAGAGAAAACAAAATAAATGACAGAGAGGAAGAGATTTAGACAGATAGAGGGATGGATAGAGAGATAGGTAGATGAAGATAAAAAAAAAAAAAAAGAGAAAGAGAGTGAGAAAGGACTTTTAAAGTTTAAATGCATTTTTATAGTAAAAATAATTTTTCAGTATTTAGAAAGTACTTATGAAATCCAATGCCAGCCCTCATTTTTGGTCATGCACCAAATTTTGTAAATATTTTAGTAATGAATAAGTACCTAGCCAAGTCTGAACTGAAACCAGATACTAATCGGGACTACTGATTTTACATTGAACCTCAATAGACATATATTACCTACATGTAAATAAACATTGTGAAATATCCAATGTCGGTGTTGGGTTATATATAAGGTATCATATTTATATATATATATATATATATTAGCTAAATACATATATGTGTGCATGTGAGTATGCATGCATGTGTTTTTCTTTTTTCATATTTTGCTATGTATTGTATAGCAAAAATGAAGCCTAATATATATATATATATAGAGTATGTGTGTTGAAGCTCAAAACACTTACCGATTGGTCACATTGTCAGAATGAATGAGAATAGGCTTCCAAAGAAGATATTATATGGATAATTACCAAATACTAAGCATTCTCTTGGACATCTCAATAGACATATATTACCAACAGGTAAATAAACATTGTAAAATATCCAATGTCGGTGTCAGGTTATATATGAGGTATCATATATATATATATATATATATATATATATATCAGCTAAATACATATATATATGCATGTGAATATACATGCAGGCGTTTTTATTTTTTCATATTTTTCTATGTATCTAATAGCAAAAATGAAACCCAATATATATATATATATATATATATATATGTGTGTGTGTGTTGAAGCTCAAAACACTTACTGATTGGTCACATTGTCAGAATGAATGAGAACAGGGTTCCAAAGAAGATATTATACGGATAATTACCAAATGCTAAGCATTCTCTTGGACATCCAATATTACGCTATAGAGACAAATTGATGGACGATTTGAAACGTCTCAATATTAACCCGAGTGCTTGGGAAAATCTAGCATCAAATTGGAAAGAATGGCATAAGACATGTTTTGTGAGATTAAAGAGCTTTGAAGATAATAGACTGAAACATCGAGATCAGCTCCCTTTAACTCTAAAACAAAAACATCAAACTCCCGCGTTAGAATATTTCATCTGTCTGTGTCGCTTCATAGCTCGCAACAAGGCTGGGCTACTATCACACTCAAGAAAACAAAAAATGTCTTCTTGATAGCATACACAACATGGGAGGAAACAAATCAGTCACTGCTGAACCTCATCTATCATTCATTATAGTAGAGTCCACTATATATATATATATATATATATATATATAAGTGCTTAATTGGAGTCGTACCTAATTTTGAAAATTAATTAATTAATAATGAATTAGGCGGGAATACCTATTAAATGTATGGCTAAACAAATCGAGAAAAATCAATCTCTGTATGTACATTTCAGCCTATTAGGCCTCATCAGCAGAGCTATAGATCGGAAGACCGCCCTGTGCGTGATTTGAAACCGGACTGCCAAGCTGACAGGCCGATCCCATAACCTCTACACTAAACGGACTTTATTAATTAATTAATTTTCAAAATTAGGTACGACTCCAATTAAGCACTTATTCTCCCTAAAATTATCGGCAAAAAACCATTCAAAACAAACCGTGTTTACATATATATATATATATATATATATATCATATGTGTGTTTTTTGCAATGTATCATATAGCAAAAATGAATCTCTCTCTCCCACTCTCTTTCTCTCTCTCTCTCTATATATATATCATATGTGTGTTTCTTTTTCATATTTTACTATGTATCATATAGCAAATATGAATCTCTCTCTCCCACTCTCTCTCTCTCTATATATATATATATATATATATATATGTGTGTGTGTGTGTTTCTTTTTCATATTTTGCAATGTATCATATAGTATAAATGAAGCCCAAAACAGTTATTGATTAGAAGAAATGAGAATTTTATTTTTGAAAATGAAAACACAATTTAAAAAGATAAATATGTACATGCAGATAAATGTGTAGAAACATTTAAAACTAATAAAAAAAACATTTTGAATTTGTTTTTAGCAAGCTATACACTTTACAAGAATATGGCTTTTCTCCCATTTGTGGTACCAAATGTAGATTCAAGATTTGCTTCCTGAAAATATTTTTTCTCCTGTGAGACTTTTCATACAATGTTTAAGTTTCCTTTTACTGAAAAGGATGAACCACACACTTCACACTTATACAGATATTCTCCAGTTGGAAACTTGTATAGAAACACTTAAAACTAATAAGTTAACAGTCCATTCATTGTTTATAGCAATATCTGATAGGTGATTCATTCAGAGGCTTTGATAATTTAAAAAAGAAATTTTCTATAGAAACACTTAAAACTAATAAGTTAACAGTCCATTCATTGTTTATAGCATATATCTGATAGGTGATTCATTCAAAGGCTTTGGATAATTTGAAAAAAATCTTCTATAGAAACACTTAAAACTAATAAGTTAACAGTCCATTCATTGTTTATAGCAATATCTGATAGGTGATTCATTCAAAGGCTTTGGATAATTTGAAAAGAAATCTTCTATAGAAACACTTAAAACTAATAAGTTAACAGTCCATTCATTGTTTATAGCAATATCTGATAGGTGATTTATTCAAGGAGGCGTTTGGTTATGTTGAAAAAGAATATCGTGTCACT
>CM042177.1:55425080-55487580 GCA_023376005.1 Doryteuthis pealeii
GGGAGAGATACACATATATTAATATATTTATAGTATAGTATTATCTATATATATATTATAATATTGACATCGCCAGCAGAATGCGACAGATCAATTTCTTAAGCGAGTTTAGGTTGAATCCGGAATTTTTCTTCTCCTAGACCCGGATTGCGCTAACCATGGTTAGTGCTATAGCTGGAGGAAGAATTGAATTCATACCTCTCCCAATGGTATTAGTAGCCAATGTGAACTGCAAACCAGACTTTCGTACAGGAATTAACTGTGTCAACGAGTCCATTTTCTGACTCTAAACATGTAGACGTCGCAGCTCTATATTTCATTTACTATAGACAGGATAATAAAGGAAAAAAATAGATATGATTGGTGCTAACATGCGCATGAATTTGCGACCATTATGATGTGTATACAATGGAATACTGTGAATTACTTTAAAATAATAAAAAAAATAGTAAAAGCATTGAATAAACCATTCATCTTCTTCAGCAGCAATAGTTGTACTAGATGATAAATAAAGATTAGGGCCAAATAGTCCCACAATAATCCTAATGATACTAAAATAATCCAAGCCGCATGCAAAAAATTAAAAGAAATCGTCCCTCTACTGTCTTCACCCAAGGAGGTCCGTTCTTCCCAGGCTTCACACTTTCATTTCGGTATTTTATATAAAGTATTTTTTGTCTCAAGAAAGAACAAGTCCATTCACCAGCAGGGACAGGTCAGACTAGCTTTTGAGAGGCACATCTTACACATGCTACGCTGACGAAGATCCCTCAGTTTCATAGTTTTACCAGAGCACATCTCATGAACAACGATCGCTTATCTTCTCTTTTTATTTCACTAGCAACATTCAGCGTACAGTCTAAACGATCCTACTCTATCATATTGATCGATTCGTCTCCGGGAAATACTGATTATTTACCAACCATGGATTATTTTGTCAAATCCCGATGTCCTATCTATATTGCTATCCGCAGGATCTTTCTGACTAATCGTTTAACAAACGTGGAATTGGTCTTCAATAATAATTTTACTTTGACTTTTACATGGTGTTCGATCTTTTATTAAAAAATATCTGATAGAATCGATTACCAACGGACTACAAGGCAGCAGTTAGGACTTTTAACACGCTTTAATTAATACACTCTTAATACTCGTCTTTTGGGGAAGAGAGAGAGAGATAGGAGAGAGAGGAGAGAGGAGAGAGAGAGAGAGAGAGAGAGAGAGAGAGAAGAGAGAGAGAGGAGAGAGAGACTCTCCATAACAAGAAGAGTTGGGGCAGTTAGGATTATGGAATAACGTGCGGATTTAACTATGACACGGCTTCATGATTCTTCTCTCTCTCTCTCCTTCTCTTCTCTGTCGTTCTCTATATATATATATATTATTTAGTACTTTATATATATATATGGTTTTTTCCTGGAATATCCTTCTTCGGTGAATCCGAGGTAGTAAACTTTTGTTCTTTCCCGTTCCTCTAAATCGGCTCTAAGTAGGTATGCATTCTCCTCTCCAGTTGTCTAATACACAGAGATTTCATGTTCACATATTGTCATCCTGGCCTAGTCACTTGTGTCTCTTTTTTAGTGATAGGATTGCAATCTCCTCTCCAGTTGTCTAATACACAGAGATTTCATGTTCACATATGTGTCATCCTGGGCCTAGTCACTTGCGTCTCTTTTTTAGTGATAGGATTGCAATCTCCTCTCCAGTTGTCTAATACACAGAGATTTCATGTTCACATATGTGTCATCCTGGGCCTAGTCACTTGCGTCTCTTTTTAGTGATAGGATTGCAATCTCCTCTCCAGTTGTCTAATACACAGAGATTTCATGTTCACATATGTGTCATCCTGGGCCTAGTCACTTGTGTCTCTTTTTTAGTGATAGGATTGCAATCTCCTCTCCAGTTGTCTAATACACAGAGATTTCATGTTCACATATTTGTCATCCTGGGCCTAGTCACTTGTGTCTCTTTTTAGTGATAGGATTGCAATCTCCTCTCCAGTTGTCTAATACACAGAGATTTCATGTTCACATATGTGTCATCCTGGGCCTAGTCACTTGTGTCTCTTTTTTAGTGATAGGATTGCAATCTCCTCTCCAGTTGTCTAATACACAGAGATTTCATGTTCACATATTTGTCATCCTGGGCCTAGTCACTTGCGTCTCTTTTTTAGTGATAGGATTGCAATCTCCTCTCCAGTTGTCTAATACACAGAGATTTCATGTTCACATATGTGTCATCCTGGGCCTAGTCACTTGTGTCTCTTTTTTAGTGATAGGATTGCAATCTCCTCTCCAGTTGTCTAATACACAGAGATTTCATGTTCACATATGTGTCATCCTGGGCCTAGTCACTTGTGTCTCTTTTTAGTGATAGGATTGCAATCTCCTCTCCAGTTGTCTAATACACAGAGATTTCATGTTCACATATGTGTCATCCTGGGCCTAGTCACTTGTGTCTCTTTTTAGTGATAGGATTGCAATCTCCTCTCCAGTTGTCTAATACACAGAGATTTCATGTTCACATATTGTCATCCTGGGCCTAGTCACTTGTGTCTCTTTTTTAGTGATAGGATTGCAATCTCCTCTCCAGTTGTCTAATACACAGAGATTTCATGTTCACATATGTGTCATCCTGGGCCTAGTCACTTGTGTCTCTTTTTAGTGATAGGATTGCAATCTCCTCTCCAGTTGTCTAATACACAGAGATTTCATGTTCACATATGTGTCATCCTGGGCCTAGTCACTTGTGTCTCTTTTTTAGTGATAGGATTGCAATCTCCTCTCCAGTTGTCTAATACACAGAGATTTCATGTTCACATATTTGTCATCCTGGGCCTAGTCACTTGTGTCTCTTTTTGAGTGATAGGATTGCAATCTCCTCTCCAGTTGTCTAATACACAGAGATTTCATGTTCACATATGTGTCATCCTGGGCCTAGTCACTTGTGTCTCTTTTTAGTGATAGGATTGCAATCTCCTCTCCAGTTGTCTAATACACAGAGATTTCATGTTCACATATTTGTCATCCTGGGCCTAGTCACTTGTGTCTCTTTTTGAGTGATAGGATTGCAATCTCCTCTCCAGTTGTCTAATACACAGAGATTTCATGTTCACATATGTGTCATCCTGGGCCTAGTCACTTGTGTCTCTTTTTTAGTGATAGGATTGCAATCTCCTCTCCAGTTGTCTAATACACAGAGATTTCATGTTCACATATGTGTCATCCTGGGCCTAGTCACTTGTGTCTCTTTTTAGTGATAGGATTGCAATCTCCTCTCCAGTTGTCTAATACACAGAGATTTCATGTTCACATATGTGTCATCCTGGGCCTAGTCACTTGTGTCTCTTTTTTAGTGATAGGATTGCAATCTCCTCTCCAGTTGTCTAATACACAGAGATTTCATGTTCACATATGTGTCATCCTGGGCCTAGTCACTTGTGTCTCTTTTTTAGTGATAGGATTGCAATCTCCTCTCCAGTTGTCTAATACACAGAGATTTCATGTTCACATATGTGTCATCCTGGGCCTAGTCACTTGTGTCTCTTTTTTAGTGATAGGATTGCAATCTCCTCTCCAGTTGTCTAATACACAGAGATTTCATGTTCACATATGTGTCATCCTGGGCCTAGTCACTTGTGTCTCTTTTTAGTGATAGGATTGCAATCTCCTCTCCAGTTGTCTAATACACAGAGATTTCATGTTCACATATGTGTCATCCTGGGCCTAGTCACTTGTGTCTCTTTTTTAGTGATAGGATTGCAATCTCCTCTCCAGTTGTCTAATACACAGAGATTTCATGTTCACATATGTGTCATCCTGGGCCTAGTCACTTGTGTCTCTTTTTTAGTGATAGGATTGCAATCTCCTCTCCAGTTGTCTAATACACAGAGATTTCATGTTCACATATGTGTCATCCTGGGCCTAGTCACTTGTCTCTTTTTTAGTGATAGGATTGCAATCTCCTCTCCAGTTGTCTAATACACAGAGATTTCATGTTCACATATGTGTCATCCTGGGCCTAGTCACTTGTGTCTCTTTTTTAGTGATAGGATTGCAATCTCCTCTCCAGTTGTCTAATACACAGAGATTTCATGTTCACATATGTGTCATCCTGGGCCTAGTCACTTGTGTCTCTTTTTTAGTGATAGGATTGCAATCTCCTCTCCAGTTGTCTAATACACAGAGATTTCATGTTCACATATGTGTCATCCTGGGCCTAGTCACTTGTGTCTCTTTTTAGTGATAGGATTGCAATCTCCTCTCCAGTTGTCTAATACACAGAGATTTCATGTTCACATATGTGTCATCCTGGGCCTAGTCACTTGTGTCTCTTTTTTAGTGATAGGATTGCAATCTCCTCTCCAGTTGTCTAATACACAGAGATTTCATGTTTACATATGTGTCATCCTGGGCCTAGTCACTTGTGTCTCTTTTTAGTGATAGGATTGCAATCTCCTCTCCAGTTGTCTAATACACAGAGATTTCATGTTCACATATGTGTCATCCTGGGCCTAGTCACTTGTGTCTCTTTTTTAGTGATAGGATTGCAATCTCCTCTCCAGTTGTCTAATACACAGAGATTTCATGTTCACATATGTGTCATCCTGGGCCTAGTCACTTGTGTCTCTTTTTTAGTGATAGGATTGCAATCTCCTCTCCAGTTGTCTAATACACAGAGATTTCATGTTCACATATGTGTCATCCTGGGCCTAGTCACTTGTGTCTCTTTTTTAGTGATAGGATTGCAATCTCCTCTCCAGTTGTCTAATACACAGAGATTTCATGTTCACATATGTGTCATCCTGGGCCTAGTCACTTGTGTCTCTTTTTGAGTGATAGGATTGCAATCTCCTCTCCAGTTGTCTAATACACAGAGATTTCATGTTCACATATGTGTCATCCTGGGCCTAGTCACTTGTGTCTCTTTTTGAGTGATAGGATTGCAATCTCCTCTCCAGTTGTCTAATACACAGAGATTTCATGTTCACATATGTGTCATCCTGGGCCTAGTCACTTGTGTCTCTTTTTTAGTGATAGGATTGCAATCTCCTCTCCAGTTGTCTAATACACAGAGATTTCATGTTCACATATGTGTCATCCTGGGCCTAGTCACTTGTGTCTCTTTTTTAGTGATAGGATTGCAATCTCCTCTCCAGTTGTCTAATACACAGAGATTTCATGTTCACATATGTGTCATCCTGGGCCTAGTCACTTGTGTCTCTTTTTAGTGATAGGATTGCAATCTCCTCTCCAGTTGTCTAATACACAGAGATTTCATGTTCACATATGTTCATCCTGGGCCTAGTCACTTGTGTCTCTTTTTTGTGATAGGATTGCAATCTCCTCTCCAGTTGTCTAATACACAGAGATTTCATGTTCACATATGTGTCATCCTGGGCCTAGTCACTTGTGTCTCTTTTTGAGTGATAGGATTGCAATCTCCTCTCCAGTTGTCTAATACACAGAGATTTCATGTTCACATATGTCATCCTGGGCCTAGTCACTTGTGTCTCTTTTTTAGTGATAGGATTGCAATCTCCTCTCCAGTTGTCTAATACACAGAGATTTCATGTTCACATATGTCATCCTGGGCCTAGTCACTTGTGTCTCTTTTTTAGTGATAGGATTGCAATCTCCTCTCCAGTTGTCTAATACACAGAGATTTCATGTTCACATATGTGTCATCCTGGGCCTAGTCACTTGTGTCTCTTTTTAGTGATAGGATTGCAATCTCCTCTCCAGTTGTCTAATACACAGAGATTTCATGTTCATATGTGTCATCCTGGGCCTAGTCACTTGCGTCTCTTTTTTAGTGATAGGATTGCAATCTCCTCTCCAGTTGTCTAATACACAGAGATTTCATGTTCACATATGTGTCATCCTGGCCTAGTCACTTGTGTCTCTTTTTAGTGATAGGATTGCAATCTCCTCTCCAGTTGTCTAATACACAGAGATTTCATGTTCACATATGTGTCATCCTGGGCCTAGTCACTTGTGTCTCTTTTGAGTGATAGGATTGCAATCTCCTCTCCAGTTGTCTAATACACAGAGATTTCATGTTCACATATGTCATCCTGGGCCTAGTCACTTGTGTCTCTTTTTAGTGATAGGATTGCAATCTCCTCTCCAGTTGTCTAATACACAGAGATTTCATGTTCACATATGTGTCATCCTGGGCCTAGTCACTTGTGTCTCTTTTTGAGTGATAGGATTGCAATCTCCTCTCCAGTTGTCTAATACACAGAGATTTCATGTTCACATATGTGTCATCCTGGGCCTAGTCACTTGTGTCTCTTTTTAGTGATAGGATTGCAATCTCCTCTCCAGTTGTCTAATACACAGAGATTTCATGTTTACATATGTGTCATCCTGGGCCTAGTCACTTGTGTCTCTTTTTGAGTGATAGGATTGCAATCTCCTCTCCAGTTGTCTAATACACAGAGATTTCATGTTCACATATGTGTCATCCTGGGCCTAGTCACTTGTGTCTCTTTTTAGTGATAGGATTGCAATCTCCTCTCCAGTTGTCTAATACACAGAGATTTCATGTTCACATATGTGTCATCCTGGGCCTAGTCACTTGTGTCTCTTTTTTAGTGATAGGATTGCAATCTCCTCTCCAGTTGTCTAATACACAGAGATTTCATGTTTACATATGTGTCATCCTGGGCCTAGTCACTTGTGTCTCTTTTTGAGTGATAGGATTGCAATCTCCTCTCCAGTTGTCTAATACACAGAGATTTCATGTTCATATGTGTCATCCTGGGCCTAGTCACTTGTGTCTCTTTTTGAGTGATAGGATTGCAATCTCCTCTCCAGTTGTCTAATACACAGAGATTTCATGTTCACATATGTGTCATCCTGGGCCTAGTCACTTGTGTCTCTTTTTTAGTGATAGGATTGCAATCTCCTCTCCAGTTGTCTAATACACAGAGATTTCATGTTCACATATGTGTCATCCTGGCCTAGTCACTTGTGTCTCTTTTTGAGTGATAGGATTGCAATCTCCTCTCCAGTTGTCTAATACACAGAGATTTCATGTTCACATATTGTCATCCTGGGCCTAGTCACTTGTGTCTCTTTTTTAGTGATAGGATTGCAATCTCCTCTCCAGTTGTCTAATACACAGAGATTTCATGTTCACATATGTGTCATCCTGGGCCTAGTCACTTGTGTCTCTTTTTTAGTGATAGGATTGCAATCTCCTCTCCAGTTGTCTAATACACAGAGATTTCATGTTCACATATGTGTCATCCTGGGCCTAGTCACTTGTGTCTCTTTTTTAGTGATAGGATTGCAATCTCCTCTCCAGTTGTCTAATACACAGAGATTTCATGTTCACATATGTGTCATCCTGGGCCTAGTCACTTGTGTCTCTTTTTTAGTGATAGGATTGCAATCTCCTCTCCAGTTGTCTAATACACAGAGATTTCATGTTCACATATGTGTCATCCTGGGCCTAGTCACTTGTGTCTCTTTTTTAGTGATAGGATTGCAATCTCCTCTCCAGTTGTCTAATACACAGAGATTTCATGTTCACATATGTGTCATCCTGGGCCTAGTCACTTGCGTCTCTTTTTAGTGATAGGATTGCAATCTCCTCTCCAGTTGTCTAATACACAGAGATTTCATGTTCACATATGTGTCATCCTGGGCCTAGTCACTTGTGTCTCTTTTTTAGTGATAGGATTGCAATCTCCTCTCCAGTTGTCTAATACACAGAGATTTCATGTTCACATATGTGTCATCCTGGCCTAGTCACTTGTGTCTCTTTTTTAGTGATAGGATTGCAATCTCCTCTCCAGTTGTCTAATACACAGAGATTTCATGTTTACATATGTGTCATCCTGGGCCTAGTCACTTGTGTCTCTTTTTGAGTGATAGGATTGCAATCTCCTCTCCAGTTGTCTAATACACAGATTTCATGTTCACATATTCATCCTGGGCCTAGTCACTTGTGTCTCTTTTTAGTGATAGGATTGCAATCTCCTCTCCAGTTGTCTAATACACAGAGATTTCATGTTCACATATGTGTCATCCTGGGCCTAGTCACTTGTGTCTCTTTTTTAGTGATAGGATTGCAATCTCCTCTCCAGTTGTCTAATACACAGAGATTTCATGTTACATATGTGTCATCCTGGCCTAGTCACTTGTGTTCTCTTTTGAGTGATAGGATTGCAATCTCCTCTCCAGTTGTCTCATGTTCAGTGACCTAGTCACTTGTGTCTCTTTTTGAGTGATAGGATTGCAATCTCCTCTCCAGTTGTCTAATACACAGAGATTTCATCATCCTGGGCCTAGTCACTTGAGTGATAGGATTGCAATCAGTTAATACACAGAGATGTGTCATCCTGGGCCTAGTCACTTGTGTCTCTTTTTGAGTGATAGGATTGCAATCTCCTCTCCAGTTGTCTAATACACAGAGATTTCATGTTACATATGTGTCATCCTGGGCCTAGTCACTTGTGTCTCTTTTTAGGATTGCAATCTCCTCTCCAGTTGTCTAATACACAGAGATTCATGTTCATATGTGTCATCCTGGGCCTAGTCCTCCAATACACACAGCCATGTCATCAGTCAAGTTGTCTGTGGTCACTTGTGTCTCTTTTTGAGTGATAGGATTGCAATCTCCTCTCCAGTTGTCTAATACACAGATTTCACAAGTAGGATTGCAATCTCCTCCAGATCATCCAGAGTCTGCATCATTACTGATAAAATATTGATGTCATAAGAAAAATACAATCTTAGTCTTTTGTCAAGTCTACCTGCTTCTTCACTTCACTCCCCACTGATCTCACATGTGCCAACCATGGGTTGGTGTCTTGTACCATATCCTCTGTAGTTGTATGATTGCCAAAATAACTTGTTGCATAGAGAATTAAATAAAGAGATAAATACTGAATAAAGAAGGGAAGAAAGAAAGTCTAATGAATGAAATAGTTAATTACTGACAAAAGAAAGAAAAAAAGGAGGAAAGAAAGAAAAAAGAAAGAAAGAAAGAAAGACAAAAAGAAATTAAATTGTAGTGAATGTAATGAATCTATAATTACTGACAAAGAAAGAAAGAAGAAAAAAGAAAAAAGATAGAACAAAAGAAAATAAGAATTTGTAGATAACGAAATAAATGGATAATTACTGTAACACCACCGGGCGGGCTGCGAAGCTCTTTTGCACACTTCTGCAACTCTCTTGCGTTCACTGCATCTTTCTGCACTGCTTCTTCTGGCCGTTCATCTTGTCTCGTCTAGCAATGATTCCGTGTCGTCTGCTAGTTCTCTACTAGGACCTGTCCACGTTGCGCATATGTGCTCAAAACATCTCGCAGGGGCCCCCCGCCAAAGGGGTGTACAAACAAAAGAGTTTTACAAGAGAAAGAGAGAATAAACAACGAAGACAAAACAAAATCAGTCCGGTGAACATTAGAAAAGGTAGGAGGTATATAACTTGCATCTATCTGCTGCTATCTCCCATGGTTGTCGAGATGGGGGACACCCCCCGTTCCTTTTGGCGACCTCTTCTAATGCTAGCTTCTAGTGGGCATCTAACATCCTAACTTCCTCAGTGTTCAAGGCTCATCTCCCCTCTTCGGCTCCCAGGGACTAACTGACTAAACTTTTCAAATTTCCCAGAAATCCCCAAATCTCATCCTCCGAGATTTGTGCCTAAAACCCCGGGTGTTTTGAAAAGTTCTTTGTCTTAATCTAGGTCATATTTTATTGCTAGTCTAAACTATGTTTGACCCTCAAATTGGTCAAAACCCAGTCTTCTCGTCTCCTAAGAAGAGATTATCATCCTTTTATAACTATCCTCAGTTTTATGCTTTTGTTGCCTATTGCCACCCACAAACAATATGCCTACTTACACATACACATATATGCATACACACACATGTATGTATACATGCACACATATGTATCTATCTATCTATACATATATATATTCACACATTACCTATACTAGAACACACACACATATTTATACATATATGTGGTTTGACTTACTACTTATTAATTCAATATAACTACTACTACGTATCTATATAACTAAGTGTGCATTTATATGCACACACACATTCTTGCACCCACCGTTGTATTATACACTCAAAAAAGAAAGAAAGAAGGAAAGGGAAGGAAAGAAGAAAGAAAGAAAGAATGAAGAAACAATGGCAGAGAATGAAATAAATAGATAATTACTGAAGGAAGAAAGAAAAAAAGAAAAGGAAAAACAGAAATTCTAACGAATGAAATACATAGATAATTACTGAAAGAATGAAAGAAAGAGAAAAGAAAAAAGGAAGAATGGAAGAAAGAAAGAAAGAAACTATAGATAATTACTGAAGAAAGAAAGAAAGTTTAAAATCCTACAAATCCTTGAATCCACCTCTTACCTGTCAACATATAATGACCTCTTACCCTTGATTAAAGAAACCCCAGTGTTTTATGATTCTGTTGCAGGTGACTCACCTATGACCAGAACAATGGACTTACCCAAAGGGTATATTTAGTAGAGCAAAGCTGCTCAAGTGAGAAGTAGCAAATGCATGTCTTCGTGTATGCTGGTACCAAGAAAACTCTCCTCATTTTGTACATTGATATATGTTGAATACATTTGTTCTTTACTTTTATCTCCATGTTGAGTATTTATTTATTGACCCTTAAACAGGTCATAACAGATTCTCCTACAAAAACGAATCATTGGCCAAAATTCATATGAAAATAACAAATATCAATCAAATTGCAAGTGACCGCTTAGATAAAAAAAAAAAAAAAAAAAAAAAAAGAAAAAAAGCAGAGCAAAATTTTTGAACAGTCAACGCTATAACAAGTTTAGATGACAGCTGATAAGAATTACTGCTAAGCAAAAAAATAAATAAATAAACAAAAAAAAACATCACAAACATCACAAATATTTTTGTTTCAGTAAAGTACAAATCATCACAAAAAATAAATAACTACATTAAAAATAAAGATTTTAAACTGTTATAAAAACTAACCTAATTAACTACTTTAAAATGTTTGTTTGAGTAACAATATATTGAGCACTACAATATATAGTGCTTACAAGATAAAACCAGCGAGACATGATTCCCAGTTTAGCTCAGTCTGTACAACATCTTCTTTTGAACCACTATGTTCGGTTTTTGATACCAATCCTAACTCAATCAATACAAGTGTAGCATGACTTGGAACTGTACAGTAAAGAGGGAGCTAATAGTAGGTGTGGTGCTCCTTCCCAAATGCAAAAAGATTATATCTCTCGTTTAGTGCCAGTGAAAAGGGGAGAGACTCCCTTGGTGTCCAGATCATACCAACAATAAGCCACTTTGTCTAATTTACTTTTCTATTCCCTAAGAATGATATTCATTCATTGCAAATAACAAGGAAATAAGCTATAGTAAGACCAACTTAATTAAAATTTGATTAGAATTAAAGTTTATTATTTCTTTACTAAAAAATCATAAGAAATAAAATTTGCTAATATAGCAGTTATTTGGAAGTTAATCAATTATATACATTCTATAATGATAAATTAGTATATAAAATTCATTTAAAATATGATTTTAAGTTTAAAATATCATATTATTAGATTCTTTTTTTTAAGATTTTTTTTTTAATCACTAATTTACTTCAGTATCAATCACTACTACTTTATTGTCAAAAACTGTATTGGAACTTTAGCACCCCCCTTTAAACGGGACAAATATTGATGTATAATTTTTTCTTTTATAAGATTATAACCAATTAAATAATTAGTGAAATGAGTATAAAAAAAATCTCCAAAAATTATTTTTTTAGTTTTTATTTTCATTTTATTTTCCGATTTTCGGCACTTATTTACTACCAGAACAGATTCCATTAAATTTTTTTTTCTCTATTCACACCTTCGGCCTTTGTCTTTTTATTTAGGTAGAAAAAAGTATCAATCACATATAACCCCACCGATATTTTGTGACCCAAAAATAAGGGGGAGGGAGTCAAAGTTAAGGTCAAACCTGAGCCATTTGAAGATTAGTACATTATAAAAATTATAAGGATCTTTTTAATAGTGGTGCTATTGATGCGTCAGGACTTATTGAGTGATGTTATATGTCAACTGGAGCTTGACTATTTTGTGGCAAAATGACTTTACTTTTGTAAAGGTATGCATTCAACTACTCTTCCTCCAGTTATGGGTAAATAGTTGGGCAGATTGGGCTCTTAAACCATTTATCCCTGGGATATAATCATAGTAACATAGTTATAGTCATCATTTTTTATGTGGACTCTCCACATACATATTCATACACGCGCACACATACATGCATATTACTACTGTAAACTGTATAATATTCTATATTGCAGTAAAAGATACTCAGTGAAGTTAAAATTTACTAGCAAAATTACTGTTCAGCCGATGTTCCCTCCTTACCTGAAGAAGGTATAAGATCCAAGTCTAATGTGTTCTTTAAACTTTTTATTGTCTATGTACAAAACAAAAGTACAAGAATCTCATCCAGCACAAAATTGTTATTTTATGCAGTGTGTGTTTGCATATTTAGTACCAAATGTAATTTACTTGAAAAAGTACAGCCACACATTTCACATGAATGTGGCTTCTGTGAGTGTTCGTATATGCACAACCAAATTGGATTTTACTGAAAAGGAAGAACCACAAACTTAACAAGAATGTGGCTTCTCTCCTGTGTGTTTGCATATGCTTCACCATAACTGATTTTTCTGAAAGGAAAAGCCACAGATTTGACAAGAATGTAACTTCTCTCTTGTGTGTATTTGCATATATCACATCAAATTGGATTTGGGAGAAAAGGAAGAGCCACACACTTCATTTTAGCATGGCTTTTCTCCTTTTTCTGTTCGTATATGCATCAGCAGACTTGATTTTCGTGAAATGGAAAAGCCACACACTTCAAAACAATGTAACATCTCTCCTGTGTGTTTTTGTATATGCTTTACTCGAACTGAATTTTCTGAACAGAATGTGGTTTCTCTCTTGTGTGTGTTCGCATATGTTTTACTGAATCTGATTTACGTGCAGAACAAAAGCCACACACTTCACAAGAATATGGCTTTTCTCCTGTGTGTGTTCGCATATGCTCCAGCATATTGTATTTTTGTGAAAAGGAAGAGCCACAAACTTCACAAGAATATGGCTTCTCTCCTGTGTGTGTTCGCATATGCTTCACTAGAACTGATTTTACCACAAAGGAAGAACCACACAATTCACAAGAATGTGGTTTTTCTCCTGTGTGTGTTCGCATATGCCTCCCTAAATCTGATTTTCGTGCAGAACAAAAGTCACAAACTTCACAAGAATATGGCTTTTCTCCTGTGTGTGTTCGCATATGCTCAAGCAAACTGTATTTTTGGGAAAAGGCCAAGTCACACACTTCACAAGAATGTGGCTTCTCACCAGTGTGTGTTCGCATATGCTTTAACAAATTTGATTTCACTGAAAATGAAGAGCCACACACTTCACAAGAATAAGGCTTCTCTCTTGTGTGTGTTCGCATATGCTCCACCAAATTGGATTTTTGTATAAAGGAATAGCCACACACTTCACAAGAATAAGGCTTCTCTCCTGTGTGCGTTCGGATATGCTTTACCAAATTTGATTTCACTGAAAAAGAAGATCCACACACTTCACAAGAATGTGGTTTCTCTCCAGTGTGTGTTCGCATATGTGTGGCCAAATATGATTTTCCTGTAAAGGAAGATCCACACACTTCACAAGAATATGGCTTCTCTCCTGTGTGTGTTAGCATATGCTTCACTAGAACTGATTTTACCACAAAGGAAGAACCACACAATTCACAAGAATGTGGTTTCTCTCCTGTGTGTGTCCGCATATGCCTCACTAAATCTGATTTTCGTGCAGAACAAAAGTCACAAACTTCACAAGAATATGGCTTTTCTCCTGTGTGTGTTCGCATATGCTCAAGCAACCTGTATTTTTGTGAAAAGGACAAGCCACACACTTCACAAGAATGTGGCTTCTCACCTGTGTGTGTTCGCATATGCTGTAACAAATTTGATTTCACTGAAAATGAAGAGCCACACACTTCACAAGAATAAGGCTTCTCTCTTGTGTGTGTTCGCATATGCTCCACCAAATTGGATTTTTGTGTAAAGGAATAGCCACACACTTCACAAGAATAAGGCTTCTCTCCTGTGTGCGTTCGGATATGCTTTACCAAATTTGATTTCACTGAAAAAGAAGACCCACACACTTCACAAGAATGTGGTTTCTCTCCAGTGTGTGTTCGCATATGCGTGGCTAGATATGATTTTCCTGTAAAGGAAGATCCACACACTTCACATGAATGTGTCTTTTTTTCTGTGTGTGTTCCCATGTGAATCAGCAATTCTGATGGAAAATTAAACGAAGAGCCACACACTTCACATGAACAAGGTTCATCTCCTTTATGTATTTGCATATTTTCACAAAAAATATCTGTCAGAAAGAAAGAACCAGAGATCACACAAAAATATGATTACTGTCCCGTTTTTATCTGTATATGTTCCACTAGTCAGCTTTCTGTGAAAAGATACAATTCTGTACTTATTCCATTCTGTTCAAAGATCTGAAATCAATAAATAAAAAACCTGAGTTAGACAAAGAGTAATAAAGAAATGCAATAGATCCATATATTTCACATGTATTAATGTTATATTCACAAGGATAAAATAAAAAGTATCTTTTTTAGATTATAGTAAATTAAATTCAGTATTTTAATCATTTTCCTTTTTTTATAATAAAGGTTTTTCAGATCAGTGTAGACATTTGCTGGACAGCTGAAAATTCCTCTATCCACATTCAAAGCATGGGTTGTGGGGGTCAATCTTTTAGATTTTAGGAGGAAGTATAGAACACAACCCAAAATTATAAACCATACAAATCTATGATCTTAGTAGAAAAAAAAGAAAACCAAGTTAAAATTTATAAATATAATAAAATTTATTAAAAATCTGAAATGAATAAAATAAACCTCTTAGTTAAAAGAAAGAAAAATACTAAGTAATTATAAACCATACAAATCTATGATCTTAGTAGAAAACAAAAGAAAAATAAGTTAAATATAATAAAATTTATACAAGTATATACATTTCTTTACAGTTTTTAATTCAGTGTTCTTTTTTGTTTGTTCAAAATCCTTTTGTTACAAATGTGTCTGTAAATTCGGAAAGGTTTTTTTTTAAGTGTTGAAAAACATGTGACACCACCGGCGGGCTGTGAAGCCTCTTTGCACATTGTTCTGCATCCCATCCTACATTCACTGCATTCCTTCTGCACTGCTTCCTTCTGGCCGTTCATCTCGTCTCGTCTAGTAATTTCCCTGGATCGCCACATTGTACATATATGCTCAAAACATCTCACAGGGGAACCCCCGCCGAGGGGTGCACAACAAATAAGTGTTACAAAGGAGAAAGAGAGAACAAACAAGACAAAATCATTAAACAAATGGCAGAGAGGTATATAAACTCGCATTCAACGATATCAGTCATTCCCATCAGCTTCTAATTCATCTGCTCCCTTTGCTTGTCGAGATGGGGGACACCCTCCCCCCCGTTCGTTTTGGGGACCTCTTCTTCGCTGCCCAAGATCTAACTGTTCACTTTTTTTAAAATTTCCCAGAATCCCAAATCTCCTATCAATTCTCATACGAAATCTCATCCTCCGAGATTTTATCAACCCCGCGTGATTTGAAAGTTTAAATCTATGTCGAATTTTATTGCTACTTAACCTACGGTCAACTCTCAAAGTTGTTGAAACCCAGACTTCTTGTCTCTGATTTGGGGGATTATCACTACTCTTAATCTTTTCTTAAGTTTTAATGGGTGGACTGAACTACTGACACCCACAAACAATACACCTACTTACACATACAATATATGTATATACACACACATGTATATATGTATGCACACACGTTATCCACACTAGTTACTATTTACTACTGGTCTTGCTACTACATATTCAATCTACACATATATGTGGGTTTTCTTACTACCTATTCAGTTATCTACCTAGAATTATATATACACAACTACACCCGCATGCACAGATGCATACTGCATCCATGCATTGTGCTATAAACAAAAGTAAGCAATTGTCAATAATTATGTACTAGCAAATATATGCACCCTCCGGGTGCAAGTATTTAAGTTTTAATGTAATAAAATATTGTATTAAATTAGAAAGGCTAATGAAACTAAATAAGAATACAGATAAAAAGATTTGAAACAGAGGGAGTATAATAAAAGATTTGAAACAGAGGGAGTATAATAAAAAATGGAACAACTGAAACTTACTCTTCCATCACTCTCGTCTTTCATTGTTATTTTTTCTAATTTAAGTATTTAGTTATAAGAGGAAGTAAAGAATAAAATGACAGTTATTTTTTTCTTGTTAATGGATTTCATTTAAGATTCATTGAAGAGATTTTTGCTTATATTCATTAAAATAAAACCAAACAGTTAGAAATCAATAATACTAAGCACATATTTATTAAATTCGATTTTTTAATATTAATATGCAAATTAGCCTTCCCGTTCACATTGTAAAGCGCTATTTTGTTGTATATATAAATATAATTGCATGTTTGTCAGTATGTAGACATAGTTAACAGTATTAACAATTTTATTAATAATTGCGGTTTAGATAAAAATAAAATCATGGAGAATGTGCAATAACTAAGAGAATTGTGACTTGAGTAGGAATATAGTTTCGGTTACAGACAGAAAAACACAATCTCCATTATAATAAATGCATGTATATACGTGCCTATGTGCCTATGAAACATGCACTAGAAATGGCAGCTGATTATACATGTAGTGTTGTTAAGGCATATATCTAGGAGGTGTTCTTTTCAAAACAGCTCTCACCTGGGGTGCTTAATGGTTACATGGTCCAAATGATGGAATAAAGACAACAAAGATGAGGAAATTGGTCTGAATGAATCAATGTATAATAGTAAGTGGCCAGTAGATTATCCACCTAGGAATCACAAGCCAACCAGCAAATGATTAGAACAACTTGGGAAATCTGATTTGTGTAATAAAGTGAGGAGCTAATGGTAGGTGTGGCAAAACAAAAACAAAAAAAAGATGCAAAAAACAATCTCCCTGGTCTAACACTAGTGAAAAGGTGATAGACTTTCTCAAGGTACAGCTGATACTAACAATAGGCCACTTCACCGACTTGTATAATAGTAAAAACACTGATAATACTTTTTTTGGTGCATTATAGAAATACAGGAGGAAAAATATTTAACTCAACAGGTCTTTGTTGAAAAGGGGAGGGAAGAAGCAAGTCCAATGCCTTTTCGCAGGCTAAAACACCGACTTCGTCATCATCACAATCCTTAGCAGCTAATGTCGCAACATTTGTCCCTGCCGTCACCCCACTTCTGGGTGTTGCCTTCTACTTATACACCATTTCCCCATATCATTCGGATGTCTTTGCTCCACACGGAACTGTCAACCCAATCCCAGCCGCCGGAATGCTCACAGCTATCATTCAGGCATTGGCGCTTACGTACGGGACTGTGGCATGTCGACTTTGGTGCCCGCGCCAATGTGTCGCCCTTTTGCATTCTGAAGGAACGCGGGTTTGATTCTAGGTCAGTCCTATGTGCCAGGCAAAGCCTAGCCCACTTCCTTCGAGAATACGGCAAGCCTTCATGCCTGCCACTCACCTCGCATTCTCTGTCACACCATGTTGCATGAGGTAGGTCTGTTCTCTCAACAAGTATAAAAGGAAAGCTGAGACTTATAAATGTTCGAGTGTTGACTTTTACTGTCATGTTACATCGTGATGGAAATCTAAAGTTCTGTTCTTCATGTGATACTCCACTTTTGCTTACCAGGTGAGTAAGTTGTTTATATCTACAAACAATAGGCTCCAAAAGGCTACTTTTAGCTTTTGCAGGAATGTACTTGGTGACCTTGACCATGTCAGGAGGATGTGTAGTTGGTGGCTGAATTCAGTGATGCATGCATAGGGGTGGGAAGTTTTGTAATGAGGTGAGTGTAGGGGTGGCATATATATAAAGCAATACAGTTTAATTCAATATTCTTGATATGTAAGAGACTTTATGTATGACTATGAAGTTTATTAGTGAAAAGGTTTTGTAAACACACAGTGTTGTCATGATGGGTCTTCCTGTGTAGTTGGAAGCTGAATTCATTAATGCATGCATAGGGGTGGGAGGTTTTGTAATGAGGTGGGTGTAGGGGTGGCACTCTTTGTTGCCACCAAAAATGATAACAAGAGCATATCATTAGGTAGATATCTGTATATTCATAAATAAAAAACAAAGTTAAATGAAACCCTTGCCAACTATGCAACAAGTGCAGATTGCCAACCAGAAGAGCCTCTTATAGTAACAGGAGTACCCAAAAGTATTTGACTGTTGTAATGAGGATTCTGATTAAGATTTCTAAGCAAATGATAACTAGAGCATTATATATGGAGGCGCATGGGCTAGTGGTTAGAGTCATGGGAAATGGACTCGTCGATTCGAGTTCAATTCCTAGACGAAGCTGTTGGCATTTCACATAGTGCTAATACTCTTGGGAAAGGTATGAATCCATAAATTCACCCTCCAGCTATGGGTTAAATAGTAGGGCAGACTGGGCCCTTCAGCCTTGGGTAGGTAACCAGTCTAGGAGAGGGATAACTCTGAATTCAAAATTCCTGAGGCTGGTCGTTGGTTTGTGGCAACCCTTGATGCACCAATTCTTTCCTATAGACTGTGCCAAAAAGTGTGGATGGTCCAACACAAGCCTTCATCACTATAAACAAATCACTGTGTGGGTGTTCATTGTGTGTGTGAACCCTCATGCGTCAAAAATCGACGAGAGAGTCCATAATATATATATATATATATATATATATATATATATATATATATATATATATATATATAAAGCAATACAGTTTAATTTAATATTCATGATATATAAGAGACATTATGTATGACTATGAAGTTTATTAGTGAGAAGACTTTGTAAACACATGGTGTTGTCATGATGGGTCTTCAAGTGTGAGTTGGGAGCTGAAATCAGTGATGCATGTATGGGTGGTTGAGGGAGTTGTAATGAGGTGTGTGTAGGAGTAGCACCTCAAATGATAACAAGAGAATATCATTATTTTTAATTGCATGGACTTAAAAGAAAATACCAATAATAGATATAGAATTATTTTTCTGATAAGTGAAAAGAAAATTATATTTCATGAACTTCAGAGTAATTAAAAAATCTGAAAAAATAATTTTTTAATTGATTTAAAATTCAATTTTCATATTATTAGTATTTATTTTCTTCTAGATCAATTCAATTGAAAAATTTATTTTTCAATCCATTCAAATCTACTGTCTTTCCTCTTTGTTATTTATATAAAAATTAGAGTCAGTGCTAAATATCCTATATATATATATATATATATATATATAGTTAATTTTTTGTTATTATTATTGGAGAAATGATTATAAAGTGCTCAATTACTTCTGTAAGAGCTGTATTTATTTATCTATTTATAGTCACCAATACAATTAAAAGTTTGTCTTACCAATGGTTTAGGAACATCACTTTTAGGTGATTATCTGTAATCAGAAACGTTTCTGATGATGGATAATGTGCCAAAATTAAAAACGCTAAATCAAAATGGGCTCAAGTGACAAGTGGAATTCCACAGGGAAGTGTTCTTGGACCTAGTATTTTTGTTATTTTTATAAACAATCTCCCGGATATGATCAAATTTTACACACAAAATAATCAAAATGATACTGATAAAATCTAAACTGACATTAACAAGCTTGTAGATTGGTCTGATAAATGGCAAATGAGATTCAATACATCTAAATGTAAGGTACTTCACATAGGAAGAAATAATTGAAAACATGTATACACTATGAGAAAAAATTTCTCTAATGAAAGAGAAATACGAAAAGATACAGAGTTAGAAAAAGACCATGGTGTGAATATGGACCCTGAATTAAAATTTTCCAATCTCATAGATATACAAGTAAATAAAGCAAACAAGATATTAGGATCAATATGGAGGTCATATGAATACATGGATAAAGAAATGCTGAAAAATGTATTCATTGCATTGGTAAGACCTCATTTGGAATTTGCTAATGTGGTTTGGAGTCCAAGACAAATCAAGGACATAAAACTCATTGAGGGAGTTCAAAGGAGAGCTACTAAGGTAATTAATGATTTAAAAACCCTTTCATATGAAGAAAGACTTAGGAACACTGATTTGCCAAATTTGGTTTATCGATGTAGAAGAGGGGATATGATTGAAGTCTACAAATATAGACATGGATTTTATTCAACGAACTTTGACCTACTAAACATTACTCAAAATATCAATATCAGGAGTCATAATATAAAACTTATTAAAAAAATTGTAAAGCAAATACAAGACAAAATTATTTTAGTAACAGAGTGGTGAATACATGGAATAAACTCCCATCATTAATAGTGAATGCCCAATCTCTAAATTCCTTTAAGGCAATGTTAGATTATCTGTGGAATGATTATAAATATTCTATGGAATTAAGATGAATGTTTATAAGGAACAACTGACAGATTTCATAGCTAATATACTAGCTGAAATATATTATAATATTCTATGGAATTAAGATGAATGTTTATAAGGATCAACTGACAGATTTCATACCTAATATACTAGCTGAAATATATTATAATATTCTATGGAATTAAGATGAATGTTTATAAGGAACAACTGACAGATTTCATAGCTAATATACTAGCTGAAATATATTATAATATTCTATGGAATTAAGATGAATGTTTATAAGGAACAACTGACAGATTTCATAGCTAATATACTAGCTGAAATATATTATAATATTCTATGGAATTAAGATGAATGTTTATAAGGATCAACTGACAGATTTCATACCTAATATACTAGCTGAAATATATTTATATTTCTATGGAATTAAGATGAATGTTTATAAGGATCAACTGACAGATTTCATAGCTAATATACTAGCTGAAATATATTATATATTCTATGGAATTAAGATGAATGTTTATAAGGAACAACTGACAGATTTCATAGCTAATATACTAGCTGAAATATATTATAATATTCTATGGAATTAAGATGAATGTTTATAAGGAACAACTGACAGATTTCATAGCTAATATACTAGCTGAAATATATTATAATATTCTATGGAATTAAGATGAATGTTTATAAGGAACAACTGACAGATTTCATAGCTAATATACTAGCTGAAATATATTATAATATTCTATGGAATTAAGATGAATGTTTATAAGGATCAACTGACAGATTTCATAGCTAATATACTAGCTGAAATATATTATAATATTCTATGGAATTAAGATGAATGTTTATAAGGATCAACTGACAGATTTCATAGCTAATATACTAGCTGAAATATATTATAATATTCTATGGAATTAAGATGAATGTTTATAAGGAACAACTGACAGATTTCATAGCTAATATACTAGCTGAAATATATTATAATATTCTATGGAATTAAGATGAATGTTTATAAGGAACAACTGACAGATTTCATAGCTAATATACTAGCTGAAATATATTATAATATTCTATGGAATTAAGATGAATGTTTATAAGGATCAACTGACAGATTTCATAGCTAATATACTAGCTGAAATATATTATAATATTCTATGGAATTAAGATGAATGTTTATAAGGAACTGACAGATTTCATAGCTAATATACTAGCTGAAATATATTATAATATTCTATGGAATTAAGATGAATGTTTATAAGGATCAACTGACAGATTTCATAGCTAATATACTAGCTGAAATATATTATAATATTCTATGGAATTAAGATGAATGTTTATAAGGATCAACTGACAGATTTCATAGCTAATATACTAGCTGAAATATATTATAATATTCTATGGAATTAAGATGAATGTTTATAAGGAACAACTGACAGATTTCATAGCTAATATACTAGCTGAAATATATTATAATATTCTATGGAATTAAGATGAATGTTTATAAGGAACAACTGACAGATTTCATAGCTAATATACTAGCTGAAATATATTATAATATTCTATGGAATTAAGATGAATGTTTATAAGGAACAACTGACAGATTTCATAGCTAATATACTAGCTGAAATATATTATAATATTCTATGGAATTAAGATGAATGTTTATAAGGAACAACTGACAGATTTCATAGCTAATATACTAGCTGAAATATATTATAATATTCTATGGAATTAAGATGAATGTTTATAAGGAACAACTGACAGATTTCATAGCTAATATACTAGCTGAAATATATTATAATATTCTATGGAATTAAGATGAATGTTTATACAGATTTCATAGCTAATATACTAGCTGAAATATATTATAATATTCTATGGAATTAAGATGAATGTTTATAAGGAACAACTGACAGATTTCATAGCTAATATACTAGCTGAAATATATTATAATATTCTATGGAATTAAGATGAATGTTTATAAGGAACAACTGACAGATTTCATAGCTAATATACTAGCTGAAATATATTATAATATTCTATGGAATTAAGATGAATGTTTATAAGGAACAACTGACAGATTTCATAGCTAATATACTAGCTGAAATATATTATAATATTCTATGGAATTAAGATGAATGTTTATAAGGAACAACTGACAGATTTCTAGCTGAAATATATATAATATTCTATGGAATTAAGATGAATGTTTATAAGGAACAACTGACAGATTTCATAGCTAATATACTAGCTGAAATATATTATAATATTCTATGGAATTAAGATGAATGTTTATAAGGATCAACTGACAGATTTCATAGCTAATATACTAGCTGAAATATATTATAATATTCTATGGAATTAAGATGAATGTTTATAAGGAACAACTGACAGATTTCATAGCTAATATACTAGCTGAAATATATTATAATATTCTATGGAATTAAGATGAATGTTTATAAGGAACAACTGACAGATTTCATAGCTAATATACTAGCTGAAATATATTATAATATTCTATGGAATTAAGATGAATGTTTATAAGGAACAACTGACAGATTTCATAGCTAATATACTAGCTGAAATATATTATAATATTCTATGGAATTAAGATGAATGTTTATAAGGAACAACTGACAGATTTCATAGCTAATATACTAGCTGAAATATATTATAATATTCTATGGAATTAAGATGAATGTTTATAAGGAACAACTGACAGATTTCATAGCTAATATACTAGCTGAAATATATTATAATATTCTATGGAATTAAGATGAATGTTTATAAGGATCAACTGACAGATTTCATAGCTAATATACTAGCTGAAATATATTATAATATTCTATGGAATTAAGATGAATGTTTCTAAGGATCAACTGACAGATTTCATAGCTAATATACTAGCTGAAATATATATAAATATTCTATGGAATTAAGATGAATGTTTATAAGGAACAACTGACAGATTTCATAGCTAATATACTAGCTGAAATATATTATAATATTCTATGGAATTAAGATGAATGTTTATAAGGATCAACTGACAGATTTCATAGCTATGATATATTATAATTCTATCAACTGACAGATTTCATATAATATACTAGCTGAAATATATTATAATATTCTATGGAATTAAGATGAATGTTTATAAGGAACAACTGACAGATTTCATAGCTAATATACTAGCTGAAATATATTATAATATTCTATGGAATTAAGATGAATGTTTATAAGGAACAACTGACAGATTTCATAGCTAATATACTAGCTGAAATATATTATAATATTCTATGGAATTAAGATGAATGTTTATAAGGAACAACTGACAGATTTCATAGCTAATATACTAGCTGAAATATATTATAATATTCTATGGAATTAAGATGAATGTTTATAAGGAACAACTGACAGATTTCATACCTAATATACTAGCTGAAATATATTATAATCATTATAAATAACTAAAAAAGAAGTGCATCTAAAAATTACACAAACAACCGGAATTTGACGGTGAAAAGCAAAACATGTCCTTTTGAATCTAGATCTCAGCTAGGGTGCTTATTAGTTACTTGGTCCATTTTTTCTATCAATGGGGATATTCTGAATTGATAAAAATGTTTTGAATAAGTTAAGCAATTCATTATAAAATTAGGTCATTAATGAATAAAGCGGTGAAAATTTTTATTAAGACTAGACAATGCCCTGATTTTTGGCAATTGTTTTAAAATGTAAAATCTAAAAGAAATCTTATTACCTCCCTTGTCAAAAAATAACCATAGCAATCTTTAATGTTTGAATAATTGGTCTCGATTATATATCAAATAAAATAATTGATGTGCCTCTAATTATTTCATTATATCCTTTACCTTTTACATCAATTATAGAATTTATTTCTGTATTTCTTAATAACACAATTTTATTGTTTATAGTAGGTATACCCAAAATTGTTTGTCTCTATTAAAATAATTGATGTGCCTCTAATTATTTCATCCTTTACCTTTTACATCAATTATCAAATTTATTTCTGTATTTCTTAATAACACAATTTTATTGTTTATAGTAGGTATACCCAAAATTGTTTGTCTCTATTAAAATAATTGATGTGCCTCTAATTATTTCATCCTTTACCTTTTACATCAATTATCAAATTTATTTCTGTATTTCTTAATAACACAATTTTATTGTTTATAGTAGGTATACCCAAAATTGTTTGTCTCTATTAAAATAATTGATGTGCCTCTAATTATTCATTATATCCTTTACCTTTTACATCAATTATAATTTATTTCTGTATTTCTTAATAACACAATTTTATTGTTTATAGTAGGTATACCCAAAATTGTTTGTCTCTATTAAAATAATTGATGTGCCTCTAATTATTCATTATATCCTTTACCTTTTACATCAATTATCAAATTTATTTCTGTATTTCTTAATAACACAATTTTATTGTTTATAGTAGGTATACCCAAAATTGTTGGTCTCTATTAAAATAATTGATGTGCCTCTAATTATTTCATTATATCCTTTACCTTTTACATCAATTATAAATTTATTTCTGTATTTCTTAATAACACAATTTTATTGTTTATAGTAGGTATACCCAAAATTGTTTGTCTCTATTAAAATAATTGATGTGCCTCTAATTATTTCATCCTTTACCTTTTACATCAATTATCAAATTTATTTCTGTATTTCTTAATAACACAATTTTATTGTTTATAGTAGGTATACCCAAAATTGTTGGTCTCTATTAAAATAATTGATGTGCCTCTAATTATTTCATTATATCCTTTACCTTTTACATCAATTATCAAATTTATTTCTGTATTTCTTAATAACACAATTTTATTGTTTATAGTAGGTATACCCAAAATTGTTTGTCTCTATTAAAATAATTGATGTGCCTCTAATTATTTCATCCTTTACCTTTTACATCAATTATCAAATTTATTTCTGTATTTCTTAATAACACAATTTTATTGTTTATAGTAGGTATACCCAAAATTGTTTGTCTCTATTAAAATAATTGATGTGCCTCTAATTATTTCATTATATCCTTTACCTTTTACATCAATTATCAATTTATTTCTGTATTTCTTAATAACACAATTTTATTGTTTATAGTAGGTATACCCAAAATTGTTGGTCTCTATTAAAATAATTGATGTGCCTCTAATTATTTCATTATATCCTTTACCTTTTACATCAATTATCAATTTATTTCTGTATTTCTTAATAACACAATTTTATTGTTTATAGTAGGTATACCCAAAATTGTTTGTCTCTATTAAAATAATTGATGTGCCTCTAATTATTTCATTATATCCTTTACCTTTTACATCAATTATAAATTTATTTCTGTATTTCTTAATAACACAATTTTATTGTTTATAGTAGGTATACCCAAAATTGTTGGTCTCTATTAAAATAATTGATGTGCCTCTAATTATTTCATTATATCCTTTACCTTTTACATCAATTATAAATTTATTTCTGTATTTCTTAATAACACAATTTTATTGTTTATAGTAGGTATACCCAAAATTGTTTGTCTCTATTAAAATAATTGATGTGCCTCTAATTATTTCATTTTACCTTTTACATCAATTATCAAATTTATTTCTGTATTTCTTAATAACACAATTTTATTGTTTATAGTAGGTATACCCAAAATTGTTGGTCTCTATTAAAATAATTGATGTGCCTCTAATTATTTCATCCTTTACCTTTTACATCAATTATCAAATTTATTTCTGTATTTCTTAATAACACAATTTTATTGTTTATAGTAGGTATACCCAAAATTGTTGGTCTCTATTAAAATAATTGATGTGCCTCTAATTATTTCATTATATCCTTTACCTTTTACATCAATTATAGAATTTATTTCTGTATTTCTTAATAACACAATTTTATTGTTTATAGTAGGTATACCAAAAATTGTTTGTCTCTATTAAAATAATTGATGTGCCTCTAATTATTTCATTATATCCTTTACCTTTTACATCAATTATCAAATTTATTTCTGTATTTCTTAATAACACAATTTTATTGTTTATAGTAGGTATACCCAAAATTGTTGGTCTCTATTAAAATAATTGATGTGCCTCTAATTATTTCATCCTTTACCTTTTACATCAATTATCAATTTATTTCTGTATTTCTTAATAACACAATTTTATTGTTTATAGTAGGTATACCCAAAATTGTTTGTCTCTATTAAAATAATTGATGTGCCTCTAATTATTTCATCCTTTACCTTTTACATCAATTATCAATTTATTTCTGTATTTCTTAATAACACAATTTTATTGTTTATAGTAGGTATACCCAAAATTGTTGGTCTCTATTAAAATAATTGATGTGCCTCTAATTATTTCATTATATCTTTACCTTTTACATCAATTATCAATTTTATTTCTGTATTTCTTAATAACACAATTTTATTGTTTATAGTAGGTATACCCAAAATTGTTTGTCTCTATTAAAATAATTGATGTGCCTCTAATTATTTCATTATATCCTTTACCTTTTACATCAATTATAAATTTATTTCTGTATTTCTTAATAACACAATTTTATTGTTTATAGTAGGTATACCCAAAATTGTTTGTCTCTATTAAAATAATTGATGTGCCTCTAATTATTTCATTATATCCTTTACCTTTTACATCAATTATAAATTTATTTCTGTATTTCTTAATAACACAATTTTATTGTTTATAGTAGGTATACCCAAAATTGTTTGTCTCTATTAAAATAATTGATGTGCCTCTAATTATTTCATTATATCCTTTACCTTTTACATCAATTATAGAATTTATTTCTGTATTTCTTAATAACACAATTTTATTGTTTATAGTAGGTATACCCAAAATTGTTTGTCTCTATTAAAATAATTGATGTGCCTCTAATTATTTCATTATATCCTTTACCTTTTACATCAATTATAAATTTATTTCTGTATTTCTTAATAACACAATTTTATTGTTTATAGTAGGTATACCCAAAATTGTTGGTCTCTATTAAAATAATTGATGTGCCTCTAATTATTTCATCCTTTACCTTTTACATCAATTATAAATTTATTTCTGTATTTCTTAATAACACAATTTTATTGTTTATAGTAGGTATACCCAAAATTGTTGGTCTCTATTAAAATAATTGATGTGCCTCTAATTATTTCATCCTTTACCTTTTACATCAATTATCAAATTTATTTCTGTATTTCTTAATAAACAAATTTTATTGTTTATAGTAGGTATACCCAAAATTGTTGGTCTCTATTAAAATAATTGATGTGCCTCTAATTATTTCATCCTTTACCTTTTACATCAATTATCAAATTTATTTCTGTATTTCTTAATAACACAATTTTATTGTTTATAGTAGGTATACCCAAAATTGTTGGTCTCTATTAAAATAATTGATGTGCCTCTAATTATTTCATCCTTTACCTTTTACATCAATTATCAAATTTATTTCTGTATTTCTTAATAACACAATTTTATTGTTTATAGTAGGTATACCCAAAATTGTTGGTCTCTATTAAAATAATTGATGTGCCTCTAATTATTTCATCCTTTACCTTTTACATCAATTATCAAATTTATTTCTGTATTTCTTAATAACACAATTTTATTGTTTATAGTAGGTATACCCAAAATTGTTGGTCTCTATTAAAATAATTGATGTGCCTCTAATTATTTCATCCTTTACCTTTTACATCAATTATCAAATTTATTTCTGTATTTCTTAATAACACAATTTTATTGTTTATAGTAGGTATACCCAAAATTGTTTGTCTCTATTAAAATAATTGATGTGCCTCTAATTATTTCATCCTTTACCTTTTACATCAATTATAGAATTTATTTCTGTATTTCTTAATAACACAATTTTATTGTTTATAGTAGGTATACCCAAAATTGTTGGTCTCTATTAAAATAATTGATGTGCCTCTAATTATTTCATCCTTTACCTTTTACATCAATTATCAAATTTATTTCTGTATTTCTTAATAACACAATTTTATTGTTTATAGTAGGTATACCCAAAATTGTTGGTCTCTATTAAAATAATTGATGTGCCTCTAATTATTTCATCCTTTACCTTTTACATCAATTATCAAATTTATTTCTGTATTTCTTAATAACACAATTTTATTGTTTATAGTAGGTATACCCAAAATTGTTTGTCTCTATTAAAATAATTGATGTGCCTCTAATTATTTCATCCTTTACCTTTTACATCAATTATCAAATTTATTTCTGTATTTCTTAATAACACAATTTTATTGTTTATAGTAGGTATACCCAAAATTGTTTGTCTCTATTAAAATAATTGATGTGCCTCTAATTATTTCATTATATCCTTTACCTTTTACATCAATTATAAATTTATTTCTGTATTTCTTAATAACACAATTTTATTGTTTATAGTAGGTATACCCAAAATTGTTTGTCTCTATTAAAATAATTGATGTGCCTCTAATTATTTCATTATATCCTTTACCTTTTACATCAATTATCAAATTTATTTCTGTATTTCTTAATAACACAATTTTATTGTTTATAGTAGGTATACCCAAAATTGTTTGGTCTCTATTAAAATAATTGATGTGCCTCTAATTATTTCATCCTTTACCTTTTACATCAATTATCAAATTTATTTCTGTATTTCTTAATAACACAATTTTATTGTTTATAGTAGGTATACCCAAAATTGTTTGGTCTCTATTAAAATAATTGATGTGCCTCTAATTATTTCATTATATCCTTTACCTTTTACATCAATTATAGAATTTATTTCTGTATTTCTTAATAACACAATTTTATTGTTTATAGTAGGTATACCCAAAATTGTTGTCTCTATTAAAATAATTGATGTGCCTCTAATTATTTCATCCTTTACCTTTTACATCAATTATCAAATTTATTTCTGTATTTCTTAATAACACAATTTTATTGTTTATAGTAGGTATACCCAAAATTGTTGGTCTCTATTAAAATAATTGATGTGCCTCTAATTATTTCATCCTTTACCTTTTACATCAATTATCAAATTTATTTCTGTATTTCTTAATAACACAATTTTATTGTTATAGTAGGTATACCCAAAATTGTTTGTCTCTATTAAAATAATTGATGTGCCTCTAATTATTCATTATATCCTTTACCTTTTACATCAATTATAAAATTTATTTCTGTATTTCTTAATAACACAATTTTATTGTTTATAGTAGGTATACCCAAAATTGTTTGTCTCTATTAAAATAATTGATGTGCCTCTAATTATTTCATCCTTTACCTTTTACATCAATTATCAAATTTATTTCTGTATTTCTTAATAACACAATTTTTATTGTTTATAGTAGGTATACCCAAAATTGTTGTCTCTATTAAAATAATTGATGTGCCTCTAATTATTTCATTATATCCTTTACCTTTTACATCAATTATCAAATTTATTTCTGTATTTCTTAATAAACAATTTTATTGTTTATAGTAGGTATACCCAAAATTGTTGTCTCTATTAAAATAATTGATGTGCCTCTAATTATTTCATTATATCCTTTACCTTTTACATCAATTATAGAATTTATTTCTGTATTTCTTAATAACACAATTTTATTGTTTATAGTAGGTATACCAAAATTGTTTGTCTCTATTAAAATAATTGATGTGCCTCTAATTTTATGTTCATTTATATCACTTTACCTTTTACATCATTATCATAATTTATTTTCTGTATTTCTTAATAACACAATTTTAATTGTTTATAGTAGGTATACCCAAAATTGTTTGTCTCTATTAAATAATTGATGTGCTCTAATTATTTCATTATATCCTTTACCTTTTACATCAATTATAAATTTATTTCTGTATTTCTTAATAACACAATTTTATTGTTTATAGTAGGTATACCCAAAATTGTTTGTCTCTATTAAAATAATTGATGTGCCTCTAATTATTTATTAATATCCTTTACCTTTTTACATCAATTATACATTTATTTCTGTATTTCTTAATAACACAATTTTATTGTTTATAGTAGGTATACCCAAAATTGTTGTCTCTATTAAAATAATTGATGTGCTCTAATTATTTCATCCTTTACCTTTTACATCAATTATAAATTTATTTCTGTATTTCTTAATAACACAATTTTATTGTTTATAGTAGGTATACCCAAAATTGTTTGTCTCTATTAAAATAATTGATGTGCCTCTAATTATTTCATTTTATCTTTACCTTTTCATCAATTATCAAATTTATTTCTGTATTTCTTAATAACACATTTTATTGTTTATAGTAGGTATACCAAATTGTTTGGTCTCTATTAAAATAATTGATGTGCCGTCTAATTATTTCATTATATCCTTTACCTTTTACATCAATTATAAATTTATTTCTGTATTTCTTAATAACACAATTTTATTGTTTATAGTAGGTATACCAAAATTGTTGGTCTCTATTAAAATAATTGATGTGCCTCTAATTATTTAATCCTTTACTTTTACATCAATTATCAAATTTATTTCTGTTTTTCTTAATAACACAATTTTATTGTTTATAGTAGGTATACCCAAAATTGTTGGTTCTCTATTAAATTAATTGATGTGCCTCTAATTATTTCATCCTTTACCTTTTACATCAATTTATCAAATTTATTTCTGTATTTCTTAATAACACAATTTTATTGTTTATAGTAGGTATACCAAAATTGTTGGTCTCTATTAAAATAATTGATGTGCCTCTAATTATTTCATCTTTTACCTTTTACATCAATTATCAATTTATTTCTGTATTTCTTAATAACAACATTTTATTGTTTATAGTAGGTATACCCAAAATTGTTGGTCTCTATTAAAATAATTGATGTGCCTCTAATTATTTCACCTTTACCTTTTACATCAATTATCAAAATTTATTTCTGTATTTCTTAATAACACAATTTTATTGTTTATAGTAGGTATACCCAAATTGTTGGTCTCTATTAAAATAATTGATGTGCCTCTAATTATTTCAATCCCTTTACCTTTTACATCAATTATCAAAATTTATTTCTGTATTTCTTAATAACAAATTTTATTGTTTATAGTAGGTATACCCAAAATTGTTTGTCTCTATTAAAATAATTGATGTGCCTCTAATATTTCATTATATCCTTTACCTTTTTACATCAATTATCAAATTTATTTCTGTATTTCTTAATAACACAATTTTATTGTTTATAGTAGGTATACCCAAAATTGTTGGTCTCTATTAAAATAATTGATGTGCCTCTAATTATTTCATTATACCTTTCCTTTTACATCAATTATCAAATTTATTTCTGTATTTTTAATAACACAATTTTATTGTTTATAGTAGGTATACCCAAAATTGTTGGTCTCTATTAAATAATTGATGTGCTCTAATTATTTCATCCTTTACCTTTTACATCAATTATCAAATTTATTTCTGTATTTCTTAATAACACAATTTTATTGTTTATAGTAGGTATACCCAAAATTGTTTGTCTCTATTAAAATAATTGATGTGCCTCTATTATTTCATCCTTTACCTTTTACATCAATTATCAAATTTATTTCTGTATTTTTCTTAATAACACAATTTTATTGTTTATAGTAGGTATACCCAAAATTGTTGTCTCTATTAAAATAATTGATGTCCTCTAATTATTTCATTACATTCCTTTACCTTTTACATCAATTATAAATTTATTTCTGTATTCTTAATAACACAATTTTATTGTTTATAGTAGGTATACCCAAAATTGTTTGTCTCTATTAAAATAATTGATGTGCCTCTAATTATTTCATTATATCCTTTACCTTTTACATCAATTATCAAATTTATTTCTGTATTTCTTAATAACACAATTTTATTGTTTATAGTAGGTATACAAAATTGTTGGTCTCTATTAAATAATTGATGTGCCTCTAATTATTTCATCCTTTACCTTTTACATCAATTATCTA
Organism: Doryteuthis pealeii; assembly: GCA_023376005.1. NCBI lineage: Eukaryota > Metazoa > Mollusca > Cephalopoda > Myopsida > Loliginidae > Doryteuthis > Doryteuthis pealeii. The sequence continues at coordinate 55,457,631 of CM042177.1, forward strand.
ATTTATTTCTGTATTCTTAATAACACAATTTTATTGTTTATAGTAGGTATACCCAAATTGTTTGGTCTCTATTAAAATAATTGATGTGCCTCTAATTATTTCATTATATCCTTTACCTTTTACATCAATTATAAATTTATTTCTGTATTTCTTAATACAAATTTTTATTGTTTATAGTAGGTATACCCAAAATTGTTGGTCTCTATTAAAATAATTGATGTGCCTCTAATTATTTAAATCCTTTACCTTTTACATCAATTATCAATTTTATTTCTGTATTTCTTAATACACAATTTTATTGTTTATAGTAGGTATACCCAAAATTGTTGGTCTCTATTAAAATAATTGATGTGCCTCTAATTATTTCATCCTTTACCTTTTACATCAATTATAGAATTTATTTCTGTATTTCTTAATAACACAATTTTATTGTTATATAGGTATACCCAAAATTGTTTGTCTCTATTAAAATAATTGATGTGCCTCTAATTATTCATTATATCCTTTACCTTTTACATCAATTATAAATTTATTTCTGTATTTCTTAATAACACAATTTTATTGTTTATAGTAGATACCCAAAATTGTTTGTCTCTATTAAAATAATTGATGTGCCTCTAATTATTTCAAATCCTTTACCTTTTACATCAATTATAAATTTATTTCTGTATTTCTTAATAACACAATTTTATGGTTTATAGTAGGTTACCAAAATTGTTTGTTCTCTATTAAAATAATTGATGTGCTCTAATTATTTCTTATATCCTTTACCTTTTACATCAATTATCAAATTTTATTTCTGTATTTCTTAATAACACAATTTTATTGTTTATAGTAGGTATACCCAAAATTGTTTGTCTCTATTAAAATAATTGATGTGCTCTAATTATTTCATTCTATCCTTTACCTTTTACATCAATTATAAATTTATTTCTGTATTTCTTAATAACAAATTTTATTGTTTATAGTAGGTATACCCAAAATTGTTGGTCTCTATTAAAATAATTGATGTGCCTCTAATTATTTCATTATATCCTTTACCTTTTACATCAATTATCAAATTTTTTCTGTATTTTCTTAATAACACAATTTTATTGTTTTAGTAGGTATACCCAAAATTGTTTGGTCTCTATTAAAATAATTGATGTGCCTCTAATTATTTCATTTTACCTTTACATCAATTATCAAATTTATTTCTGTATTTCTTAATACACAATTTTTATTGTTTATAGTAGGTATACCCAAAATTGTTTGTCTCTATTAAAATAATTGATGTGCCTCTAATTATTTCATTCTTTACCTTTTACATCAATTATCAAATTTATTTCTGTATTTCTTAATAACACAATTTTATTGTTTATAGTAGGTATACCCAAATTGTGTTGCTCATTAAAATAATTGATGTGCCTCTAATTATTTCATCCTTTACCTTTTACATCAATTATCAAATTTATTTCTGTATTTCTTAATAACACAATTTTATTGTTTATAGTAGGTATACCAAAATTGTTGGTCTCTATTAAAATAATTGATGTGCCTCTAATTATTTCATCCTTTACCTTTTACATCAATTATCAAATTTATTTCTGTATTTCTTATAAACAATTTTATTGTTTATAGTAGGTATACCCAATTGTTTGTCTCTATTAAAATAATTGATGTGCCTCTAATTATTTTTATCCTTTACCTTTTACATCAATTATAATTTATTTCTGTATTTCTTAATAACAATTTTATTTTTATAGTAGGTATACCCAAAATTGTTTGTCTCTATTAAATAATTGATGTGCTCTAATTATTCATTATATCCTTTACCTTTTACATCAATTATTCAAATTTATTTCTGTATTTCTTTAATAACACAATTTTATTGTTTATAGTAGGTATACCCAAAATTGTTTGTCTCTATTAAAATAATTGATGTGCCTCTAATTATTTCATCCTTTACCTTTTACATCAATTATCAATTTATTTCTGTATTTCTTAATAAACAATTTTATTGTTTATAGTAGGTATACCAAAATTGTTGTCTCTATTAAAATAATTGATGTGCTCTAATTATTCTTATATCCTTTACCTTTTACATCAATTATAAATTTATTTCTGTATTTCTTAATAACACAATTTTATTGTTTATAGTAGGTATACCCAAAATTGTTTGTCTCTATTAAAATAATTGATGTGCTCTAATTATTTATATCCTTTACCTTTTACATCAATTATCAAATTTATTTCTGTATTTCTTATAACAACAAATTTTATTGTTTATAGTAGGTATACCAAAATTGTTGGTCTCTATTAAAATAATTGATGTGCCTCTAATTATTTCATCCTTTACCTTTTACATCAATTATCAAATTTATTTCTGTATTTCTTAATAACACAATTTTATTGTTTATAGTAGGTATACCAAAATTGTTGGTCTCTATAAAATAATTGATGTGCTCTAATTATTTCATATCCTTTACTTTTACATCAATTATAAATTTATTTCTGTATTTCTTAATACACACAATTTTATTGTTTATAGTAGGTATACCCAAAATTGTTTGTCTCTATTAAAATAATTGATGTGCTCTAATTATTTCATTTATCCTTTACCTTTTACATCAATTATCAAATTTATTTCTGTATTTCTTAATAACACAATTTTATTGTTTATAGTAGGATACCCAAAATTGTTGGTCTCTATTAAAATAATTGATGTGCCTCTAATTATTTCATCCTTTACCTTTATACATCAATTATAGAATTTATTTCTGTATTTCTTAATAACACAATTTTATTGTTTATAGTAGGTATACCCAAAATTGTTTGTCTCTATTAAAATAATTGATGTGCTCTAATATTTTCATCCTTTACCTTTTACATCAATTATCAATTTTATTTCTGTATTTCTTAATAACACAATTTTATTGTTTATAGTAGGTATACCCAAAATTGTTTGTCTCTATTAAAATAATTGATGTGCCTCTAATTATTTCATCCTTTACCTTTTACATCAATTATCAAATTTATTTCTGTATTTCTTAATAACACAATTTTATTGTTTATAGTAGGTATACCCAAAATTGTTGGTCTCTATTAAAATAATTGATGTGCCTCTAATTATTCATTATATCCTTTACCTTTTACATCAATTATAGAAATTTATTTCTGTATTTCTTAATAACACAATTTTATTGTTTATAGTAGGTATACCAAAATTGTTTGTCTCTATTAAAATAATTGATGTGCCTCTAATTATTCATATATCCTTTACCTTTTACATCAATTATCAAATTTATTTCTGTATTTTCTTAATAACACAATTTTATTGTTTTATAGTAGGTATACCCAAATTGTTGTCTCTATTAAATAATTGATGTGCCTCTAATTATTTCATTTATCCTTTACCTTTTACATCAATTATAAATTTATTTCTGTATTTCTTAATAACACAATTTTATTGTTTATAGTAGGTATACAAAATTGTTTGTCTCTATTAAAATAATTGATGTGCCTCTAATTATTTCTCCTTTACCTTTTACATCAATTATCAAATTTATTTCTGTATTTCTTAATAAAACAATTTTATGTTTTATAGTAGGTAATACCAAAATTGTTTGTCTCTATTAAAATAATTGATGTGCCTCTAATTATTTCATCCTTTACCTTTTACATCAATTATCAAATTTATTTCTGTATTTTTAATAACACAATTTTATTGTTTATAGTAGGTATACCCCCAAATTGTTTGTCTCTATTAAAATAATTGATGTGCTCTAATTATTCATTATATCCTTTACCTTTACATCAATTATAGAATTTATTTCTGTATTCTTAATAACACAATTTTATTGTTTATAGTAGGTATACCCAAAATTGTTTGTCTCTATTAAAATAATTGATGTGCCTCTAATTATTCATTATATCCTTTACCTTTTACATCAATTATCAAATTTATTTTCTGTATTTCTTAATAACACATTTTATTGTTTATAGTAGGTATACCCAAAATTGTTTGTCTCTATTAAAATAATTGATGTGCCTCTAATTATTTCATCCTTTACCTTTTACATCAATTATCAAATTTATTTCTGTATTTTTAATAACACAATTTTATTGTTTATAGTAGGTATACCCAAAATTGTTTGTCTCTATTAAAATAATTGATGTGCCTCTAATTATTCATTATATCCTTTACCTTTTACATCAATTTAGAATTTATTTCTGTATTTCTTAATAACACAATTTTATTGTTTATAGTAGGTATACCCAAAATTGTTTGTCTCTATTAAAATAATTGATGTGCCTCTAATTATTCATTATATCCTTTACCTTTTACATCAATTATAAATTTATTTCTGTATTTCTTAATAACACAATTTTATGTTTATAGTAGGTATACCCAAAATTGTTGTCTCTATTAAAATAATTGATGTGCCTCTAATTATTTCATCCTTACCTTTTCATCAATTATCAAATTTATTTCTGTATTTCTTAATAACAAATTTTATTGTTTATAGTAGGTATCACCAAATTGTTGGTTCTCTATTAAAATAATTGATGTGCCTCTAATTATTTCATTATATCCTTTACCTTTTACAATCAATTATAGAATTTATTTCTGTATTTCTTAATAACACAATTTTATTGTTTATAGTAGGTATACCCAAAATTGTTTGTCTCTATTAAATAATTGATGTGCCTCTAATTTTCATTATAATCTTTACCTTTTACACAATTATCAATTTATTTCTGTATTTCTTATAACACAATTTTATTGTTTATGATAGGCATACCCAAAATTGTTGGTCTCTATTAAAATAATTGATGTGCCTCTAATTATTTCATCCTTTACCTTTTACATCAATTATCAAATTTATTTCTGTATTTCTTAATACACAATTTTATTGTTTATAGTAGGTATACCCAAAATTGTTTGTCTCTATTAAAATAATTGATGTGCCTCTAATTATTTCATTCCTTTACCTTTTACATCAATTATAAATTTATTTCTGTATTTCTTAATAACACAATTTTATTGTTTATAGTAGGTTAACCCAAAATTGTTTGTCTCTATAAAATAATTGATGTGCCTCTAATTAATTTCATCCTTTACCTTTTACATCAATTATCAAATTTATTTCTGTATTTCTTAATAACACAATTTTATTGTTTATAGTAGGTATACCACAAATTGTTTGTCTCTATTAAAATAATTGATGTGCCTCTAATTAATTCATATATCCTTTACCTTTTACATCAATTATAAATTTATTTCTGTATTTCTTAAATAACACATTTTATTGTTTATAGTAGGTATACCCAAAATTGTTTGTCTCTATTAAAATAATTGATGTGGCCTCTAATTAATTCATTATATCCTTTACCTTTCATCAATTATCAAATTTATTTCTGTATTTTTTAACACAATTTTATTGTTTATAGTAGGTATACCAAAATTGTTTGTCTCTATTAAATAATTGATGTGCCTCTAATTATTTCAATCCTTTAACCTTTTACATCAATTATCAATTATTTTTCTGTATTTCTTAATAACACAATTTTATTGTTTATAGTAGGTATACCCAAAATTGTTTGTCTTATTAAAATAATTGATGTGCCTCTAATTAATTCATTATATCCTTTACCTTTTACATCAATTATCAATTTATTTCTGTATTTCTTAATAACACAATTTTATTGTTTATAGTAGGTATACCCAAAATTGTTTGTCTCTATTAAAATAATTGATGTGCCTCTAATTATTCATTATATCCTTTACCTTTTACATCAATTATCAAATTTATTTCTGTATTTCTTAATAACACAATTTTATTGTTTATAGTAGGTATAACCCAAATTGTTGGTCTCTATTAAAATAATTGATGTGCCTCTAATTATTTCATCCTTTACCTTTTACATCAATTATAAAATTTATTTCTGTATTTTCTAATACACAATTTTATTGTTTATAGTAGGTATACCCAAAATTGTTGGTCTCTATTAAAATAATTGATGTGCCTCTAATTATTCATTATATCCTTTACCTTTTACATCAATTATAAATTTTTTCTGTATTTCTTAATCAACAAATTTTATTGTTTATAGTAGGTATACCACCAAAATTGTTTGTCTCTATTAAAATAATTGATGTGCCTCTAATTATTTCATTACCTTTACCTTTTACATCAATTATCTAATTTATTTCTGTATTTTCTTAATAACACAATTTTATTGTTTATAGTAGGTATACCCAAAATTGTTTTGTCTCTATTAAAATAATTGATGTGCCTCTAATTATTTCATCTCTTTACTTTTACTCAATTATAAGAATTTATTTCTGTATTTCTTAATAACACAATTTTATTGTTTTATAGTAGGTATACCAAAATTGTTTTGTTCTCTATTTAAATAATTGATGTGCCTCTAATTAATTTCATTCCTTTTTCCTTTTACATCAATTATAAATTTATTTCTGTATTTTCTTATAACACAATTTTATTGTTTATAGTGGTATAACCAAAATTGTTTGTCTCTATTAAAATAATTGATGTGCTCTAATTTTTTCATCCTTTACCTTTTACATCAATTATCAAATTTATTTCTGTATTTTCTTAATAACACAATTTTTATTGTTTATGAGTAGGTATCNAAGAGAGAGATGAAGAAGATCTGTCATGGATGGGGGAGGGAGAAAAGATTAAAAGCGTAGTAATTGTGGAATAATATATGATTAGAAGGTGGTTTAGTTCAAATAAAAGACTGATCGGAAGTCCTGCTCAATGCAAGCGAAAATATATCTCCTACATCTTTTGTTGTTTGAGTAAGTTTCGTTTTCCCTTTACGCAATTCTGGTCGATTTACTCTAATCTCCTATTCCCCATATATATATATTATAGTATATTATAGTATTATTATATATATAATTTAATATACCAAGCGTGTTGGTAGATTCCTTGCGGAGAGAAAAAACCAGCAGAAAGTTTGATTGAAAAATCATACTACCCAAACAATCAACCAGGAAGAAAAAAATTTTGAAAAAAAGGAAAGGACGCAAGAATAGGTCCGTACGCAAACAAAAAAAATCTAATGGTATAGTATGGCCAAAAGAAAAGAACAATTTATATGTATATTATGTTATAAGATAGATATATATATTCATATAACGCTAGGAAGAATAAGCTAATATGTAAAAAGTGTCGATAACCTAAGTAGAGTTCATAATAAAGATATATCTCATGAAGTCAGACGAAACCTACTATTAGTTTCGCATAAAGCTCTTCAGGGATAAATCTGACTCCAGATTTTAGCCCTGAAGAGCTTTATGCGAAACTAATAGTAGGTTCGTCTTGACTCATTAGATTTATCTTTTATTATATATTATAATTATATATATATATATATATATATATATATTATTGGCTTTGGGTGGTTGACTTTGAAGGCTTTATCACAATGCAGGTGTAGAGAAAAATAATATACAGTAACAATGGTGTTGTGTGTTAACCTGTATTTTAATTCTTGAAGTTTTCGAATAAAATCTCTTTTTCAGAGATCACTGGAACTGAAATGTCAAGTTATTCATTTCCTTTCTATTTTTTAAAAATTTTTAAATTCATCTAAAATAGAATGGCCATAACTAGAGTAATTTCAGTTCCAGGTGATCTTTTGAAAAAGAGATTTTTATCTCGAAAATTCACGATAAATACAGGTTTAAACACACAACACCATTGTTACTGGTATTTTTTTTTACACTGCATTGTTATTAAGCCTTCCTAATCAACCTACAACCAATATATACAATTGCTTCAAGCAAATTATAAAACTCTCTTATATATATATTATAATAATATATATATATAATATATTAATATAGTGAAATGGATCTCTCGTCGATCTTCAAAACGTAAGAGTGTTCATACATGAACATCACAACAGTGATTTTGTTTATATTGGTGAAGGCCTTGTGGGTTGGACCATCCCACACTTTTTTGGCACAAGTCGATAGGAAAGAATTGGTGCATCAAGAGTTGTCACAAACCCAATCAACGACGCCTCAGGAATTTGAATTCAGAGTTATCCTCTCGCTAGACTGGTTACGCTATCCAAGGCTGAAGGGCCAGTCTGCCTACTATTTAACACCTATATATATATATATAGTATATTATATATATATATAATATATACTAACAATAATATGCACCTTATCCAGGTGCAGGTATTAAAGATTTTATGTAAATAAAATATATTCGTCAGATTAGCAGAGGAGACGTGGGATATCAATTTGCGCGATCGACACAATTTTGGACTCTAGAACTGGATTCTTCAAAGGTTTCTGCAGGGGGAGGGGTCCTCGTCTTTTGACACCTGAACAGAAACGCACCAGGTGCAGCTGTGTCAAGGGCAATCCTTGAACTTTTAAGCTGATGAAAGACAATTTTCCTTGCTTCGATTTTCATCCACTGGTGGATGACACGTGGGTTCATCACTACCAACCCGAAACCAAGAACAATTCAAAACATTAGAAGCACCAACGCCCAAAGAAGGTCAAGGTCGTTCATTTCAGCTGACAAGGTCATGGCCTCTGTTTTCTGGGATTCCAGGGTGTCATATTTATAGTAGGTTATACCCAAAATTGTTTGTCTCTATTAAAATAATTGATGTGCCTCTAATTATTTCATTATATCCTTTACCTTTTACATCAATTATAAATTTATTTCTGTATTTCTTAATAACACAATTTTATTGTTTATAGTAGGTATACCCAAAATTGTTTGTCTCTATTAAAATAATTGATGTGCCTCTAATTATTTCATTATATCCTTTACCTTTTACATCAATTATCAAATTTATTTCTGTATTTCTTAATAACACAATTTTATTGTTTATAGTAGGTATACCCAAAATTGTTTGTCTCTATTAAAATAATTGATGTGCCTCTAATTATTTCATCCTTTACCTTTTACATCAATTATCAAATTTATTTCTGTATTTCTTAATAACACAATTTTATTGTTTATAGTAGGTATACCCAAAATTGTTTGTCTCTATTAAAATAATTGATGTGCCTCTAATTATTTCATTATATCCTTTACCTTTTACATCAATTATCAAATTTATTTCTGTATTTCTTAATAACACAATTTTATTGTTTATAGTAGGTATACCCAAAATTGTTTGTCTCTATTAAAATAATTGATGTGCCTCTAATTATTTCATTATATCCTTTACCTTTTACATCAATTATCAATTTTATTTCTGTATTTCTTAATAACACAATTTTATTGTTTATAGTAGGTATACCCAAAATTGTTTGTCTCTATTAAAATAATTGATGTGCCTCTAATTATTTCATCCTTTACCTTTTACATCAATTATCAAATTTATTTCTGTATTTCTTAATAACACAATTTTATTGTTTATAGTAGGTATACCCAAAATTGTTTGTCTCTATTAAAATAATTGATGTGCCTCTAATTATTCATTATATCCTTTACCTTTTACATCAATTATAAATTTATTTCTGTATTTCTTAATAACACAATTTTATTGTTTATAGTAGGTATACCCAAAATTGTTGTCTCTATTAAAATAATTGATGTGCCTCTAATTATTTCATCCTTTACCTTTTACATCAATTATCAATTTATTTCTGTATTTCTTAATAACACAATTTTATTGTTTATAGTAGGTATACCAAAATTGTTTGTCTCTATTAAAATAATTGATGTGCCTCTAATTATTTCATCCTTTACCTTTTACATCAATTATCAAATTTATTTCTGTATTTCTTAATAACACAATTTTATTGTTTATAGTAGGTATACCCAAAATTTGTCTCTATTAAAATAATTGATGTGCCTCTAATTATTTCATCCTTTACCTTTTACATCAATTATCAAATTTATTTCTGTATTTCTTAATAACACAATTTTATTGTTTATAGTAGGTATACCCAAAATTGTTTGTCTCTATTAAAATAATTGATGTGCCTCTAATTATTTCATTATATCCTTTACCTTTTACATCAATTATCAAATTTATTTCTGTATTTCTTAATAACACAATTTTATTGTTTATAGTAGGTATACCCAAAATTGTTTGTCTCTATTAAAATAATTGATGTGCCTCTAATTATTTCATCCTTTACCTTTTACATCAATTATCAAATTTATTTCTGTATTTCTTAATAACACAATTTTATTGTTTATAGTAGGTATACCCAAAATTGTTGTCTCTATTAAAATAATTGATGTGCCTCTAATTATTTCATCCTTTACCTTTTACATCAATTATCAAATTTATTTCTGTATTTCTTAATAACACAATTTTATTGTTTATAGTAGGTATACCCAAAATTGTTTGTCTCTATTAAAATAATTGATGTGCCTCTAATTATTTCATCCTTTACCTTTTACATCAATTATCAAATTTATTTCTGTATTTCTTAATAACACAATTTTATTGTTTATAGTAGGTATACCCAAAATTGTTGTCTCTATTAAAATAATTGATGTGCCTCTAATTATTTCATTATCCTTTACCTTTTACATCAATTATCAAATTTATTTCTGTATTTCTTAATAACACAATTTTATTGTTTATAGTAGGTATACCCAAAATTGTTTGTCTCTATTAAAATAATTGATGTGCCTCTAATTATTCATTATATCCTTTACCTTTTACATCAATTATCAAATTTATTTCTGTATTTCTTAATAACACAATTTTATTGTTTATAGTAGGTATACCCAAAATTGTTGGTCTCTATTAAAATAATTGATGTGCCTCTAATTATTTCATTATATCCTTTACCTTTTACATCAATTATCAAATTTATTTCTGTATTTCTTAATAACACAATTTTATTGTTTATAGTAGGTATACCCAAAATTGTTTGTCTCTATTAAAATAATTGATGTGCCTCTAATTATTTCATCCTTTACCTTTTACATCAATTATCAAATTTATTTCTGTATTTCTTAATAACACAATTTTATTGTTTATAGTAGGTATACCCAAAATTGTTTGTCTCTATTAAAATAATTGATGTGCCTCTAATTATTTCATCCTTTACCTTTTACATCAATTATCAAATTTATTTCTGTATTTCTTAATAACACAATTTTATTGTTTATAGTAGGTATACCCAAAATTGTTTGTCTCTATTAAAATAATTGATGTGCCTCTAATTATTTCATTATATCCTTTACCTTTTACATCAATTATAGAATTTATTTCTGTATTTCTTAATAACACAATTTTATTGTTTATAGTAGGTATACCCAAAATTGTTTGTCTCTATTAAAATAATTGATGTGCCTCTAATTATTTCATTATATCCTTTACCTTTTACATCAATTATCAAATTTATTTCTGTATTTCTTAATAACACAATTTTATTGTTTATAGTAGGTATACCCAAAATTGTTGGTCTCTATTAAAATAATTGATGTGCCTCTAATTATTTCATCCTTTACCTTTTACATCAATTATCAAATTTATTTCTGTATTTCTTAATAACACAATTTTATTGTTTATAGTAGGTATACCCAAAATTGTTGTCTCTATTAAAATAATTGATGTGCCTCTAATTATTCATTATATCCTTTACCTTTTACATCAATTATCAAATTTATTTCTGTATTTCTTAATAACACAATTTTATTGTTTATAGTAGGTATACCCAAAATTGTTTGTCTCTATTAAAATAATTGATGTGCCTCTAATTATTCATTATCCTTTACCTTTTACATCAATTATCAAATTTATTTCTGTATTTCTTAATAACACAATTTTATTGTTTATAGTAGGTATACCCAAAATTGTTGGTCTCTATTAAAATAATTGATGTGCCTCTAATTATTTCATCCTTTACCTTTTACATCAATTATCAAATTTATTTCTGTATTTCTTAATAACACAATTTTATTGTTTATAGTAGGTATACCCAAAATTGTTGGTCTCTATTAAAATAATTGATGTGCCTCTAATTATTTCATCCTTTACCTTTTACATCAATTATCAAATTTATTTCTGTATTTCTTAATAACACAATTTTATTGTTTATAGTAGGTATACCCAAAATTGTTTGTCTCTATTAAAATAATTGATGTGCCTCTAATTATTTCATTATATCCTTTACCTTTTACATCAATTATCAAATTTATTTCTGTATTTCTTAATAACACAATTTTATTGTTTATAGTAGGTATACCCAAAATTGTTGGTCTCTATTAAAATAATTGATGTGCCTCTAATTATTTCATCCTTTACCTTTTACATCAATTATCAAATTTATTTCTGTATTTCTTAATAACACAATTTTATTGTTTATAGTAGGTATACCCAAAATTGTTTGTCTCTATTAAAATAATTGATGTGCCTCTAATTATTTCATCCTTTACCTTTTACATCAATTATCAAATTTATTTCTGTATTTCTTAATAACACAATTTTATTGTTTATAGTAGGTATACCCAAAATTGTTTGTCTCTATTAAAATAATTGATGTGCCTCTAATTATTTCATCCTTTACCTTTTACATCAATTATCAAATTTATTTCTGTATTTCTTAATAACACAATTTTATTGTTTATAGTAGGTATACCCAAAATTGTTTGTCTCTATTAAAATAATTGATGTGCCTCTAATTATTTCATTATATCCTTTACCTTTTACATCAATTATCAAATTTATTTCTGTATTTCTTAATAACACAATTTTATTGTTTATAGTAGGTATACCCAAAATTGTTTGTCTCTATTAAAATAATTGATGTGCCTCTAATTATTCATTATATCCTTTACCTTTTACATCAATTATCAAATTTATTTCTGTATTTCTTAATAACACAATTTTATTGTTTATAGTAGGTATACCCAAAATTGTTGTCTCTATTAAAATAATTGATGTGCCTCTAATTATTTCATCCTTTACCTTTTACATCAATTATCAAATTTATTTCTGTATTTCTTAATAACACAATTTTATTGTTTATAGTAGGTATACCCAAAATTGTTTGTCTCTATTAAAATAATTGATGTGCCTCTAATTATTCATTATATCCTTTACCTTTTACATCAATTATAAATTTATTTCTGTATTTCTTAATAACACAATTTTATTGTTTATAGTAGGTATACCCAAAATTGTTTGTCTCTATTAAAATAATTGATGTGCCTCTAATTATTCATTATATCCTTTACCTTTTACATCAATTATCAAATTTATTTCTGTATTTCTTAATAACACAATTTTATTGTTTATAGTAGGTATACCCAAAATTGTTGGTCTCTATTAAAATAATTGATGTGCCTCTAATTATTTCATCCTTTACCTTTTACATCAATTATCAAATTTATTTCTGTATTTCTTAATAACACAATTTTATTGTTTATAGTAGGTATACCCAAAATTGTTTGTCTCTATTAAATAATTGATGTGCCTCTAATTATTTCATTATATCCTTTACCTTTTACATCAATTATAGAATTTATTTCTGTATTTCTTAATAACACAATTTTATTGTTTATAGTAGGTATACCCAAAATTGTTTGTCTCTATTAAAATAATTGATGTGCCTCTAATTATTTCATTATATCCTTTACCTTTTACATCAATTATCAAATTTATTTCTGTATTTCTTAATAACACAATTTTATTGTTTATAGTAGGTATACCCAAAATTGTTGGTCTCTATTAAAATAATTGATGTGCCTCTAATTATTTCATCCTTTACCTTTTACATCAATTATCAAATTTATTTCTGTATTTCTTAATAACACAATTTTATTGTTTATAGTAGGTATACCCAAAATTGTTTGTCTCTATTAAAATAATTGATGTGCCTCTAATTATTTCATCCTTTACCTTTTACATCAATTATCAAATTTATTTCTGTATTTCTTAATAACACAATTTTATTGTTTATAGTAGGTATACCCAAAATTGTTTGTCTCTATTAAAATAATTGATGTGCCTCTAATTATTTCATCCTTTACCTTTTACATCAATTATCAAATTTATTTCTGTATTTCTTAATAACACAATTTTATTGTTTATAGTAGGTATACCCAAAATTGTTTGTCTCTATTAAAATAATTGATGTGCCTCTAATTATTCATTATATCCTTTACCTTTTACATCAATTATAGAATTTATTTCTGTATTTCTTAATAACACAATTTTATTGTTTATAGTAGGTATACCCAAAATTGTTTGTCTCTATTAAAATAATTGATGTGCCTCTAATTATTCATTATATCCTTTACCTTTTACATCAATTATCAAATTTATTTCTGTATTTCTTAATAACACAATTTTATTGTTTATAGTAGGTATACCCAAAATTGTTGGTCTCTATTAAAATAATTGATGTGCCTCTAATTATTTCATCCTTTACCTTTTACATCAATTATCAAATTTATTTCTGTATTTCTTAATAACACAATTTTATTGTTTATAGTAGGTATACCCAAAATTGTTTGTCTCTATTAAAATAATTGATGTGCCTCTAATTATTCATTATATCCTTTACCTTTTACATCAATTATCAAATTTATTTCTGTATTTCTTAATAACACAATTTTATTGTTTATAGTAGGTATACCCAAAATTGTTTGTCTCTATTAAAATAATTGATGTGCCTCTAATTATTTCATTATATCCTTTACCTTTTACATCAATTATCAAATTTATTTCTGTATTTCTTAATAACACAATTTTATTGTTTATAGTAGGTATACCCAAAATTGTTTGTCTCTATTAAAATAATTGATGTGCCTCTAATTAATTCATCCTTTACCTTTTACATCAATTATCAAATTTATTTCTGTTTTTCTTAGTAACACGATTCAAAAGGTACTAGTGAATTACAATCAAGTTTAGTTTGGGGGATGTAAATAGGCTAAACTTGCAAATCGGTCAGAAAATTAAAACATATTACAGGGTGACCCAGAAATAACAGAACACAAATTATTTATTTTCCCATTAAACTAACCCTAAACCCCCTAGTTAAAATTAACAGTTTTATTACAAAATTTATGGGTTCTTTTTTACTGGGTCATCATGTATACAGTAGGGTTAGTTTAATGGGAAAATAAATAATTTGGGGTCTGTTATTTTTGGGTCACCCTGTAATAAAAAAAAAAAAACGAACATACATTTATTTTCCCATCAAACTAACCCTAAACCCCTAGTTAAAATTAACAGTTTTATTACAAAATTTGTGGGTTCTGTTTTTTTTTGGTCACTCTAATTTTACGACCCATTTGCAAGTTTAGCCTGTGAGTAATTTTACATACGATTTTTTCTTGATATATTTTTTCTTGATATTTTCTCGATTTCTCGACTTTTTCTTGATATTTTTTTCTTGATATTTTCTTGATATTTCTTGATATATTTTTTTGATATTTTCTTGATATATTTTCTTAATATATTTTCTTGATATATTTTTCTTGATATTTTCTCGATTTCTCGATATTTCTTGATATATTTTTCTTATATATTTTCTGATATATTTTTCTTTGATATTTTCTCGATTTCTCGATATTTTCTTGATATTTTTTTCTTAATATATTTTCTTGATATTTTTCATCGATTTTTCTTGATATTTTCTTCGATATTTTCTCGATTTCTCGATATTTTCTCGACTTTTTCTTGATATTCTTCATATATTTTTCTTGATATTTTTCTCGATTTCTCGATATTTTCTCGACTTTTCTTGATATTTTCTTCATATATTTTTTTTGATATATTTTCTTGATATTTTCTCGATTTCTCGATATTTTCTCGACTTTTTCTTGATATTTTCTTCATATATTTTTCTTTATATATTTTCTTGATATATTTTTTCTTGATATTTTTGCATTGATTTGATTTCTCTGTTTTTAGGAAAATCATTATTTACATAATTTTTTAAATCATAATAAAATGTTGGATGGAAACTCCTTCAAAATTAATTTACTTTTTAATTCACTTAATTTACTGAAATTGGACAATCCAAAAATAAATAAATAAATAAAGCTATTGGATTTAAGTTTAGTTGCTCATCCCCTCGATATAGATTTCATTCTTTATTTTGTTTACTGTAGATATAATGGTAATAAAGGACTATTTGCTCGTAAATTCCTACCATAAAATAAACTGAACCCCCATTTTATGTCCGTGTTTTTGTATTAAATGTTTTATTTTTCTTGCACCCGTTATTTTACAATACTAAATATATTTTATTTATTTATTTTAATATTCATTTCAATGTGCATATTCTAAAAGTTTTTATTTCGTGAGAATGTTTAGTTTTAAAGTTGGGGGCTCGTTTTACAATTTAGGCATAAATTGGATCCTCCCTTTATGAACGTAATTTTGTTTTTTCGTCGACGATGATTACAATCTGACGTTTTTATTTTAGAGTAGCAAAGCCAAAAAGAAAAGAAATAGCAACAAAAAGTAATATTCAACTTTTTACTCGTAAATTCCTGCCATAAAATTAGGCTTGGGCATTTTATGGTAGGAATTTACGAGTAAAAAGTTGAAGTGTAAAAACGAACCCCCACTTTAAAACTAACCATTCTCACAAAATAAAAGCTTTTAGAATATACATGTTGAAGTGAATATTAAAATTAATAAAGGAAATATATTTAGTATTGTAACATAACGGGTGCAAGAAAAATAAAACATTTATTGTATAAACACGGACATTAAATGGGGGTTCAGTAGGAATTGGTAGGAATTTACGAGCAAATAGTCCTTCATTACCGATATAATTTTATTATTGGTAACATATTACAAGCTCTTTGTCAATATCTGTCTAAGAATATACATGGTTTCCTCTACATACGCGTTGAAGCAGGTAAGAAAAATACTACTTTAAAAAGTACTTACAGTAAGAAGAAAATTCCCATCTTTCAATGGATATTGTTTCCTTCTTGTCTTCGTTGTTTTACATTTTTAAGATGTACGTAAGTCATGCTCATAAAACCTAATATTATGCACTGTAAGTTCAATAGTGACTAACAAAATACGTTGTTCTCTTGCAAGCGCATGGAACCAGGTAAAAAAATACTACTTTAAAAAGTACTTACAGTAAGAAGAAAATTCCGATTTTTCACTGGATACCAATTTCTTTCTTCTCTTCGTCGCTAATGTAATATCTTTAATAAGAATTACAAAGGAATCAGACTTTAATAGTTGATATTTGATGCATATCACAACAACAGTCAGCGAGTCAATTTCGTTCCTTTGTTTTTAGTCGTTCTGTTTTAACTACCGGTGTCCTGACTGGCCTGTCCCCTGTTGACTGATGTACTCACATGAGGTCTGAAGTCACCACATTCCTTTTCAACATTTTCAATAAGGAATGTCACAATAATCGACAAAGCAGACACTAAATAATATAACTGTGTCCTTTTCGTGGTCTGTGTTAATTAGGTATGTCTAATTTTACTCATGGGAGTTAACTAAAATCAGGGAATTGTCTAATCTTGATGCAATTTTTAGTGTTTTATTCGTTAATGACTTAATTTTAAAATGAGTAGATTATTTTATGAAAAAAAAAAAAAAAAAAAAAAACACTTGAAAAAATGTTTGTTTATCTATTAGGATTTTTTTTGGGGGGAGGTCAACCTTTGATTAAAAAAAAATGTCCAGTCTCTAATTTTTACAATTCTAGAAAGATCAAATCCAGAAAAAAAAAAATTTTAAAAAAGGGAAAAAATAAAATAGACCATTCAATGAGTGATTTTCAATTTAGTAAACTACGTACCACCAATTTTACTCTGTGAAATTTACCCTCGCCCCTATATCTAACACAATGAAACTTACAGAAAAATTAATATTTTCTTGAAAATGTTTTTCCATTCAAAAAAAAAAAAAAAAATTAAACAAACTCCTGATGATTTAAAAAAAATTTATCAGCTTACGAAAATAATGAAACTTATGATTGAAAAACAATGTTTTCATTTTTGCACTGTTAAATCAACTGAAATTTAACGTAGCTAAAAACAAGTTACGATAAGAGTTTTTTTTTAAATTTTATCAAAAATCAATTAAGGGGCCGTTTTTCACGAAAATTTCCATAAATGTTTACCATTGGATATAAATACATCTGAAATATTTTTTTTCTAAAATATATTAGGGGAAATATTTTTTTACGAGGTCTATCACCCCCCACCCCTAATTTATTTTATGAGATAAAAAAAATGACGCGGTAGAAAAATTTGGTACTTTTTTTTCTATAAATATAAGAGTTTGAATAATTATATCAATGAAATTGTATAACGTACCGAGCTATAGTTTTTTTTGGAAAAATTAATGAAATCGGAAATAAAAAGTGCAAAAACATACAATATTAATGTTTGAAAATTTTTATTTTTGCTTTTGTAATTGGTTATGTACTATATTCTATTAAATTGTCAAAAAAAAAATTTGTTTAAGAAATTAATTTTTAAGAGATTTTCAATCTTTTGTGTGATTAAATATTTTCATTTTCTGCGTGAAATAAATACAAAAGAAATTTTTCTGCGGAAAAAATCGAATTTTTCACAGATGATTAAAAATATGATTTTTAGAATTCAGGTGAGCTAAAAGTTGGTCCGATCCGAGCTCGATTAATATTTTAAAAAGAATTTGTAATTTTTATTGTTGAATAGTAATGTATGGTTCTTAGAATATACGGTAGAGCAAAACTGACATATTTGCTTTACAAAGAGACGAGGCACTTCTGAGTAACCGAAGTTTGTTTTTCTTTGGTCAAAAAAGTTAAATAAAATAACTTTTTACAATATTAGAATAAAAAGTAATTATATATGATTATTTTATCAGTTTTTCTCTTAGAAAAAATATTCAAATTTTCATTTCATTTCATTTTCGATTTTAAAAATTATTACTAAAACCGAAGACATTTTTTTAAAAATTCAATTTCACTGTAAAATTTTAATATTAAATTTTTTCAAGTTTTTATTCATTTTAATAGTAAATTTTAATATTAAAGTTTTTAAAGATTTTATTCATTTTAATAGAAAATTTTGGCTAAAAAAAAAGTATGTCCGTACAGACAGCCATAGGAACAAAAATAATCGTAAGAGGGTAATAATATGTATTTTTTTCTGTCTAAAGTTCGGCCTGAAATTTACCCTTTCGCATGTAATATGAATAGGTTTATTTATTTTTTAAGATAACGATGTAATTTTTCCCAATCGGATAATTTGATCTTTGAATTATAGGTACCACAAATTTGACCCTGTGCAATTTACCCCCCCCCCTACATTTAACACAATGAAACTTGCAGAAAAAATAATATTTTCTTGAAAAGATTTTTCCATTCGAAAGAAAAAACATTAAACAAACTCCTGATGATTTTTAAAATTTTTTATCAGCTTACGAAAATAATAAAAAATTATGATTGAAAAACAATGTTTTCATTTTTTGCACTGTTAAATCAACTGAAATTTAACGTAGCTAAAAACAAGTTACGATAAGAGGATTTTTTAAAAAATTCTATGAAAAATCAATTGATAATCTGATTTTCCCGAAAATTTCCATAAATGTTTACCATTGGATGTAAATACATCTGAAATAGTTTTTTTCTAAAATATATTAGGGGAAAATATTTTTACGAGGTCTATCCCCCCCCTATTTTATTTTATGAGATAAAAAAAAATGAGGCGTCAGAAAAAATTTTTTTCTTTTTTTCTATAAAGATAAGAGTCTGAATAACTATATCAATGAAATTGTATGAATGTACGAGGTCTAGTTTTTTGAGGAAAAATTAATGAAATCGGAAATAAAAAGTGCAAAAAAATGTCATAATATTAATATTTGAAAACTTTTTTTTGCTTTTATAATTGGTATGTACTATATTTTATTAAATTGTCAACAAAAAAAATTTTTTTTTTAAGAAATTAATTTTTAAGAGATTTTCAATCTTTTGTGTGATTAAATATTTTCATTTTCTGCGTGAAATAAATACAAAAAAATTTTTTCTGCGGAAAAAATCGAATTTTTCACAGATGATTAAAAATATGAATTTTATAATTCAGGTGCACTAAACATTGGTCCGATACGAGCTCGATTAATATTTTTAAAAGAATTTGTAATTTTTGTTGTTGAATAGTAATGTGTGATCCTTAGAATGTACGGAAGAGCATTGCTGACATTTGTTTTATAAAGAGACGAGACGCTTCTAAGTATCCAAAGTTTGTTCCTGCTAGGCTGACAGTGTTAGCGTGAAAAAAATTATTTTATTTAACTTTTTTCAATAATTAAAATAAAAAGTAAGTATAATAGATTATTTTATCAGTTTTTCTCTTAGAAAAAATATTCAAATTTTCATTCCATACTTTTACGGGTTAATTGTAAAAGGGAAATAATTAGTAACTTTTCTGTCTATATTACGGTCTGAAAATTACCCTTTCGCATGTAATACGGGCCGGTTTGTTTATTTTTTAAGATAACGATGTAATTTTTCCCAATCGGATAATCTGATCTTTGAATTAACTATTTTTCTTTGTAACAACCCTTTACGATCTTTTTTTTACGAGATTTTTTATAAACAAAGTTCGGAAATATCTATTTCCGTTTTATTCAAGATGGCATAAACGGTCTGGTGGTACCTATTGAATTAACTGGTTTTCTTTGTAACAATCATGTATGATGTTTAATTGTTTTTTTACGAGATTTTCTATAAACAAAGTTCGGAAATATTTATTTCCGTTTTATTCAATTGGTGGTCCCTATAGTAAACATTTATTTACAATAAAACATTAATTTACAATAAAAGTTCGTCTTTTATTACTTCATATACCGAAAGTTTTATTAAAATCGGATAGTTAGCTTATTTTAGATGATTTTAAGAAAAGAATTCTGTTATCCCCCCCGCAGTAGCAGTTGCACGAAAATGAGCAACCCCTCTCACCTTGCTTTCCGGGGATAAATCGTGAGAACCGGAGCCCCCATAGAAGACCCTCTTCCGGTTTAAGGATATAGTAAGTTTAAGAAGTTAGAAGTTAGAAGCCGAGCTGGTAACATGTAAGTCTCATCTGCGCAGATTGTCTGGGTTGGGGATTTGGAAATAAAGTAACATCAACGTAAATCGAAGTGTTGTGTTTATTACCTAAAAACTAACAATGACATGGGGCTTCTGATAAGGAGTGATCACTAACAGAAACCAGACCCGTAATCCCCATAGAAGACCAGACCTTAGAAGATATACCAAGTCAACACCAGACCTAGAAGAGACCAGACCAAGATGTTAGAAGATAGAAACAAAGCCGACCAGAAGAATAGATGACCAAGATATAGAAGAAGTAAAGAAGTAAAGAAAGGTATATAACGTTATGCTGATTTGGTAACGTGAAAACGTCACTACGTAACTTTGCTAATTTATTAATTGAAATGTTTCTTTGTTTTCAGCTTGCCTGAAACGTTATATATATTATATATATATATTATATATATATATATATATATATCAGCGCTAGTGAAAAGGGGATAGACCCCCTCGCTGATTGGCTGATATAAATTACTTATTTACCAAGCTTAGTTTGGCACATGGTTAGAAATATAGAGCGCCCAATTCGGGTCGATCTCACTTGTTATAATCTACTGAACTAGCTCGCTACATGTTACATCAAAACACACGGTAGCTGTTAGAGAGCATCTGTTTATATATCAATACGCTTGTTCATTAATTTTCCGACCGTTATTTTCTTGCAACACACTCTGGCTAAAAATGAGACTGTACAAATTTTCCAAGATGAAACGTAAATCCTGATAATCTAGTGTCGCTTAATCATTGAATTCTTCTTTCTTATGAGTATCGTCACCTCAGGTAAATAGCGGACAACTTAGTTTTTATTGTAAAGAAAGAAAGGTAAGAAATATAGCATATTTCACGGAAAATATTATAAAGAAGAACAAGAAGAAAAAGAAGAAGAAAAAAAAGAAGAAGAAAATAAAGAAGAAAAGTAAAAAAAGAAGTAGAAAATAAAGAATATGAAGAAAAATAAGAATAAAATAAAGAACATAAAGAAAAAGAAGAATAAAATAAAGAAGAAAAAGAAGAATAAAATAAAGAAGAATAAAAAGAAAAAGAAGAAAATGAAGAAGAAAATAAAGAAGACAAAGAAGAAAAAGAAGAAAATCAAGAAAAAGAAGAAAAAGAAGAAGAAAATAAAGAAGTACAAGAAGAAAATCAAGAAGAAAAAGAAGAAAATGAAGAGGAATATGAAGAAGAAAAAGAAGAAAAGGAAGAAGAAAATAAAGAGTTACAAGAAAAAGAAGAAGAAAATGAAGAAGAAAAACAGTAGAAAGAAGAATAAGATCAAGAAGAACAAGTAGAACAAGAACAAAAAGAAGAATAAAATCAACAAAAAGAAAAAAAGAAAATCAAGATGAAAAAGAAAAAAATAAAGAAGAAAAAGAAGAAAAAGAAGAATAAAATCAAGAACAATGAGAAAAAGAAGAATAAATTAAAAATTAAAACAAAACAAAAAAGTTTTGTTAATAAAAGATAAGGATATTAGTCCATTGTAATTAACAATTTCATCAATAATCAAAATTTAATCCAAATGTAAAATCAAATAATAAATAGAAAATAATATTATCAATAAATTAAAAACAATTTATTCCTTTTTAATGAATTTTAAACAACAATATCAATAAATATTTTGCGTGGGGTGGAAAAACCCATTGTACCAGGTACACAACAAGGTGGAAATATTTACCTGGTTTTATATTACGTGTTTATTATTATTTCACAAAATATTTATAAATTAAACAGGAAAATTTAAATATTTCATTATTTATCTCACCTCATATTGTTAATAATTGAAAAACTTTTCATTCGAATCTCAAAATTACAAAATGAGAAACAAAATAAAACAAAACACAAAATAATCGATAAAAAAAGTTAAAATTTTATTAATTTGTTTTTAAGATTTTTGAATGATACAAAAATGAAAAATGCTTTTGTTTGAAATTTTTTAAAATTAAATAATAACTAAATTGTCCTTTTAAATTTCATTAATTTTTCAAAGTTTTCACGAAAAACAGAAATTTAAAAAATAAAATGTTTCTTTTTTTTTTCAATCGAGAATTTTGAAAATTTTAATCAAAACTTTTATATCAATTTTCAAACAAACAAAATTTTTTTCATTTGAAACGAAAATTCTTGGATTAGTTACACATTTAAAAAAAAAAATTATGTAATGTTTTTTCAAATGAAAAAATTCCTTCCCAATTGCAACAGTACAAATTGCCAAATTCGTTTATATAAAAATTTGAATTTTTTTTTTTTCGTTTCAAATGTTTCAATATTTTGTCCATTTTCATAAAAACAAGATTCCAATAATCCTAAAATGTAAACAAGATTAGAAATAATAATATATTGCATTTTATTTTATATAACTATTAAAAAATCATTTTATCACTTTTTCTTGCCAATTTTCATTATAAATTAATTAAAAAAACAATTTTAATTCTATTGATAGTAAGTCATTTAAAAGAGAAAAATTAAGATTTTAAGATTTATTTCATATTATTTTCTTAATAAAAATAAGGACATTAGTCTATTGTAATTAACAATTTCATCAATAATCAAAATTTAATCAAAATGTAAGATCAAATGATGAATAAAACATAATACTTATCAATAAATTAAAAAAAATTATTCCTTTTCAATGAATTTTTAAACAACAACCAAAAATAATTTTGTGGGAAGGGAGGGCAAAACTATTGTACCAGGGACACTATAAGGTGGAAATATTTACCTGATTTTATATTACGTGTTAATTATTATTTCACAAAATATGTATAGATTAAACAGGAAAATTTAAATATTTCATTATTTGCCTCACATCATATTGTTAACTATTGAAAAACTTTTAATTCAAATTTCAAATTTAATATAATCGATAAAATTTTAAATTTTATTTCTCTATTTATAAGATTTTTAAATGAAACAACAATGTAAAGTATTTTTTGTTTAAAATAAAAAATAGATGAATAAATAATTTTAAAAAATTCTTTTCATAAATTTTTCAAAATTTAAAGGAAAATAAAAATTTTAAAAATAAAATTTGTCTATTTTTTTTTCAGTCGAGAATTTTGAAAATTTTAATAAAATATTTTCCCTCGATTTTCTCACAAACAAAAACTTTTTCATTTGAAACGAAAATTCTTGATGGAAGATTTTCAGATTTATATAATTTCTTTTCAGTCAAAAATGAAAAAATTCCTTCATAATAGCAACAGTACATATTGCCAAATTCATTTATAAAAAAAATTAAAAAATCTTTTCTTTCATTTCAAATTTTTCAATGTTTTGTCCATTTTCATCAAAACAAAATATTTTGCAAGAATATCGTATTGCCCCCCAAATGTTCCCAGTTGAGGGATCAGCACGAATTAGGGGCCAATTACCACCCGATTCCCCAGTGTCAATGGTTTTTTTGTATTCGCCGTTTTCTGTGTAAAAATCAATTTGAAATTTCTTTTGGTTACAAACCAAAATTGTTTTTTTTAAATTACAAATAGAAAACGAATCAGGAAAATTTTGTTTATTTTTGTCAATAACATTCTTTACTTTTAAAAAAGGATAAACCTTTCTTCTTTCCAAGAGAAATATTTTTTCTTCTTGTCCAAACCTCATTCCCCCACAATTTACCCACAAAATTTCAGAGGAAGTTAAAACCATTTCCCGTGGGAAGAACTCCTTTCCTTTGTCAATTAAGATTAATTCAGATATTAATTCACCAAATTCTGAAAATTCCATTACCGATTTATTAGTAAAATCAGCCACAAATATGTGACTGTCAATTTTGCTGACGACAATTGAGTGAATGAACGATCCATGTTCGTTTCCGGTAGATTCCATTCGGTCTCAAACAGAATCAAATTATCTGAATCAATCAAAGAACCGGAAGCAATCTTTTCATTTTTGATTTCTTTCAAAAATTTCCCAAAAAAATCTGAAAACTTTACACTTAATTCAAATTTTCTCATTGGTTGATGGGGAAGGTGGATAGATGAGGATGCAAATTTGCTTCCAACCAATTGAACACCACAAATCATCTCATTTTTATTTTTTTCATCTTTTTCTAACAAGTGGCACAAATTTAACCACCAAATTTCTAATTTTTTCACCAATTTTTCATTTTCCTCAACCGATTCTTTCCATTTCTTCACTTGCTCATCTTTTAAGGATTTCAATTCTTCACACATTTCAATCATTCTCTCTCTCAATTCC
Source organism: Doryteuthis pealeii (assembly GCA_023376005.1). Lineage (NCBI taxonomy): Eukaryota > Metazoa > Mollusca > Cephalopoda > Myopsida > Loliginidae > Doryteuthis > Doryteuthis pealeii. The sequence continues at coordinate 55,482,865 of CM042177.1, forward strand.
TGTAAAACGACCTCATAATTTTGCCAAATGTCCTTACATTTGGATTGAAAATCTATTTCTAATTGTTCGCAATAAATCTGAGATTTTCGAGTTCTTTCCTGCAAATTATTTTTCAAATGTTCAATTTCTTTAAGTAGGGTGGGACCTTCGGATATTCGTTTCTTTACTGCCTCCTCCCTCACTGAAATTGGATGCGATGGACAATGGGGTGACTGGTTCAAGTGGGTCTTGTAACATGTGTCACAGAAACACGTGTTACATTTGTCACAGTAACACTCTTCGTCTTTTTTGTGTATGTTACACAAAACAGTCACCATGAATTTTTGAATTTCGTCTTTCCCATTTTCGTCCAATTTTATAGAATAATGTTTTTCTCTTGGGAGAATAGTGTGAACACGGTTACATGTGTCACAAAAGAACGTATCGCAATCTTTGCACCAAATTTTGGCGAGAGAATCTTTCCCCTCTCTGAAACAAACATCGCATTTCAGTTCGCTGGATTCCAAACGTTGACGTTTCAAAGAATTGAGTAAAAATGGTGAGAGGGTCAATTGCTCAATTTTGAAAAGTTCCTGGCATTCTGGGCAGTTAGCAACCCCAGTCTTTTCTCCATGGAATTCTTCATCCAAACATCGATCACATAATGAATGAAGACATGTTAATGTTTTTGATGACATGTCTAAATCATTCTGGCATTTTGAACATTGGAAGATTTTGGATTGATCACTGCTTGTAGCCATTATGAAAACAAATATTCAACCTGAAAATAAAGAAAAATAAATTTCAATAAAACAATTTTAAAAATCCATTGAATAAAAAAAGTTAAAAAGAATCGTAAAAATATCAATTGAATAAATCAATAAATATAGTAAAATAGTATATTTATAAAATTTTACTTAAAATGACTCGGTAGAGAGAGAGAGAGAGAGAGAGAGAGAGGGGGGAGAGAGGGGGGGAGATGAATAGAAAATTATTAAGAAGCAAGTGGGGAGGAACAAATGAGAGAGAGGGGGAGAGAGAGAAAGAGAGGGGGAGAGAGAAGAGAGGGAGAGAGAGAGAGTGGGGGAGAGAGTATTGAAAGAGAAAGAAAGGGGGAGTGAATGACAGAATCGGTGGGATTTAAAAAGTGAGAAAACGTACACAATATGGAAGAGAGACAGACATACAGACAGACAAACAGAAACAGAGACATCGAATAAAAAAAGTTAAAAGATAAGCGTAAAAATATCAATTGAATAAATCAATAAATATAGTAAAATAGTATATTTATAACATTTTACTTAAAATGACTTGGTAGAGAGAAAAAGAGAGGGAGACATGAATAGAAAATAGTTAATAATTGAATTGGGAGGAACAAATGAGAGGGAGAGAGAATGTAAGAGAGAGAGAGAGAGAGAGAGAGAGAGAGAGAGAGAGAGAGAGTATTAAAAGAGAAAGAAATGGGGAATGAATGAAAGAATCGGCGGGATTTAAAGAGTGAGAAAACGTACACAATATGAGTGTGTGTGTGTGTGTGTGTGTGTGTGCGTGTGTGTGACAGACAGACAGATAAACAGACAGACAGACAGAGACAGACATACATACACACAGACAGACAGAGAGAAACCTTGGTTTAATATTTAATTCACATACAAAAGCTAATTGTAACAATTTGAGGATGTTTTTCAGTTTTATCCAAAGATATTTCAACATCTTATAATTTTTAAAAAAGATTCATTGAATAAAAAAAAAATTATTATAAAAAAAATCATTGAATTAGTAAATTTTTTTGAATTCATCATTTACATAACCTTTTGTACAACATTTTGATGAACATTTTCTCGAAAATTTTATGGGAATATTTTAATTTATACATTAAAAAACTATTAACTAATTAGTTTTTGACGAAAAAAAATTCAAGTCTAATAATTGGAATTATTTTCATTTTCTACTAATAAAGTAATGATACATTTTTTTTCAAGGCGAACAAACAAACAATTTCTAAAACTCAAAATTTCGAAAATTAACTAATTCTCTCTCTCTATCTCCCTCTCTCGCACTTTATATATATATATATATATATATATATATATATAATATATATATATATATATATATATATATATATATCTCAAGGCATGTGTTATTAAACAATACGGAGTCTTCCTTTTTCATTTTTTGTATTAATATTTTTTCCAGTCTTCTGGCGATCTTTTTTTTTGAGTCTTGATCCTGTTGATTTATTATATTTCCCATACTAATATCCCGCCAGATTATAATGCAACCTATCTGTGGGTCAACTGCAAATACCCACTTTAACAACCACAAATCAATGGTACGATTTATTCACTGGTGTGACCTATCTGCAAGTATATACGATAAGTCTGGCCTTCTATTTGGGATTGGATAGTAAATCAAAATCCCAGAGAATTTTGTGGGTTTCATTTTCTCGGACGTATTCTAGATTGTGCCACGGCCTACTAATATTATACGGCCCGACATGTTACATTAAGAGGCAAAAATTAACAGGCCTATTGGCCTGATAGTCAATCTGTAGGTTTAGGCTGGAAAATGTTAAAAGTATACAAAAATACCCAATTTTTTTTTTCTTCAGAAATGTAATATGAAAAGATTGTACATAAAGATAATAAAAATCGTTATTAAAAAATTATGCAGTAATACAAAACAAATAATCGTAAAAAGAAACTTACCAACAATCTCTTCATAAATCAATTTTCTTTTGACCTTTGTCTTTTTTTAAAGTGATTTACTGCTTGTTTTCGAATTTCGTCAGATGCAAGCCTTTGTTTATTGTTGTAAAATATATTTACAACAATTTTTGAAGCAAATTTAATTCCTTTTTCACTGTGTTGTTCACACGTAAAAATATATTTTGGAGAATAAGTTTCCAAAATTATTTCAGCAGACTCTCTTATTGTAGATTCCTTATGTTTTGCAATAAATTTATCTGCATAATCAAGTATAGCAAAACAAGTACTAACAAATTCTGCCATTTGGTTAGATGGTATCGTAAGTCCTCCTCGAGAAAGTAAATCGAAATATTGCTTCTCTATAGCGTTATCCCTATCACTGCCTACCATGACCAGGGAACACATTTCACATTGAAAACGTTTAATCAATTTTTTGGAGATATAACCTGAAATTGTGTAAGCCACTTCTTTACTGTCTAGTGACAAAGAGAGTTCTTGTATTTCTGATTCGTGCTGGGCCAAAATATCAAGAAGTACTGAGTGATCGTTTTTTAGAACTGGCTTCAGGCCTTCCTCCCAAAAGTTAATGTTTTCTTTTAAAGAGATCGACAGGTCAATATTCTTTCAGAGTTCAATACTTCCCGCAGACTCACCAAAACCTACCACCACCCATCTGTCGATATTGGGAAAATCTATTTTCAAGTGGATCACTTTGAAATCTGCGGGTGAAAATATATTCATATCCTTCCCTAAAAGTTCTTGCATAAGCATAGCCTGACCTCTCAAAGTTACAATAAAAGCTTTAGAAGTTTGCTTTGTTAAACAAAAATCTGAAATCTGTGCCCAAGACTCAACCCAATCAGATAATTTTTTGAAGAAATCAATTTTCCCATCGTGTCCATTTACTGCATTATTCAAAAAATTAGGTGTGTATTTTTGGTTTGAATTTGCTATCGTCCACCAGCATGATATTAATTTCAGAAAGTTTGACATGTCAGTTCGATCGGGAAAGTAACTTTCACAAGCTGCAATAGTGGTCTCATGAAAAATAGCAATAGCTAAATTCACATTTTGTTTATTATCACTAGGGTACAGTGCTTTAAACGTTAGCTTTGAGGCCTTACGTAACTTAGCATCTAGAATAATATCCTTGTCATATATTTTGTGTATATCAGACCAAGCTATATACCCATTCTCAGAAGAAATATGAATATTTGATATTTCAAATCTAAAACAAGGAAATACAAACTTCTTTCTGTTCAGTAAACTATTCCGAATATTTTTTAATAAATGTACAGAGTCAAAAAACAGAAATATATTTTTAGGAGAATTAGGAATAGTGATGTAGTACTTTTTGTCCCCCTCAAACTTATCGAGCAAAATATTAAATGCGTTCACATTGGATGAATGATTATCAGCAACAACTGCCCTAATAAAAAATCCAGCATTTAAAACTTGAGAAATACATTTCAATATTTCATGAGAAAGCCACTCACCATTTACTTTTACTTCAGGGCAAGCTTTGACGACAAATGGTATTGTTTTTTTAAGTCCGGTAATCATGAAACAATTATACCTTTATAAAATTCATCATTCTCATTTGCACCAATGTACTCCCCACTATGAAATTGAGTTCCTTTTTGAATGTACATTTCATCAACCATTAAAATACAGTCTTGAGAAAGATGACCTTTTTCACGGAGTGATTTTTCAGCTGAAATGGATTCAACACCACCACTTTGAATTTTCTTTAATAAAGAAAAAGAAGGTAATGGAAACTTCTCCAAAAGTAATTTGTAAGCTTGTTTAGAGGTATAAAGAAGTAGCAAGGCAAAATGAATTATCTCCGGAGAAAATGAGGGACGACCTCTTCGTTTGAAATGTTGTCTTTTTTGCAATTCTTTTAATATTGTGTATGGATGTTCTTCCACCACATTTTTAATATAATTTGGAAAATTTTCTAACATGCTAAATCTGGTAAGTTTAGCATTGTGTCCATGAATAAACCACTGGGGTAACGGTATAG
>CM042177.1:55492580-55550080 GCA_023376005.1 Doryteuthis pealeii
ATTCATTTAGTTAATTAATTAATTAATTAACAAAATTAGGTATGACTTTAATTAAGCACATAATCTCCCACAAATTGTCGGCCTTCGCATTTTCAAACACACTGTTTGACTACTTCATATATATATATATATATATATAATATATATATATATATATATATAACATTTTATATATTCATATATATATATTAGTACACATATTTTATTACGAATATATTTCTANCACTGACAAGGAAATTAATATGTAGTGAAGAAAATGGCCTCAAAGACAATCTAACCAGAATTTTAATGGGGCAGGGATATATGCTGCTCATTCAAGAGGTTGAACATTGCTACACTGGATTAGTGGGGACATATGAGTGTGAATCTGAACAGTGATAATGATGATTACCATGGAATTTACATGAAATATCAAGCTGACAGTTGTGATGAGGATTTTGATGAAGATTTCTAAGGCAATGAATAACTAAAGTATATTCATTAGGTTAATACGAGGATTAAGTCAAAAAGTATTCCATTTTAAGGACAGATATAATTAGCCAACACAGGAACACGTATCATACATTGAATGAAGCTGGTCTTCCTGTGGACCACATCTGTATTTCACTTCCTTGTTACTGGATGTTTGCTTCTCAAAGCCCTCTTTCATGAGACGCGAAGAATGGGCAAACAATCATTCCAGTTGACAAGGAAATTAAATCTGGTAGTCAAGAAGTGGGCACAAAGAACAGTCAACAGAATTTTGGGGCAGGATACATGCTCTCATTCGAAGGTGGAAGCATTGGCTATTGAAAGAACCGGTGACTAAATGTGGAGAAGTAGGGGAAGTGTGATCCCCAGAGGATTTTTAAACAAAAATGCATTACTTTTTGACTCACCTTCGTAACTTATTTAGAAAGATAAGTTATGAACACAAAAGTAAATCTAATTAGAAACAGTGATTGTTGCCACTTGTATGTCCAATTTTTACCCAAGGGAGATAATAAAAACATTTTTTTATTACAAGGATAATTACTAATATCAGTGAATGTCCAACTCAGCAATTTTTCGTTAATGTCAATTCTATAATGAATAGCTGCTTTTATTTTTAAAAAAATTAAAAAAGTTTATGAATTAAGATCATATCCCTAAAGATTCATTAGAAAAATGAAAAAAAAAAAAAATTCAACCACCTAAAAAAAGTTAATTAAAAAATTAAGTTATTTTCTTAAAATTCAAAAAATTACTTTTTGTAGCAAATGTTTTCTCTTTTCGTAGTTTTATAATACAATATTTTTCTTTGAAAAAAAAAGAAAAAGTATTTCTCCGATTCAGTCATCCTATTTTATTCACGCTTCCGGTGGCATGGTTATCATACAAATTTTTTGTTATCAGTTAAGTTTAATTCAATCTATCTAAAAATACATAAATCAAAAATTGCAATTTTGTGCAACATATTTCTGAGATTTTTACTATTTAAAAATTATTACTACTAACGATTTATTTTAAAGTTTTAACGAAGATTTACAGTGATAAGTACAAACATCAGTGATCTCCCTTTTTTATTTCAAAGATCGGAAAATTTTCACATTGGGGGACAGCAGCGAGCTGTTTAAGGAGCAATATGTCTTTGCTGTGAGGTATGTGCATTATTGATCCAGGGAGGTAATATCTTTTTTAAATGTAAAAAAAAAAATTGAGAATATTTTTCACTTTGTTTATGTACATAATTGATTTTGATTATCAGTGAAAAATAAATACAATACATCAATATTTGGTGGAGATCTAAGTTTTCAAATCTGAGTTTTCTCAAAAATATTAAAGAACAATTAATTAAAATATTAAAATGATGAATTTGATTAATTTTTAATTTATTTTTAATTGAAATGAATGCACAAATTGGTGGTACCTAGCTTTAAGTTTCCCATAAGACCCAAATCCAACTTTCCTTTTTTAAAAATTAATTTATTCATTAAATAAAAGTGGTAATATAGGGACTGGCAAAAAATCAGCTTCTAGCGAGTTTAAAAAGCATATTAAAATTAAATTAAATCTATTTATTTAAGGTCAAACTTTATCTAATCGATAAGTAGTCATTATGACATCATTAAAAAAAGAAAATATCATTACGTATGCAGTTTATTTTTAAAAGATTTTTTTAAAACTATTTGTTTTGGTCAATTTTGACGCGATCCCGCCATTCTGTCTCTTTTTCAAGGGTTTTAAGCGCTTGTTTACATTTTTAATATACATTCGCGATTGAAAAAAAAAAATACCAAAAATCAGGTTATTATCCGATTTTAATGAAATTTTCAGTATGATTTATTAATTAATGAATTTTATAATGCATCAGTTATTTTATTTCAAAAACTTTAATTTAGTATTTCTGCTATGAAAATAATATATATTCATTTAAAATAAAAATAATTCGGATTTTAAGTTAAAATGTATATTTTTAGATTCTAGAAATAAATATCTATTCAATGCAAACCTTATTTTAGATACATAGAGTAATAAGTTTTGAAGAAAACTCGATTGAAAATGTACCCCTCCCCCATTTTAAGCAGAAAAATATCGATGTATAATTTTTTATTTTATAAGATAATAAGCCAATTAAATAATTATCGAAGTGAGTAAAAAAAAATCTCCAATAAATTAATTATCTATTATTTTTCTTACATTTTTTATTTTTTGATTTTCGGTACTTTATTTTCTCATAAAACAGCAACAGTAGTTTTTTTTTTTTTGTTTCTATTTCATACTCGGCTTTTTTTATCTGCATTATTTATACTGTAATTAATACAATATAAGACCAACTCGAAACAATTTTTACGCCCCCAGCATAAGGGGGTAACATTAAGCGACCTGAAAAAAATGAAAAAAGTTTTTGAAATAATACATAATCGATTATAAAGATCATTTCATTTGATAATAAACACTGAAAATTTCATTAAAATCCGATAATTTCCTGATTTTTGGTAAATCATTTCTGTAGGCTAAAGTCATTTTTGTCAAAAACGCATTTTAGGCTCATTTTGCCAGTAGCTATGGTAATAAGTTTACTGTTGGTAATATTTGTGGTACCACTGACCCTAGGGGCTGCAATAAAATACTAATAATTTAATTTGAGTATAAGTCATGCAATTTCTTCCAAGCTCATAACTTAATATATATTCGCCTCCTCATGCGCCGTTAACACAGAAAATAATACTCTTTAAAAAGTACTTAACAATGAGAATAAAATTCCGTTCTTTAATTGGATAATCAATTTCCTTCTTTCGCTTTGTCGCTAATGTAATATCTTAAATAAAATTACGACAGAATTACGTATTAATAGTCTGTAATTTGACGTATATGACACAACATGACAGAGTCAATTTCGTTCCGTTCTTTCGTTCTAATTTTGACCACCGGTGGTCCTGACTGCTTGTCCCTTTGCTGATGATGTACCCATTCCTTTTCAATATTTCCAATAATCCATCCAAGTAGAGACTAAACAATAATATGAATTGGTTATATTCATGTAAGAACACGGTTGATAGACAAATAGTAATAACAAACATTTTTTAAAGATAATCTATTTCTTTATAAAATGAATCAATAATGAATAAATTACTAAAAATTGCATTAAGATTGAACATTCCCTGATTTTTGTTAACTACTATGAGAAAATTGCTCATACCTAGTAACGCAGACGATAAATGAACCATATTCATATTTTTAGTATCTGTTTTTGGTGATTATTTTGACATTCCTTTTTTAGAATGTTGAAAAGGAAATGTGGTGACTTCGTCCCATGTAGTAATGTTAAATTGAAAAAAAAAAAAAACAAAAAAAAAAACAATATTTTTTCCATTTTTTTGTGGTCTTCGCAAGAGAACGTACCAACCCGATGCATCAAAAATCGCTAGAAAAAAAAAACAACCCCAGCTACGATGAAGTCCGTAAGCCGAAGCGATGTCACTTGCAAAAAAAAAAAAACAAAAAAAAACAAAAAAAACAACAAATTGGGCGTTTTTCCCGAAAAACCCAAACCTAATCCAGACTTACTAACTCTAATCCTAAACCCTAACCCTAAACATCCCTAGTTATAATTAACAGTTTTATAAACAAATTTGTGGTTCTGTTTTTTTTTTTTGTTTGTTTTTTTTTAGCCAGAAAAAACAGAGCCACATTATTTGTTTTATTTTCATTGAACTAACCCTGAATCCCAACCCCAACCCTAACGCCTAACCCTAACCCTATTTTTTTCAGTGACACCGCTTCGGCTACGGACTTCAATGTAAGCTGGTGTTTTTTTTCAGTAGCCACCCAGCTACGGTTTTTGAAGGTAGGAGGCCGTGAAGGTTCTCCGCGAAAGAGTACATTTTCCTTAAAATTGGAGAATTCACTGTTTTCGTAATTATTTTAAAATTAAAAAACTTTGAGAAGATATTCTTACCTCCCTTTAGTAAAGTTGGACATACCGTGAAAAAAAACTTTTTTTTCTTTCTTTTTTTTTTTTTTTTAGATCAAACTTAAATAAATTTGACACCGAACATGTTATACAATTTTTTCTATCAGAAATTCCACTTACATTAATTTAAAGCAGTAGGTACCACCAATTTGACCCTGTGCAATTTTACCCCCCCTAATTTAATACAATGAAACTTGCAGAAAAATTAATATTTTTCTTGAAAATTTTTTTTCCATTCGAAAGAAAAAACATTAAAATAAACTCCTGATGATTTTTTATTTTTTATCAGCATACGAAAATAATGAAAATTATGAATTGAAAAACAATGTTTCCATTTTTTGCACTGTTAAATCAACTGAAATTTAACGTAGCTAAAAACAAGTTACGATAAGAGGATTTTTAAAAATTCTAGTGAAAAAATCAATTAATGGTCCGATTTTCACGAAATTTCCATAAATGTTTACCATTGATGTAAATACATTGAAATAGTTTTTTTTTCTAAAATATGTTAGGGGAAATATTTTTTTACGATGTCTATCACCCCCTATTTTATTTTATGAGATTAAAAAAAAATGATGTGAAAAAAAATTTGTACTTTTTTTCTATAAGATAAGAGTCTGAATAACTAATATCAATGAAATTGTTAACGTTCGAATTATATTTTTTTTAGGAAAAAAAATAATGAAATCGGAAATAAAAAGTGGCAAAGGAAATGTCATATATATTAATATTTGAAAACTTTTTTTTCTTATGTAATTGTATGTACTATATTCCTATTAAATTGTCAAAAAAAAAAAATTTTAAGAAAATTAATTTTTACGAGATTTTCAATCTTTGGTGTGATTAAATATTTTTATTTTCTGCGTGAAATAAATTAAATTTTTTTTTTTTTCCTGTGGAAAAAAAAATCAAAATTTTCACGGATATTTAAATAACATGAAATTTTTAGAATTCAGGTGGAACTAAAAGTTGGTCCAATCCGTGCTCGATTAGTATTTTTAAAGAATTTTGTAATTTTTATTGTTGAATAGTAATGTGTGATTTCTTAGAAGTACGGAAGAGCAAAACTGACATATGACGAGACGCTTTCTCGGTAACTAAAGTTTGTTTTTCTGAGCGTAAAAAATAATTTTATTTAACTTTACGACCAATTAGAATAAAAATAATATATTGAGTGATTTGTTTTATCAGTTTTTCTCTTAGAAAAAATATTCAAATTTTCATTTTTTTTCGATTTTAAAGAATTAATACTAAAACCGAAGACATTTTTTAACGGTCAATTTCACTGCGAAATTTTAAGATTAAAGTTTTTCAAGTTTTTATTCAAAGTAAGTTGTATATTAAAGTTTTTAAAGATTTTATTCATTTTAAATTGTAATATTAAAGTTTTTAAAGAATTTTATTCATGTTTAATAAGAAGATTTGGCTAAAAAAGTTTGTCCGTTACACCATCCGTACTTAGATGCATAACTGTAAGAGGGTAATAATATTGTATTTCTTTCTATATAAATCGGGCCTGAAAATTACCCTTTCGCGCGTAAATATGGATTAGGTTTGTTTTTTTTTTAAGATAACGATGTAATTTTTCCCAATCGGATAATTTGATCTTTGAATTAACTATTTTTTCTTTGTAAAAACCCTGTACGATCTTTTTTTAACGAGAATTTTTTGATAAGCAAGTTCGGAAATATCTATTTCCGTTTTATTCAGATGACGCTAAACGGTCTGTGGTACCTAAGCAAGTCATATTATTTAGTGTCTGCTTTGGTTGAATTTTGTGACATTCCTTATTTGAAATGTTTGAAATGGAAAGAGAGATGTTGTGAACTTCGAACTCCATGAAGGTACATGCAGTCAGCAGGGGATACAGGACAAGTGACGAAACACGTAGTTGGAAAAACAGAACGATCAAGAAAGGAACGAATTGATTCGCTCATTGTTTGTGTAATATGGATCAAATGAAAACCTAATTCATTCGTATTCTTATTAACGATATTAAAATTAGCGACGAAGAGAAGATAGAAATTGAAATCCAGTGGAAACATCGGAATTTTCTTCTAACTGTAAAGTAATTTTTGATAGCCTAGTATTTTTTTTTTTAAGGGAACGACGTGTTTTGTTATATGTGCAGAACAACAGTTTGTCTTATTAAGCTATGAGCTAAGAGAATTGCATCACTTCCCTGGCAAAGTTAAAACTTGCCTTGGGTATTTTAATCGTATCACGGGTTCCTGTGGTATCAAAAAATAAAATTTTGCCGTAGTAAACTCTTCTCACCGATAGCGTAAATAGAAAACTGTGTATGGGTTGGGAGGAAGCTTAAAACAAATAAGCTTCTCTTTGGATTGTTCCCATTTTAGTAAATTTGGTATCGTTTTGTAAAGGGGTTTATGATGCATTCCAATCCAAATATTTTTATTATAATTATCAATAAGTAGCGAATATTTTATATTTTAAATACTAAACACCTACCCTAATAGCATAAAAAATCTTTGGGTCCTATTTAGCTTTTGTCCTGCCCTAGTTTAGACTTTTGGATTTCCTGCCCTTATTTACGCTATGCCACTTTTTTTTTTCTTTTTGCCGTTTACCGGTCTAAAAATGCATCAACAATTAGTTATTTACTTCATGGATAAGTAATAAATTAATTGAATGATGACATCAGATGGTAAATTTCAATTATAATGATCAATGCAAAAGGGTCAGATTTCAAATAGCAAAACACAGAAAATTAAAATCAGAAAATTTATCTATGATAAACATCAAGGTAATGAATATATAATTAGATACAATATAAATCATTTATAAAATATAATAATGTACAGTTCAAATTGTGAGTGCTTGCATTGTTCACCTTGTTCTAGTGTTTTCTGTTATTTCATAACTTTGTTATTTGTTTTAAATAATAAACCTTATTAACTTTAATGATTATGATCCTAGTTATCATTTGCTTAAGAAATTCTTGTCAGAATCCTCACCAAAACTGTCAATGTATGCGGGATATTTCATTTAAATCTCCATGGTACATCATTGTCATTGCAGATTTCCACACTCATCATGTGCCCCACTAATCAGTGTACGTAGATGTAGATGCATCAGGTAAATTAAATCTATTATAATGGAGATTTGGTGGGTTTGTATGTCTGTAACGCGAAACTACATAATTCCTACTCGAGTCACAATTCTCGTTAGTTATTGACATCGACAATTCTCGCATGGTTTTATTTTCTATCTAAACCTCAATTTTAATAAAAATGTCTTACATTATTAATACTTGTTTAACTATGTCTAATACTGAGAACATGCATTATATTTATATATACAACCAAATAAGCGGTTTACAGTGTGAACGGGAAGGTTTAATTTTGCATATTAATATTAAAAAAAATCGAATTTTAATAAATATTGTGGCTTAGTATTATTGATTTTCTGACTGTTTTGGTTTTATTTTAATGATATGTAGCCAAAATCTTTCAATGAAATCTTAAAATGAAATGCCATTAACAAATAAAAGAACTGTCATTTTATTATTTAGCTTCCTCTTTTATAACTAATAACTTTAAATTAGAAAAATAAGACAATGAAAGAGCGAGAGTGATGGTAAGAGTAAAGTTTCAGTTTGTTCCATTTTTTATTATACTCCTCTGTTTGCAAATCTTTTAATTATACTCCTCTGTTTTCAATGCTTTTATCTGTATTCTTATTTAGTTTTCATTAGCCTTTCTAATTTAATACAAATATTTTTATTTACATTAAAACTTAAATACTTGCAGCCCGAGGGTGCATATATTTGGCCTAGTAATAATAATAATATAAATTAGAGAATACAATATAAATTATTTTATAAAAATATATAATGGTAAACACTTGCAAATTGTGAATCTTGCATTCTTCACTGGTTTCTAATTAGTTTTTATTTTACAATTTGAAACAGTACATTATCTATGTTTAGTTCATCTTTTAATTTTTCAAAATAAAGATTTTTTCTTAAAATTTGCCTTATTATTTGCTTAGAAATCTTTTAACCATAATCATCATCATGACTATCTAATGTCTGCTATCAATTTCATTAAATACATAATGATCATGCAATAAAAAGTATGCATAATTTCAAATAACACTAACTCGTAAATTCAAATTTAAAGTTTATTAGGATAAATCAATGAACGGTAAATGATGATACTTTAAATATACACTCCTACATTAGAGGCGCTGGTGGTTGTCGTCAGTGATGTAATCCGCCAGGGTTCTATGGGAGTTTTTGGGTCTTCCAACATCAGAACTTTCTCGCGCAATGCCTGAACGCTATCACGAGGTGATCAAACTCTGGTACAAAGCAACCACATAGGCCGCTAAAAGATGTTTGACAAATAATAATATTAGTAGAGAATACATATAAATTATTTTATAGAAATATGTAATGTACAATTCAAATTGTTGGGTACCATTGCATCTATTGGTTCTAATTAGTTTTTTTAATTGTTGAGTTTCATAATTTTTTTTTTCAAATAATGCATATTTACTTAATTTGGCAATCATAATCACGACTACAATGTCTGCCTGATATTTTCATTTATTTAATAATGATCAATGCAAAAAAATATCAAAATTTCAAATAACACAAACCTCAGTAAATTAAATTTAAAGTTTATTAGGATAAATCATAACGGTAAATGATGATATTTAATATACGCTCCTACATTTGGGGCGCTGGTGGTTGTCGTCAGTGAATGTATATCTGCCAGGGTTCATTGGGAAGTTTTTGGGTCTTCCAACAATCGACTATTCCGTCGCCATGCTGACCCTATCAGAGGTGAATCAAACTCTGGTACAACCACCAACAATAGCCGCTAAAAGATGTTTGACAAATAATATTGTTAGAGAATATCATTAATAATTATTTTAATAGAATATGTAATGTTACAATGTTCAAATTTGTGGGCAATTGGCATTCTTCATTGGTTCTAATTAGTTTTTTATTGTTGAGTTTCATATTTTTTTTTTTTCAAATAATGATATTACTTTAATTTGCAATCTAATCACGACTATCAATGCCTGCTGATATTTCATTTAAATAATAATGATCAATGAAAAAATATCAAAATTTCAAAATAACACAAACTCAGTAAATTAATTAAAAAGTTTATTAGTATAATCATAAAGGTAAATAATAATAATTTAATTACAGGATACATATAAATTATTTTATAAAAATAATATAATGTACAATTCAAATTGTGAATCTTGTATTTCTCACTGGTTCTTAATTAATTTTTATTGTTGAGTTCATATCTTCTTTTTTTTTTTATAAATAAACCAAATATAGACCTAATGAATATGATATATGATTTGCCTTTATTAATCTTTATTAGAATCCTCATGCAAACTGTCAGTGTCAGCTGATATTTCATTAAATCTCCATGGTAACCATCATCATTATCATTATCAGATTCCACATCACACCAGTTCTGGGAAAATGTGGAGGACCCCTTCATCACCATTGCTCCCAGGTTATCTGACCTGGAGTGCCTAGTACCTGGTTAGCGTTCCATATATGGGTTGAATAGAAAATGTGTTTATAAGAAAACTGAGTATCCATTAAAAATGAATTTTTTAAAAAACATTTTTGGCATCAATGACTCATCGTGGTTTGATAATGCGTAAAACAAAATAAACCGAAGTGTAAGCTGATATTTCATTTAATCTCTTTGTCAGATTCACACTCATGATGTCTCCATCATGAGTGTGAATCTTAATCATAAAAGCTGTAATGATAAAAAGATTGAAAATCATTTGGAATATTCATGAGGAGGTAATATTGAAAATTTTCCATATTTTGGGGGGAAAAAAAAATTCTAAAATGGACATATTAAATCTTTGTTTATAGCTAACTTCACAAATATTTCCAGTTTTCTCGTAAAATGGTAGATAAACATTTTTTTTCTTCAATCTCATTTTCTTTCTAATGACATGGATTATTTTGATAACATTATATTTTTGCAATATTTTTTAACTTTTCTCTTCAAGAGAAAATTCCTGAAAATTTTACAAAAGTCAAATAAATGGAGTTGCTTACTACAAATGATCCACATCAAGTATCTTTTCTAAATATTGCTAAGTAATCGAATATATCAGTAAGATTTTTCTTATATGAAATCAATGTATAATGTAAGAAAATAATTCTTATTTTATATTGTGAATATAATATTGAATAACATCTAACATTGAAATATAATGATTTTTTTAAGCTATTTCTCTGAATGTTTGAGATGAGGCCTGAAGATTAGTATTATCTGCGTTATTCGGACTATTGTCCCCATCTTCATTGTTATTTGTACAGTTTCAGTCGATATACCTAGTCTAGGTAAAACTCATACATAATTAAAATTAGGTAAATAATTCTAGGGCCAAATCAAGACATTAGGTTTATAAGTTCCTAAAATTCACACTCAAATTGGTCCAATTGGACACGTGGCCAGTGGAAAAGCAGTTAGGTTAAGACAGTTTCTAAGTGACAGTTATCTCTGGAAACCCGAGTTCAATCCTGAGTGAAAGCAGTTAGAAAATTAATTAACACAACTCCTAACACCAGCTATGGTTGTTAGCGGAATGAGAACAGGTTCAAAGTTCCGTGATGGCTCCAAAATACGACAAGAAAAGTTCCCGAGTTTAAAAGAAGGTTCCTGAGTCTGACAGAAGTGCCTGAAGAAGAGGCCGGAGGGTATATCGGGCCGAAACGTTGTACAAATAACAATGAAGATGGGACAATAGGTCCAAATAACGCAGATAATACTATAATTTTTTTTATAACTAATATAATAATGTTTTTATTTTTTTCAACTACATTTCTATATAACTCTTCTTCTTTTTAACTAATATATGAATTTCCCGCATTTCTTTATATGCATCTTTTATTTTTTTTCTTTTACTTATAGTTTTCTCTCGTTTTATTGATTACAGATTTTTAAATTTTGAAACAATATTTTCTTGGTGACTAAAGTTTTTCAAAAAAAATGACATTAAAGTCACATAAGGGAACAAATTGGAAGAAAAATAATATTTTTATGAGTAAGAGGGTTGTTTCTATTCAATGGGATTTTTAGATTAATGAAATATATGCAGATAAACACAGGTGAGAATCTTTTCTTTTTTTTTTTTTTTTTAAAATCACTGATTCTTTTTCTTGCTGATGTCAAATAGTTTTGTGAAATATGCAAATGCACAAATTATCAGTTAATTATAAATTATAAAAGGATGATGATAAAATGTATTATCAAATATTATCATTGTAAAAGGATGTAATATAATATGTTAATCATTAATCAGATTAATTATATTGTATAAAGGATGATATATAAATATGTTAATCAAATATCAGATTAATTTAATTATAAAAGGATGATGATAACTTGTATTATCAATATTATCATTGTAATTAATTAAAAAAACTGATGATGCCATCAGATGGTTAAGTGTTAACATAATAGTGATCGTTGCCAAATAGTTACAATTTCAAATTACAACGCAACTCGTAAATTTAAAATTAATTATATTTTTTTATAATTTTTTGCTTTGCTGATGTCAAGGTGAAATGCTTACCATTACAAAAGGGTTGTTTAATCCAGCCACCCTATAGGGTATAATGTAGTGTTCCCCATAGGTCAAAAATTGTTTGATTTCTTCAAGTTTCTATTCAGGACCATCATGCAAATAAGCAAGTCTTTATCTCTTTTATCTCTTTTACCAATTAAGTTAATAAAAGGTTGATACATAATTTTCATCTCCAATATTTCTTTCTAACTGCACAAAATGTTGAAAAGCTATTAACTTTCATGCATTGTTTTTCTTCTTATTCAAGGGTACATTTTGGCACTTTTCAAATAATTCAATCATGGAGTTGCCTTATTAAAACTGTTCCACTAAGTAATATTTTCATATATCTGTAAATCAATGGATTTTCTTATATAAATCCTATATGATCTAAGAAAATCTTTATTTAACAATTATAGAAATAATATTCAAATAAATTGAATATACTGAAATATATGAATTATAATTATATATATAATTATAAACTGCATTTCTTCATTAACTCCTCTTTCTTTTAAACTATAGTTTGTCTTTTTTATTGATTGCAGATTTTTTAACCTGGAAAAAAAAATTTCCCTGAAATTTGGAATTTGGTATTTTCTTGAGGACCTGACATTTAAAAAAAGTCACATTTGAAGCAACATAAGTGAACAATACCTGGAAAAACATTTGAGAAGTATGGGTAGGTTTGCATCAGGGAAATTATATCGTGGAGTAGATGTAAACACAGGAGAAAATCATATTTTTGTTAAAACTCTGATCCTTTCTTTTCTGATATCCATTTTTTTTAAAAATATGCAAACACACAAGAGATAAATCATTTTCATCTGAAGTGTGTGGCACTTTTTCACAAAAATCACATTTGCAGAAACAATATGCAAACAGACAGAGGAAAAAAGCACATTCTTGTAAAGTGTGTGGCTCTTCCTTTTCACGAAAATCCAATTTTGTTGAATCATATACGAATACACCAGGAGAGAAGCCACATTCATGTGAATTGTGTAGCTCTTCTTTTTCACAAAAATCACATTTACAGAAACATATGCGAACACACACAGGAGAGAAGCCACATTCTTGTAAGGTGTGTGGCTCTTCCTTTTCAACAAAAATCAAGTTTGGTGAGACATATGCAAACACACACAGGAGAGAAGTCCCATTCATGTGAATGTGTGTAGCTCTTCCTTTTCACAAAATTCAGATTTGGTGAGACATATTCGAATACACACAGGAGAGAAGCCACATTCTTGTGAAGTGTGTGGCTTTCCTTTTCACAAAAACAACAATTGGTGACTCATATGCGAATACATACAGGAGAGAAGCCATATTTTGTGAAGTGTGTAGCTCTTCGTTTACAGATAGATCTAGTTTAGTGAAGCACATACGAAACACATACAGGAGAGAAAGCCACATTCTTGCCAAGTATGTGGCTCTTCCTTTTTACAAAAAGCACATTTGGTGAGACATCTGCAAACACACACACTTGTGTAGTTTGTGGTGTTTGCTTTTCACAAAAATCAGATTTGGGAAGGGCATATGAACAACACATACAGGAGAGGAGCCATATTCTTTGTGAGGTATGTGGATCGTCCTTTACAGACAAATCGAATTTGTTGATCCATACAAGAACACACACTATTGACTCGTATGAGAACACATATGAGAAAAGCTACATTTTTTCTCATAAATCAACTTTGAACATCCATATGCAAATACACACAGGAGAGAAGCCACATTCTTGTGAAGTGTGTATCTCTTCTTTTTAAAATTTGCTGGAGTATATTCAAACTTACACAAAAGAAAAGCCTTATTCTTGTGAAATGTGTGGCTCATCCTTTTCCTATAAATCACATTTAGAGAAGCATATCCAAACACACACAGGGGAGAAGCCAAATTCTTGTGAAGTGTGTGGCTATTCCTTTTCCTGTTATTCACATTTATTGAAGCATATGTGAACACATACATGAGAGAAACCATATTCATGTGAATTATGTGGCTCTTCCTTTTATAAAAATATTTTTGGTGACGCATATGCAAACACTCACAGGAGATAAGCCATATCTTTTTTTGTGTGTGACACTTCCTTTTCACAAAAATCAAAATTTGGTGCAAACTCACCAGGAGAGAAGCCATATTTTTTGTGTCTGTTCCAATGTCTTTGCATTCGCTAATTCACACTGAAAAAAAAATAACGTTCTCATGATGGACAAGTTTTCTTTGAATAAACTTTATTTGTTTTATTCTACATAGCAAATAAAGTTTTTAACAAACACTTTAAACTTGGATATGAACTTTACTTGTTTTATTGTACATAGTGAATAAAGTTTAAAACAAACACTTTAAACTTGAATTTATACATTCTTTATTATTTGTGATAAATACATATAATTACATATTGCTCTCAACTACACCCTAAAATGACCACACGAACTGTAACACCACAACTAAAAGTACCCTAAAATTTATCCATAGCCAAAGGGAGAAAAATTAATGCATTTCCCAAAAGTATTGTCGCTAAGCAAAATATAGCCTTCCCCGTGATTTGAACTGAAGGCATGTGACAATAATCATTATATGAACGTGGTTTTAATCAAGAGCATTTTAATTTGTGTATGCATTGCATGTATTAATCTTTGTATTTATTGTGTGTATGTATTGTGTTTAAATGGAGTACAGCTGGTTTGAATTCAGAGTTCTCCTTCTTGTACACTGGTTGCCCTTACGCTGGGTTTTTCAATCAAAGAGAAAGCGAGAGAGAGATGAATTACGAATACATTGGCAAAAGAATAATGTAAGGCAGATATATATCATTTTATAAATCAATTTTATTAATTTTCCATAATTAGGCAGGACAATAAGTGGACGCTAAACGGGCTGAGAGAATATGTTCATTTAGATATGATATTCTATCATGGCTGACTTCAGATTTAGGTCGGAAAATTAAAACAGAAAGTTTTTTGGTGGTCCCGATGACAGTTTAACTACATTCTATGAAATTAATATTTTGCGAATTGGGTTACAGTTTTGGGGGGATTAAGGTTTTTTAATTATGTATTGCTTAAAAACAACAAAAAAACAATTACTATACATTTAACGTTGAAAAATATTTTTTAAACTAAGTTCGATTGAAATTATACATTGCAATACTAACACAAAAACAACTGTCCGCAATGATAGATTCAATAATTAATTTCACTGATTAATTAAATGTATAGTAATTTGTTTTTTTGTTTTTTTTAAAGAAATACGTAATTAAAAATAACCTTAATCCCTAAAACCGTAACCCAATTAACAAAAATGTTAATTCATAGACTGTTGTCTTTTTATCATGTGGGTGCTAGAAGGCGGTGACTGAGGGTCTACATATCCAGGGAATAACGTTAAACTCTATCTGATGGTGAGGTTCCCAGTTTTGGAGGTTTGGGGATATGGAGCACCCCTTCATCACCATTGCTCCTGGTCAACTCTGACCCGGAGTGGTAGTGCCTGTTAGGGTCCTATCTATGGGTTAAATAGAAAAACTGAGTTGATAAAAAAAAATTGTATTATCCATTAAGAATTGATTTATTTCAAAACTTTATAAGGCATTAAATGACCCACTGAGGTTGATAATGGGTAGAACCAAACCAAACCAACTCAAAACCGATTAAAAATTGATTACCCAATTAAAAATTGACCATCTATTTGATTTCTGGCAGAGTGTATAATCAAATACATATCTTCAATTGATTAAAAAAACGAAAAAAATCTTGAATACAACTTATTTAAAAGACACTTATTGGCCACAGTAAAATTTTGCTTGATGTCAATCCTCAGCAGAATATATCATGAATCACATGTTAGTATATAAAATCACTTTATTCATTAAATTACTACCAATCAATTTATTTGGGTTTTACCATTTCCATCTCATGTGAATTTCTGGTCTAAAATTTCTATTCAATGGATGGAACTATGGATGAATTTAAAAGAGATGAGCGTGTCAGCTGAATGACGATCCGAAGAGGGATCAAACAGTGGACAAGTGTTGAGTGACAGAAAGGAAGAGAGTTCGATTTCGAATGATATACTATTATATTTATTTCGACTGGTTTTTTTCTTTCGTTGTTTCTGACAACATAGTTCAGATGTTAAATAGAGTAATTTACTACTGCGACCGCGAAAATTATTTAGAGACAAGAAATAGTAACATTTTCTCCCACTCTCTCTCTCTCTCTGTCTTGTCTGTCTGTCTGTCTGTGTGTGTATTTGAATTTTTAATCTTTCCTCTCTAGGTAACAGCGCATTTCTCCCTTCAATCATATCATTTAGCGGGCTGTCCGTAAGTTATTAATCACTTATCTTGTCTCATTACATTTGAGTTATCGAAGACAAATATCAATACTACTCCATTAATTAATGATTAAACACACATTACACACACACACACATATATATATAACATATACACACACACACGCATATATATATATATAGTATAATATGTAGATTAAACAAAAGACACATCTCCTGTTTAACAATTTTATTTTTGATCTTTTCGAGTTTTCTGGCCAACTTTTTATGTTTGGGTGGAATTTGTGGATAAGTCCACTAAAGTTCAGGTCCCGGAGTACTTTCGACACTTCGAAGTGCATCATCAGGGGTGATGTGTTCCAGTTTTTAAAAATTAATTAAATGTGGAGGCTGGAAGGAGAAGAATTGATGAGTACGGTGTTATAGCATTTTAAAATGTGTGTACTGCATTGGAAATAATTTTGTTTAAGGGATGGTTTGTATTGTTTTATGTATAAAGCTTCTAGTATTTATTCTAACAGAAAATACACACATTCTGCACAAAGAAAAAAAATAACAAAACTCCAAATACTAGAAGCTCTATACATAAAACAATACAAACCATCCTTAAACAAAATTATTTCCAATGCAGTACACACATTTTAAATGCCTATAACACCGTACTCATCAATTCTTCTCCTTCCAGCCTCCACATTAATTTAATTTTTTAAAAACTGGAACACATCACCCCTGATGATGGCACTTCGAAGTGTCGAAAGTACTCGGGACCTGAACTTTAGTGGACTTATCCACAAATTCCACCCAAACATTAAAAAGTTGGCCAGAAAACTCGAAAAGATCAAAAATAAAATTGTTAAACAGGAGATGTGTCTTTTGTTTAATTCTACATATATATATATATATATATATGTGTGTGTGTGTGTATATGTATATATATATGTGTGTGTGTGTGTAATGTGTGTTGTAATGCATTATTAATGAGTAGTATTGATATTTGTCTTCGATAACTCAAATGTTAATGAGACAAGATTAAGTGATTAATAACTTACGTGACATGCCCGCTAAATGATATGATTGAAGGGAGAAATGCGCTGTTACCTTAGAGAGGAAAGATTAAAAATTCAAATACACACACAGACAGACAGACAGACAGACAAGAGAGAGAGAGAGAGTGGGAGAGATAATGTTACTATTTCTTGTCTCTAAATAATTTTCGCGTCGAGTAGTAAATTACTCTATTTAACATCTGAACTATGTTGTCAGAAACAACGAAAGAAAAACCAGTCGGAAATATAATAGTATATCATTCGAAATCGAACTCTCTTCCCTTTCTGTCACTCACACACTTGTTCCTGTTTGATCTCCTCTTTCGGGATCGTCATCAGCTGACACGCCTCATTCTCTTTTTAATTTCATCCATAGTTCCATCCATTGAATAGAAATTTTAGACCAGAAATCACATGTAGATGGAAAATGTTGTAAAACCCAAATAAATTGATGGTAGTAATTTAATGAATAAGTTGATTTTATATACTAACATGTGATTCATGATATATTCTGCTGAGGATTGACATCAAGCAAATATTTTACTTGTGGTCCAATAAGTGTCTTTTAAATAAGTGTATCAAGATTTTTTTCGTTTTTTAATCAATTGAAGATATGTATTTGATTATACACTCTGCCAGAATCAAATAGATGGTCAATTTTTAATTGGGTAATCAATTTTTAATCGGTTTGAGTTGGTTTGGTTTGGTTCTACGGCATATCAACCTCAGTGGGTCATTTAATGCCGATAAAGTTTTGAAATAAATCAATTCTTAATGGATAATACAATTTTTTTTATCAACTCATGTTTTTCTATTTAACCCATAGATAGGACCCTAACAGGCACTACCACTCCGGGTCAGAGTTGACCAGGGAGCAATGGTGATGAAGGGGTGCTCCATATTCCCCAAACCTCCAAAACTGGAACCTCACCATCAGATAGAGTTTAACGTTATTCCCTGGATATGTAGACCCTCAGTCACCGCCTTCTAGCACCCACATGATAAAAAGACAACAGTCTATGAATTAACATTTTGTTAATTGGGTTACGGTTTTAGGGATTAAGGTTATTTTTAATTACGTATTTCTTTAAAAAAAACAAAAAAACAAATTACTATACATTTAATTAATCAGTGAAATTAATTATTGAATCTATCATTGGGACAGTTGTTTGTGTTAGTATTGCAATGTATAATTTCAATCGAACTTAGTTTAAAAAATATTTTTCAACGTTAAATGTATAGTAATTTGTTTTTTGTTGTTTTTTTAAGCAATACATAATTAAAAACCTTAATCCCCCCAAACTGTAACCCAATTCGCAAAATATTAATTCATAGAATGTAGTTAAACTGTCATCGGGGACCACCAAAAAACTTTCTGTTTTAATTTTCCGACCTAAATCTGAAGTCAGCCATGATAGAATATCATATCTAAATGAACATATTCTCTCAGCCCGTTAGCGTCCACTTATTGTCCTGCCTAATTATGGAAAATTAATAAAATTGATTTATAAAATGATATATCTGCCTTACATTATTCTTTTGCCAATGTATTCGTAATTCATCTCTCTCTCGCTTTCTCTTTGATGAAAAACCCAGCGTAAGGCAACCAGTGTACAAGAAGGAGAACTCTGAATTCAAACCAGCTGTACTCCATTTAAACACAATACATACACACAATAAATACAAAGATTAATACATGCAATGCATACACAATATTAAAATGCTCTTGATTAAACCACGTTCATATAATGATTATTGTCACATGCCTTCAGTTCAAATCACGGGGAAGGCTATATTTTGCTTAGCGACAATACTTTTGGGAAATGCATTAATTTTTCTCCCTTTGGCTATGGATAAATTTTAGGGTACTTTAGTTGTGGTGTTACAGTTCGTGTGGTCATTTTAGGGTGTAGTTGAGAGCAATATGTAATTATATGTATTTATCACAAATAATAAAAGAATGTATAAAATTCAAGTTTAAAGTGTTTGTTTAAACTTTATTCACTATGTACAATAAAACAAGTAAAGTTCATATCCAAGTTTAAAGTGTTTGTTAAAACTTTATTTGCTATGTAGAATAAAACAAATAAAGTTAATTCAAAGAAACTTGTCCATCATGAGAACGTTATTTTTTTTCAGTGTGAATTAGCGAATGCAAAGACATTGGAACAGACACAAAAATATGGCTTCTCTCCTGGGTGAGTTTGCACCAAATTTGATTTTTGTGAAAAGGAAGTGTCACACACAAAAAAAGAATATGGCTTATCTCCTGTGAGTGTTTGCATATGCGTCACCAAAATATATTTTTATAAAAAGGAAGAGCCACATAATTCACATGAATATGGTTTCTCTCATGTATGTGTTCACATATGCTTCAATAAATGTGAATAACAGGAAAAGGAATAGCCACACACTTCACAAGAATTTGGCTTCTCCCCTGTGTGTGTTTGGATATGCTTCTCTAAATGTGATTTATAGGAAAAGGATGAGCCACACATTTCACAAGAATAAGGCTTTTCTTTTGTGTAAGTTTGAATATACTCCAGCAAATTTTAAAAAGAAGAGATACACACTTCACAAGAATGTGGCTTCTCTCCTGTGTGTATTTGCATATGGATGTTCAAAGTTGATTTATGAGAAAAAAAATGTAGCTTTCTCATATGTGTTTCTCATACGAGTCAATAGTGTGTGTTCTTGTATGGATCAACAAATTCGATTTGTCTGTAAAGGACGATCCACATACCTCACAAGAATATGGCTCCTCTCCTGTATGTGTTGTCATATGCCTTCCCAAATCTGATTTTTTGTGAAAAGCAAACACCACAAACTACACAAGTGTGTGTGTTTGCAGATGTCTCACCAAATGTGCTTTTTGTAAAAAGGAAGAGCCACATACTTGGCAAGAATGTGGCTTCTCTCCTGTATGTGTTCGTATGTGCTTCACTAAACTAGATCTATCTGTAAACGAAGAGCTACACACTTCACAAGAATATGGCTTCTCTCCTGTATGTATTCGCATATGAGTCACCAATTGTTGTTTTTGTGAAAAGGAAAAGCCACACACTTCACAAGAATGTGGCTTCTCTCCTGTGTGTATTCGAATATGTCTCACCAAATCTGAATTTTGTGAAAAGGAAGAGCTACACACTTCACATGAATGGGACTTCTCTCCTGTGTGTGTTTGCATATGTCTCACCAAACTTGATTTTTGTGAAAAGGAAGAGCCACACACCTTACAAGAATGTGGCTTCTCTCCTGTGTGTGTTCGCATATGTTTCTGTAAATGTGATTTTTGTGAAAAAGAAGAGCTACACAATTCACATGAATGTGGCTTCTCTCCTGTGTGTATTCGTATATGATTCAACAAATTGGATTTTCGTGAAAAGGAAGAGCCACACACTTTACAAGAATGTGGCTTTTTTCCTCTGTCTGTTTGCATATGTTTCTGCAAATGTGATTTTTGTGAAAAAGTGCCACACACTTCAGATGAAAATGATTTATCTCTTGTGTGTGTTTGCATATTTAAAAAAAATGGATATCAGAAAAGAAAGGATCAGAGTTTTAACAAAAATATGATTTTTCTCCTGTGTTTACATCTACTCCACGAATATAATTTCCCTGATGCAAACCTACTCCATACTTCTCAAATGTTTTTTCCAGTATGTGTTCACTTATGTTGCTTCAAATGTGACTTTTTTTAAAATGTCAGGTCCTCAAGAAAATACAAATTCCAAATTCAGGGAAATTTTTTTTTCCAGGTTAAAAATCTGCAATCAATAAAAAAGACAAAACTATAAGTTAAAAGAAAGAGGATTAATGAAGAAATGCAGTTTATAATTATATATATAATTATAATTCATATATTTCAGTATATTCAGATTTATTGAATATTATTTCTATAATTGTAAAATAAAGATTTTCTTAGATCATATAGGATTTTATATAAGAAAATCCATTGATTTACAGATATATGAAAATATTACTTAGTGGAAACAGTTTTAATAAGCAACTCCATTGATTGAATTATTTGAAAGTGCCACAAATGTACCTTGAATAAAGAAGAAAAACATATTGCATGAAAGTTAATGCTTTCAACATTTTTGTGCAGTTAGAAAGAAATATTGGAGATGAAAATTATGTATCAACCTTTTATTAACTTAATTGTAAAAGAGATAAAAGAGATAAAGACTTGCTTATTTGCATGATGGTCCTGAATAGAAACTTGAAGAAATCAAACAATTTTTGATTCCTATGGGGAACACTACATTATACCCTTATAGGGTGCTGGATTAACCTTTGTTAATGGTAAGCATTTCACCTTGACATCAGAAAAGAAAAATTATAAAAAATATAATTAATTTAATTTACTGAGTTTGTGTAATTTGAAATTGTAACTATTTTTGCAACGATCACTATTATTGTACACTTAACCATCTGATGGCATCATCAGTTTTTTTAATTAATTACAATGATAATATTGATAATACAGTTATCATCATCCTTTTATAATTATAATTAATCTGATAATTTGATTAACATATTATATTATCATCCTTTATACAATTATAATTAATCTGATAATTTGATTAACATATTATATTATCATCCTTTTACAATGATAATATTGATAATACATTTATCATCATCCTTTTATAATTATAATTAATCTGATAATTTGTGCATTTGCATATTTTCACAACTATTTGACATCAGAAGAAAAAGAATCAGTGATTTAAAAAAAAAAAAAAAAGAAGATTTCTCACCCTGTGTTTATCTGCATATATTTCATTAATCTAAATCCCATGAATAGAAACAACTCTGTACTTCATAAAAATATTATTTTCTTCCATATTTGTTCCCTTATGTTGACTTCTAATGTCATTTTTTTGAAAACTTTAGTCACCAAGAAAATATTGTTTTCAAATTTAAAAATCTGTAATCAATAAAACGAGAGAAAAACTATAAGTTAAAAGAAAAAAATAAAAGATTGATAAAGAAATGCGGGAAATTCATATATTAGTTAAAAGAAGGAAGAGTTATATAGAAATGTAGTTGATAAAAAATAAACATTATAATATTAGTTTATAAAAAAAATTATAGTATTATCTGCGTTATTTGGACTATTGTCCCCATCTTCATTGTTATTTGTACAACGTTTCGGCCGATATACCCTCCGGCCTTCTTCAGGCACTTCTTGTCAGACTCAGGAACCTTCTTTTTAAACTCGGGAACTTTCTTGTCGTATTTGGGAGCCATCACGGAACTTTGAACCTGTTCTCATTCCGCTAACAACCATAGCTGGGTTAGGAGTTGTGTTAATTATTTTTCTAACTGCTTTCACTCAGGATTGAACTCGGGTTCCAGAGATAACTGTCACTTAGAACTGTCTTAACCTAACTGCTTTATCCACTGGGCCACGTGTCCAATTGGACAATTGAGTGTGAATTTTAGGAACTTATAAACCTAATGTCTTGATTTGGCTAGAATATTTACCTATTTTAATTATGTATGAGTTTTTTTTACCTAGACTAGGGTATATCGACTGAAACGTTGTACAAATAACAATGAAGATGGGGACAATAGTCCGAATAACGCAGATAATACTAATCTTCAGGCCTCATCTCAAACATTCAGAGAAATAGTAAAAAAAATCATATATTTCAATGTTTAGATGTATTCAATATTATATTCACAAATATAAAATAAGAATTATTTTCTTACATTATACATGATTTCATATAAGAAAATCTTTACTGATATATTCATTACTTAGCATATTTATGAAAAGATTACTTGGTGGATCATTTGTAGTAAGCAACTCCATTTATTGACTTTTGTAAAATTTTCAGGAATTTTCTCTTGAAGAGAAAAGTTAAAAATATTGCATAAAATATAATGTTATCAAAATATCCATGTCATTAGAAAGAAAATGAGATTGAAGAAAAAAAAATGTTTATCTACATTTTACAGAACTGGAAATATTTGTGAAAAGTTGTTTAGCTATAAACAAAGATTTTAATATGTCCATTTTAGAATTTTTTTTTTCCCCCCAAAATATGGAAAATTTTCAATATTACCTCCTCACTGAATATTCTAAATGATTTCAATCTTTTTATCATTACAGCTTTTATATTAAGATTCACACTCATGATGGAGACATCATGAGTGTGAATCTGACAATAGAGATTTAAATGAAATATCAGCTTACACTTCGGTTTAGTTTGTTTTACGCATTATCAACCACGATGAGTCATTTGATGCCAAAAATGTTTTTAAATAAATTCATTTTTAATGGATACTCAGTTTTCTTATAAACACATTTTTCTATTCAACCCATATATGGAACGCTAACAGGTACTAGCACTCCAGGTCAGAATATACCTGGGAGCAATGGTGATGAAGGGGTCCTCCACATTTCCCAGAACTGGTGTGATGTGTGAATCTGATAATGATAATGATGATGGTTACCATGGAGATTTAAATGAAATATCAGCTGACACTGACAGTTTTGATGAGGATTCTAATAAAGATTAATAAGCAAATCATATATCATATCATTAGGTCTATATTTGTTTATTTATAAAAAAAAAAGAAAGATATGAACTCAACAATAAAAATTAATTAGAACCAGTGAAGAATACAAGATTCACAATTTGAATTGTACATTATATATTTTATAAAATAATTTATATGTATCCTGTAATTAAATTATTATTATTTACCTTTATGATTTATACTAATAAACTTTTAATTTAATTTACTGAGTTTGTGTTATTTGAAATTTTGATATTTTTTTGCATTGATCATTATTATTTAAATGAAATATCAGCAGGCATTGATAGTCGTGATTATGATTGCAAATTAAGTAAATATCATTATTTGAAAAAAAAAAATTATGAACTCAACAATAAAAACTAATTAGAACCAATGAAGAATGCAATGCCCACAATTTGAATTGTACATTACATATTCTATAAAATAATTTATATGTATTCTCTAACTATATTATTATTTGTCAAACATCTTTTAGCGGCTATTGTTGGTGGTTGTACCAGAGTTTGATCACCTCTGATAGGGTCAGCATGGCGAGGAAAGTCTGATGTTGGAAGACCCAAAACTTCCCAATGAACCCTGCAGATTACATCACTGACGACAACCACCAGCGCCCCAAATGTAGGAGCGTATATTTAAAGTATCATCATTTACCGTTATGATTTATCCTAATAAACTTTAAATTTAATTTACTGAGTTTGTGTTATTTGAAATTTTGATATTTTTTTGCATTGATCATTATTATTTAAATGAAATATCAGCAGACATTGATAGTCGTGATTATGATTGCAAATTAAGTAAATATCATTATTTGAAAAAAAAAATTATGAACTCAACAATAAAAACTAATTAGAACCAATGAAGAATGCAATGCCCACAATTTGAATTGTACATTACATATTCTATAAAATAATTTATATGTATTCTCTAACTATATTATTATTTGTCAAACATCTTTTAGCGGCTATTGTTGGTGGTTGTACCAGAGTTTGATCACCTCTGATAGGGTCAGCATGGCGAGGAAAGTCTGATGTTGGAAGACCCAAAACTTCCCAATGAACCCTGCGGATTACATCACTGACGACAACCACCAGCGCCCCTAATGTAGGAGTGTATATTTAAAGTATCATCATTTACCGTTATGATTTATCCTAATAAACTTTAAATTTAATTTACTGAGTTAGTGTTATTTGAAATTATGATATTTTTTTGCATTGATCATTATTATTTAAATGAAATTGATAGCAGACATTGATAGTCATGATGATGATTATGGTAAAGATTTCTAAGCAAATAATAGGCAAATTAAGGAAAAATCTTTATTTGAAAAATGAAAAGATATGAACTAAACATATATAATGTACTGTTCAAATTGTGAATAAAAACTAATTAGAACCAGTGAAGAATGCAAGATTCACAATTTGAAGTGTACATTATATATTTTATAAAATAATTTATATGTATTCTCTAATTATATTATTATTATTACTAGCAAATATATGCACCCTCCGGGTGCAAGTATTTAAGTTTTAATGTAATAAAATATTGTATTAAATTAGAAAGGCTAATGAAACTAAATAAGAATACAGATAAAAAGATTTGAAACAGAGGGAGTATAATAAAGATTTGAAACAGAGGAGTATAATAAAAAAATGGAACAAAAACTTACTCTTCCATCACTCTCGTCTTTCATTGTTATTTTTTCTAATTTAAGTATTTAGTTATAAGAGGAAGTAAATAATAAAATGACAGTTCTTTTATCTTGTTAATGGATTTCATTTAAGATTCATTGAAGAGATTTTTGCTTACATTCATTAAAATAAAACCAAACAGTCAGAAATCAATAATACTAAGCACATATTTATTAAATTCGATTTTTTAATATTAATATGCAAATTAACCTTCCCGTTCACACTGTAAACCGCTATTTGGTTGTATATATAAATATAATTGCATGTTCTCAGTATGTAGACATAGTTAACAGTATTAATAATGTAAGACATTTTTATTAATAATTGAGGTTTAGATAGAAATAAAACCATGGAGAATGTGATGTCAATAACTAAGAGAATTGTGACTCGAGTAGGAATATAGTTTCGGTTACAGACATACAAACCCACAATCTCCATTATAATAAGATTATTTACCTTGATGATCTACATCTACTACACTGGATTAGTGGGGACATGATGAGTGTGAATCTGACAATGACAATGATTACCATGGAGATTTAAATGAAATATCCGCATACATTGACAGTTTTGGTGAGGATTCTGATCAAGATTTCTAAGCAAATGATAACTAGATCATATCATTAAGTTAATAATGGTTTATTTATTAAAACAAATAACAAAGTTATGAAATTAACAGAAAAACTAGAACAAGTGAACAATGCAAGACTCACAATTTGAACTGTACATTATTATATTTTATAAAATGATTTATATGTATCCTTTAATTATATTATTTTCATTTACCTTGATGTTTTATCATAATAAATTTTTGATTTAATTTTCTGTGTTTGTGCTATTTGAAATTCTGACTCCTTTTGCATTGATCATTATTAATTGAAATTTACCCATCTGATGTCATCATCAATTAATTTATTTATTATCCATGAAGTAAATAACTAATGTGATGCATTTTTAGACCGGTAAACGGCAAAGAAAAAAAAAGTGGCATAGCGTAAATAAGGGCAGGAATCCAAAAGCTAAATAGGGCAGGACAAAAGCTAAATAGACCCAAAGATTTTTTATGCTATTTAGGGTAGGTGTTTAGTGAATTTAAAATATAAAATATTCGCTACTTATGATAATTATAATAAAATATTTGGATGGAATGATCATAACCCTACAAAACGATACCAAATTTACTAAAATTGGACAATCCAAAGAGAAGTTATTTGTTTTAAGCTTTCCTCCCACCCATACACATTTTTTCTATTTACGTATCGTGAGAATGAGTTTACTATCGGCAAAATTTTATTTTTGATACCACAGGACCCAGTGATACGATAAAATACCAGGCAAGTTTAACTTGCAGGGAAGGTGATGCAATTTCTTCTTAGCTCATAGCTTAATAAGACAAACTGTTTGTTCTGACATATAACAAAACACGTCGTTCCCTTAAAAAAAATACTAGTACAAAAATTACTTACAGTTAGAAGAAAATTCCGATGTTTCACTGGATTTCAATTTCTATCTTCTCTTCGTCGCTAATTTAATATCGTTAATAAGAATTACGAATGAATTAGGTTTTCATTTGATGCATATTACAGCAAACAATGAGCGAATCAATTTCGTTCCTTTGTTTCTTGATCGTTCTGTTTTCACTACCGGTGTCGTCACTTGTCCTGTCCCCTGCTGACTGATGTACCTTCATGGAGGTTCGAAGTCACAACATCTTCTCTTTCCATTTCAACATTTCAAATAAGGAATGTCACAATAATCACCAAAGCAGACACTAAATAATATGACTGCTTTAGGTACCACCAGACCGTTTAGGTCATCTTGAATAAAACGGAAATAGATATTTCCGAACTTTGTTTATCAAAAATCTCGTTAAAAAAAGATCGTACAGGGTTGTTACAAAGAAAAATAGTTAATTCAAAGATCAAATTATCCGATTGGGAAAAATTACATCGTTATCTTAAAAAATAAACAAACCTATCCATATTACGCGCGAAAGGGTAATTTTCAGGCCGCGATTTAGATAGAAAGAAATACATATTATTACCCTCTTACAGTTATGCATCTAAGTACGGATGGGTGTAACGGACAAACTTTTTTAGCCAAATTCTTTCTATTAAAATGAATAAAATCTTTAAAAACTTAATATTACAATTTAAAATGAATAAAATCTTTAAAAACTTTAATATTACAATTTACTATGAATAAAAACTTGAAAAACTTTAATCTTAAAATTTCGCAGTGAAATTGACGTTAAAAAATGTCTTCGGTTTTAGTATTAATTCTTAAAATCGAAAATAAAATGAAAATTTGAATATTTTTTCTAAGAGAAAAACTGATAAAACAATCATTCAATATATTATTTTTATTCTAATTGGTCGTAAAAGTTAAATAAAATATTTTTTACGCTCAGAAAAACAAACTTTAGTTACCGAGAAGCGTCTCGTCATATGTCAGTTTTGCTCTTCCGTACATTCTAAGAATCACACATTACTATTCAACAATAAAAATTACAAATTCTTTTAAAAATACTAATCGAGCACGGATTGGACCAACTTTTAGTTCACCTGAATTCTAAAATTCATGTTTTTAAAATATCCGTGAAAATTTTGATTTTTTCCACAGGAAAAAAAAAAAATTTAATTTATTTCACGCAGAAAATAAAAATATTTAATCACACAAAAGATTGAAAATCTCGTAAAAATTAATTTCTTTAAAATTTTTTTTTTTTTGACAATTTAATAGAAATATAGTACATACCAATTACATAAGAAAAAAAAGTTTTCAAATATTAATATTATGACATTTCCTTTGCACTTTTTATTTCCGATTTCATTATTTTTTCCTAAAAAAAATATAATTCGATACGTTATACAATTTCATTGATATAGTTATTCAGACTCTTATCTTTATAGAAAAAAGTACCAAATTTTTTTTCCACATCATTTTTTTTTAATCTCATAAAATAAAAGGGGGGTGATAGACATCGTAAAAAAATATTTCCCCTAACATATTTTAGAAAAAAACTATTTCAGATGTATTTACATCCAATGGTAAACATTTATGGAAATTTTCGTGAAAATCGGACCATTAATTGATTTTTCATAGAATTTTTTAAAAATCCTCTTATCGTAACTTGTTTTTAGCTACGTTAAATTTCAGTTGATTTAACAGTGCAAAAATGAAAACATTGTTTTTCAATCATAATTTTCATTATTTTCGTATGCTGATAAAAAATTTAAAAAATCATCAGGAGTTTATTTAATGTTTTTTCTTTCGAATGGAAAAAAATTTTCAAGAAAATATTAATTTTTCTGCAAGTTTCATTGTATTAAATGTAGGGGGGGTAAATTGCACAGGGTCAAATTGGTGGTACCTACTGCTTTAAATTAATGTAAGTGGAATTTCTGATAGAAAAAATTGTATAACATGTTCTGGTGTCAAATTTATTTAAGTTTTGATCTAAAAAAAAAAAAAAGAAAGAAAAAAAGTTTTTTTCACGGTATGTCCAACTTTACTAAAGGGAGGTAAGAATATCTTCTCAAAGTTTTTAATTTTAAAATAATTACCGAAAATCAGGGAATTCTCCAATTTTAAGGAAAATGGTACTCTTCGCGGAGAACCTTCACGGCCTCCTACCTCAAAAACCGTTAGCTGGTGGCTACTGAAAAAAAACACCAGCTACGATTGAAGTCCGTAGCCGAAGCGGTGTCACTTGAAAAAAAAATAGGGTTAGGGTTAGGGTTAGGGTTGGGGTTGGGATTCAGGGTTAGTTCAATGGAAAAATAAACAAATAATGTGGGCTCTGTTTTTTTCTGGCTAAAAAAAAAACAAACAAAAAAAAAAAAAAACAGAACCCACAAATTTTGTTATAAAACTGTTAATTATAACTAGGGATGTTTAGGGTTAGGGTTTAGGATTAGAGTTAGTTAAGTCTGGATTAGGTTTGGGTTTTCGGGAAAAACGCCCTAAGTTGTTGTTGTTTTTTTTTTTTTTGTTTTTTTTTTGCAAGTGACATCGCTTCGGCTACGGACTTCAATCGTAGCTGGGGTTGTTTTTTTTTTCTAGCGATTTTTGATGCATCGGGTTGGTACGGTTCTCTGCGAAGACCACAAAAAAAAATGGAAAAAATATTGTTTTTTTTTTTGTTTTTTTTTTTTTTTTCAATTTAACATTACTTACATGGGATCGGAAGTCACCACATTCCTTTTCAACATTTCTAATAAAGGAATGTCAAAATAATCACCAAAAACAGATACTAAATAATATGAATATGTTCATTTTATCGTCTGCGTTTACTAGGTATGAGCAATTTTCCTCATGTAAGTTAACAAAAATCAGGGAATTGTTCAATCTTAATGCAATTTTTAGTAATTTATTCATTATTGAATTCATTTTATAAAGAATAGATTATCTTTAAAAAATGTTTGTTATACTATTTGTCTATCAACCGTGTTTCTTACATGAATATAACCATTCATATTATTTAGTCTCTACTTGGATGATTATTGGAAATATTGAAAAGGAATGTGGTACATCAGTCAGCAAGGGACAAGCAGTCAAGACACCGGTGGTCAAAATAGAACGAAGAACGGAACGAAATTGACTCTGTCAGTGTTGTTGTCATATACGTCAAATACAGACTATTAATACGTAATTCTGTCGTAATTCTTATTTAAGATATTACATTAGCGACAAAGCGAAGAAGGAAATTGATATCCAATAAAAGAACGGAATTTTATTCTCATTGTAAGTACTTTTTAAAGTAGTATTATTTTCTGTGTTAACGCGCATGAGGAGGGAATATATATTAAGTTATGAGCTTGGAAGAAATTGCATGACTTATACTCAAATTAAATTTTATTAGTATTTTATTGCAGCCCTAGGGTCAGTGGTACCACAAATATTACCAACAGTAAACTTATTACCATAGCTACTGGCAAAATGAGCCTAAAATGCGTTTTTGACAAAATGACTTTAGCCTACAGAAAATGATTTACCAAAAATCAGGAAATTATCGGATTTTAATGAAATTTTCAGTGTTTATTCATCAATGAATGATCTTTATAATCGATTATGTATTTTATTTCAAAACTTTTTCATTTTTTTCAGGTCGCTTAATTGTTACCCCCCTTATGCTGGGGGCGTAAAATTGTTTCGAGTTGGTCTTATATTGTATTAATTACAGTATAAATAATGAGATAAAAAACCGAAGTTATGAATAGAAACAAAAAAAAAAAAACTACTGTTGCTGTTTTATGAGAAAATAAGTACCGAAAATCGAAAAATAAAATGTAAGAAAATAATAGATAATTAATTTATTGGAGATTTTTTTTTACTCACTTCGATAATTATTTAATTGGCTATTATCTTATAAAATAAAAAATTATACATCGATATTTTTTCTGCTTAAAAAGGGGAGGGGGTACATTTTCAATCGAGTTTTTCTTCAAAACTTATTACTCTATGTATCTAAAATAAGGTTTGCATTGAATAGATATTTATTTCTAGAATCTAAAAATATAACATTTTAAACTTAAAATCCGAATATTTTTATTTTAAATGAATTTATATTATTTTTTCATAGCAGAAATACTAAATTAAAGTTTGAAATAAATAACTGATGCATTATAAAATTCATTAATTAATAAATCAATACTGAAAATTTCATTAAAATCGGATAATAACCTGATTTTTGGTAATTTTTTTTTTTCAATCGCGAATGTTATATTAAAATTGTAAACAAGCGCTTAAAACCCTTGAAAAAGAGACAGAATGGCGGATCGCGTCAAAATTGACCAAAACAAATAGTTTTAAATCTTTTAAAAATAAACTGCATACGTAATGATATTTTTCTTTTTTTAATGATGGTCATAATGACTACTTATCGATTTAGATAAAGTTTGACCTTAAATAATAGATTTAATTAATTTTAATATGCTTTTAAATCTCGTAGAAGCTGATTTTTTTGCCAGTCCCTATATTACCACTTTATTTAATGAATAAATTAATTTTTAAAAAAGGAAAGTTGGATTTGGGGTCTATGGGAAACTTAAAGCTAGGTACCACCAATTTGTGCATTCATTTTCAATTTAAAAATAAATTAAAATTAATCAAATCAATCATTTTAAATAATTTAATTAATTGTTCTTTAATATTTTTTTGAGAAAACTCAATTGAAAACTTAGATCTCCCACCAAATATTGATGTATTGTATAATTTTTCACTGATAATCAAAAATTCAATTATGTACATAAACAAAGTGAAAATATTCTCAATTTTTTTTTTTTTACATTTAAAAAAGATTTTTTATTACCTCCCTGGATCAATAATGCACATACCTACAGCAAAGACATATGCCCTTAAACAGTCGCTGCTGTCCCCCAAGTGAAATTTTCCGATCTTTGAAATAAAAAGGGAGATCACTGATGTTTGTACTTATCACTGTAAATCTTCTGTAAACTTTAAAATAAATCGTTAGTAATAATTTTTAAATATGTAAAAATCTCAGAAAATATGTTGCACAAAATTGCACATTTTTGATTATGTATTTTTAGATAGATTGAATTAAACTTAACTGATAACAAAAAATTTGTATATAACATGCCACCTGGAAGGTGAATAAAATAGGATGACTGAATCGGAGAAAATACTTTTCTTTTTTTTTCAAAGAAAAATATTGTTTATAAAACTACGAAAAGAGAAAACATGCTACAAAAAGTAATTTTTTTGAATTTTAAGAAAATAAATTTTAATTTTTTAATAACTTTTTTCAGGTGTTGAATTTTTTTTTTTTTCATTTTCTAATGTAATCTTTGGGATATGATCTTAATTCATAAACTTTTTTAATTTTTTAAAATAAAATCAGCTATTCATTATAGAATTGAGTCATTAACGAAAAATGTGCTGAGTTGGACATTTCACTGATATTTAGTAATTATCTTGTAATTAAAAAAATGTTTTTATTATCTCCCTTGGGTAAAAATGGACATACAAGTGCAACAATTCACTGTTTCTAATTAGATTTACTTTTGTGTTCATAACTTATCTTTTTCTAAATAAGTTACGAAGGTGAGTCAAAAAGTAATGCAATTTTGTTTAAAAATCCTCTGGGGATCACATCCCTACTTCTCCACATAGTCACCGTTTCTTTCAATAGCAATGTTCCACCTTCGAATGAGAGCATGTATCCCTGCCCCATAAATTCTGTTGACTGTTCTTTGTGCCACTTCTTGACTACAGATTTAATTTCCTTGTCACTGGAATGATGTTTGCCATTCTTCGGTCTCATGAAAGAGGGTTTGAGAAGCAAACATTCCAGTAACAAGGAAGTGAAATACAGATGTGGTCCACAGAAGACCAGCTTCATTTCAATGTATGATACGTGTTCCTGTGTTGGTAATTATATCTGTCCTTAAAATGGAATTACTTTTTGACTAATCCTCGTATTAACCTAATGATATACTTTAGTTATCATTTGCTTAGAAATCTTCATCAAAATCCTCATCACAACTGTCAGCTGATATTTCATGTAAATCTCCATGGTAATCATCATTATCACTGTCAGATTCACACTCATGATGTCCCCACTAATCCAGTGTAGCAATGTTCAACCTTTGAATGAGAGCATATATCCCTGCCCCATAAAATTCTGTTGATTGTTCTTTGAGCCATTTCTTCACTACATATTTAATTTCCTTGTCAGTGGAATAATGTTTGCCATTCTTCGCTCTCATTAAAGAGGGTTTGAGAAGCAAACATTATTCCAATGTTCTGAATTTTTCTCTTTATAATTTTTTTTAAGGACTGCTCCCTTCATATTAGCAGCAGGAGCCAGTCTCATAAGCTCTTTTGAACTGCTTTTCTTAGAAAAATAAACTTATAATAATATATAATAATAATAATATCTTTTCAGCTAGTATATTAGGTCTGAGACCTGTCAGCTGTTCCTTATAAATACTCATTTTAATTCCACAGATTATTTATAATCATTCCACAGATTATCCAACTTTGCCTTGAAGGGGTTTAGAGATGGGGCATTCACTACTGATGAAGGTAGTTTATTCCATGTATTCACCACTCTGTAGCTAAAATAATTTTGTCTTGCGTTTGCTTTATAAGATTTTTTAAGGAGTTTTAATTTATGTCCCCTTGTATAGGTATTTTGAGCAATGTTTAGTAGGTCAGAGTTCGTTGAATAAAAATAATATATAATAATAATAATATCTTTTCAGCTAGTATATTAGGTCTGAGACCTGTCAGCTGTTCCTTATAAATACTCATTTTAATTCCACAGATTATTTATAATCATTCCACAGATTATCCAACTTTGCCTTGAAGGGGTTTAGAGATGGGGCATTCACTACTGATGAAGGTAGTTTATTCCATGTATTCACCACTCTGTAGCTAAAATAATTTTGTCTTGCGTTTGCTTTATAAGATTTTTTAAGGAGTTTTAATTTATGTCCCCTTGTATAGGTATTTTGAGCAATGTTTAATAGGTCAGAGTTCGTTGAATAAAAACCATGCGTGTATTTGTAGGC
This sequence comes from Doryteuthis pealeii, assembly GCA_023376005.1. Classification (NCBI taxonomy): domain Eukaryota; kingdom Metazoa; phylum Mollusca; class Cephalopoda; order Myopsida; family Loliginidae; genus Doryteuthis; species Doryteuthis pealeii. The sequence goes on from CM042177.1 coordinate 55,526,725, forward strand.
TTCAAGCATATCCCTTCATATACGTTGGAAAACCAGACTTGGTAGGTTAATGTTCCTAAGTCTTTCTTCATATGAAAGGGATTTTAAATTATTCACTAATTTAGTAGCTCTCCTCTACACTCCCTCAATGAGTTTTGTATTTTTCATTTGATTCTTAAATAATTTTGTTTGAATCTTTAAAATTTAATGTAGAATATATTTCTTAATTTTTTGTCAAGATTCGATGATTTTTTCTACCTTGCTAATGTTTTTTTTTTTTTTTTTTGGTTGTTGTTTTTTATTATTTCCTTATATTTCGAATCTTCTTTTCTATGAAAAGAAAAGTAAGAAAATAAATCCCCTTTTCATACTCTTCGCGGAGAACCGTTCCTCGAAAACCGCTAGCCAGTGACTGCTGAAACCCCCCCCCCCAAAAAAAAAAAACACCAGCTACGATTGAAGTCTGTAGCCGAAGCATTGTTACTTGAAAAAACAAACAAACAAAAAAAAACTAGGGTTGGGGTTTAGGGTTAGTTTAATGGGAAAAAAAAAATTTGGCTCTGTTTTTTTTTCAGAAACAAAAAACCACAAGTTTTGTAATAAAACTGTTAATTTTAACTAGGGGGTTTAAGGTTGGGGTTGGATTTTCGGGAAAAACGCCCTATGTTGGTTGTTTTTTTGGGTTTTTTTTTTTTTGCGAGTGACACCGCTTTGGCAACGGACTTCAATCGTAGCTGGTGTTTTTTTTTCAGCAGTCACCGGCTAGCGTTTTTTTTCTTTCTTTTTTTTTTTTTAAATTTCGAATTTTTTTTTTACGAGATAGTAAGAAAATAAATCACTTTTTTTATGAAAATTATAGTAAGAAAGTAAATACCTTTTGTTTTTTTTTTTTTTCGTATCATTCTATAAAAAATCCCCAATTCAATTTTTTTAACCATGAAAATGAAATATATAGAAATGAAAAATTATAACAATAGCCTATCCAATACAGAATATGGACGAATATATTGTTGTGAATTAACTGAACTCAGGGATTCAGTCTGCTCGTCCTCTGTAGAATCTTCCCCTTCTATTCTTCACCATGGGACACGTTCGAATCTCACACCGCTTTTAACTTTCCAAAACTGCAACTCGCTCCTCTTCACTGTCCACAATCCTCTCATAATAACGTCATCCTAAGACTCCCCCATGCTAACTCGAATCACTGCTTTTATCGTCCCGGGATTCGCGCATTTTTTCCCATCTTCTCGCAGATAACGAGAAGCAAACGATTTAAAGCAGCGCTTCTCTTAACTCCCAGGTTTTGATCGTCAACAGAGGGTGAGTGCAAGCTTTTCTTTATATCACCCCCCCCACGATTTTTGGGATCGTAGCTCGTTGTCTTGTAACCACCGGGATGGCCGTCTACTCCTCTGTGTGCATGGTTGCAAACTTCCTTGTGCTCTGTTGTCTTGCTACCCATCATCCACTTCTTCATCTTCAGAAGACAGACCCTCCACTGGTCTCACATCTAATGCATGTCTTGACACTGTGTAGCTGTTACAGTTCTTTCCCCCCACTGCATCGTGCAACGTACATTAGGAGGTTTCACCCAGACCTCATACCCTGGATGGAGTTTGACGTCCCACCCTCTCTTTCAACCGATACAACTCTCGGATGTCACCACGTATAACTGTAAATAGATTCATGTGGCACATTCTCCTTTGTTTGTCCTGACCTGGGTGACATGTTCTACCAAAAGACAGTTTCTTCTGGCAAAATCTCTCCCCTCTCTGTCATCGCTTTAATGGTCCTGTGGTTTCGCTCAACATTGCCATTGCCACCAGGTCTATAGGCTGCTCTGAAGTACTGCCTGACATTCCACCAAGCCATCATCCGTCGCAGTGTTTCTGAATGAAACGCCATCCCGTTGTCTGACAACACCTCCTCAACTGGACCATGTTCAAGGCAAATTCCATTGAGTATTCCTACGATTTTTTTTGCGGTTTCTGATTTCATTCTTCTCCAGAGAGCAAATATCCCAGGTCCATAATCAACCATAGTCAGATATTCCGCTCCTATATTATGGGTGACGTCAACGGCCAGTCGCTTCCAATTCTCCACCTGTAATTCTCCTGACTCCTGCACCCTTGGAGATGGATCAATTGACTGACACCATACTCACTGCCTGATTAACTGCTGCGCAATCCCTCTTGGCACTTTGTGAGTCACCTTCCAGGCCAAGTACAAGGTTTTATCCACACCCATGTGATGCATAGAATGCAGGTCTTTAACTTTGTTGTACGATATACAACAGCCTGCAACTCTCACCGGCCCCTCCAGCATCATCAGCCGCTTTTATCTTAATCTGGTTAATACGTCGGCCTTGTTCCTGTCTGATGGCACAAACGTCATGTTTATTGTCAACTCAAACTCGGCTATCAACTCCTTCAAAATTCCTATTCACCTCAGGACAATCATCTCAGCAGCACCCTTCGTTCTCACCCGCTGCTGCTCTGTAATAACGGCCTTTGTCCAGTTCAACATGGTCGCCAAATCTGTTTTCAACTCTATTTTCTTTAATCCCCATTTCAGGGCCAGGTTCAACCCCTTTATCGCCACATCCATCTCTGCCACTTTGATGTGAGAAAAGTCAGTTTTTCTTCCTCAACCAGGCTGCATCCTCTACCACGTTCCCATCAATCTCCACTTTCACACCTGTGGCAATACTACTTGCATCGCACCACACAACCCCTGTTATTGTCCTTGGGACGTGCCACTTTCCTCACACCGGATCCTCCTTTTTCACTTCTTCAACCACCTCTCGTATCACAGCAACTGTCTTCTCACCCACCTTGTCTTGCCAGGCCACTCCTTCTGCAGGTCATACGCAGCCATCCTGCGACAGGGTAATGTCTGACTAATTTTCCACAAATGGAAAATAGCTACTGCCTATTCATCTCGTTGTCGACTTCTGGTACAGTATTCCCTCTCCTGAGCTTTAAATCTCCAGCACCATCTCATTCCAAATGGAGCCCCAGTGCTGTACCACCATCTAACATCTCTGGATTTTTTGCTGTTAGGCCCAACTTTTTTAGCTGCCCCACGACTCTTTCTGCTGACACTACCATCTCATCCACTAAAATGTCATCAATGTACACGTCGGTGGCTTCTCCCACGCTCATCTTCTCATAGCTATTTTGAAAGTCTCCGTGCGAAATAAACAAATCTGAGAAACTTTTTCAAAAACAATAAAACTGCATGCTTCAACACAAAATATCATAAAATGTGTTCTTAATAACAATTAAGTTCATTTCAGATAATTTCATGCTAGGAATTTAGCCAACTGACTTTCATTTTGAAACAAGACGGTAGCCATTTTGAAAGTCTTTGTGCGAAATACACAAATCTTAGAAATTTTTCGAAAACAATACAACTGCATGCTTTAACACAAAAATATTATAAAATGTGTTTTTACTAACAATTAAGTTCATTTCAGATAATGCGCAAGCACAATTTTATGCTAGGAATTTTGACAATTAAAGGTGAAAATTACAAAAATCATCATCCATTTAATGAGGTAAAATGTAGGTTTTCTTAACTGTTAGGGTGGGGTGGGGGTTATGATTTCACTTTAAATGTTACTTTTGATATATTCATTGTATTTGAAGAAAATAAATTGACAATCTGTTCTGGACTAAAATTATAAGATTTTTTAAGGCAATTTCAATGTAAATATATCAAAAACAAGGATTTTTGAGGGACTTCATATTAGTTGATCTTTAAAACTGAATGCTCATAAATTGGTTAAAGTTAGAAATCTACTTTTTTGGTGTCAGTACTTATACCAATACCCAACTTTCTTTGGTTGTGCCATTTTGATATTTAAAAAAAGTTGAAAATCGACCTACCCTAATGTCCAGTCATCTAGGCCATGTAACCCACCCTCTTCAATCTTTCTGAAATTTTGTCCAGGTGTGGACTATGTTAAAGTTAGATATTCCCCCAAATCTGAGCTTCCAATTAAAAAAATTGGTGAAGTTATGTCGATTTTTATCCCTCCAAATGGGGAGGGGTTGCAAAAAATGGCAACTTCTTGTAATTTATCTTGTATGTAAAATGAGTTTTAGAGCTACCCTAATCCTAAGAAGTGGTATATAAATGCATTTTTGCAAAAATAATCCAAAAAGGCTATCAAAAAAGTTTTAAGTCAACCAATTTTAAGTTATTGTAGATTTATGCTGTTTTTCCTAGTAAGATCAATATCCCAATGTGGGATGAATAAAACCGATCATATTCCAGCCCTTGCATCAAATATGAGCAAAGCCACAGAATTGTTGAAAGAGGCACAAGTTATCTTGTCTGGCTCCAAAGGTAATTTTATGTAATATCCTTGAGGGAGATGGATTGTTGGAAGAGCGGAACCATTTGTTCCTCATAGTTGAATATATCCTGTTCTTTTTTCACCACCAACACCACACTAACCATTTTTCTAACCCTCTTTTGTATGTCCTTATCTGGGAAGAAGTCACTTAAAGGTTTCTCTTCTGCGCTTCAAGATTGTTGGAAGGCCAGAACAATTTGTTCCTCATAGTTGAATATATCCTCTTCCTTTTTTACCATCAACACCACACTAAACATTTTTCTAACCTACTTTGTATGTTCTTATCTGGGAAGAAGTCACTTAAATGGTATTCCTCTGTGCTTCAAGATTGTTGGAATGTAAGAACAATTTGTTCCTCGTAGTTGAATATATTCTGTTCCTTTTTCACCACCAACACCACACTAACCATTTTTCTAACCCTCTTTTGTATGTCCTTATCTGGTAAGAAGTCACTTAAAGGTTTCTCTTCTGCGCTTCAAGATTGTTGGAATGTCATAACAATTTGTTCCTCATAGTTAAATATATCCTCTTCCTTTTTTACCATCAACACCACACTAAACATTTTTCTAACCTTCTTTATATGTTCTTATCTGGGAAGAAGTCACTTAAAGGGTTTTCCTCTGTGCTTCAAGATTGTTGGAATGTAAGAACAATTTGTTCCTCGTAGTTGAATATATTCTGTTCCTTTTTCACCACCAACACCACACTAACCATTTTCTAACCCTCTTTTGTATGTCCTTATCTGGTAAGAAGTCACTTAAAGGTTTCTCTTCTGCGCTTCAAATTGTTGGAATGTCATAACAATTTGTTCCTCATAGTTAAATATATCCTCTTCCTTTTTACCATCAACACCACACTAAACATTTTCTAACCTTCTTTTATATGTCCTTATCTGGAAAGAAGTCACTTAAAGGGTTTTCCTCTGTGCTTCAAGATTGTTGGAATGTAAGAACAATTTGTTCCTCGTAGTTGAATATATTCTGTTCCTTTTTCACCACCAACACCACACTAACCATTTTTCTAACCCTCTTTTGTATGTCCTTATCTGGTAAGAAGTCACTTAAAGGTTTCTCTTCTGCGCTTCAAGATTGTTGGAATGTCATAACAATTTGTTCCTCATAGTTAAATATATCCTCTTCCTTTTTTACCATCAACACCACATTAAACATTTTTCTAACCCCCTTTATATGTTCTTATCTGGGAAGAAGTCACTTAAAGGGTTTTCCTCTGTGCTTCAAGATTGTTGGAATGTCAGAACAATTTGTTCCTCATAGTTGGATATATCCTCTTCCTTTTTCACCATCAACACCACACTGTACATTTTTCTAACCCCCTTTATATGTTCTTATCTGGGAAGAAGTCACTTAAATGGTATTCCTCTGTGCTTCAAGATTGTTGGAATGTCAGAACAATTTGTTCCTCATAGTTGGATATATCCTGTTCCTTTTTCACCATCAACACCACACTGTACATTTTTCTAACATCTATATGTCCTTATCTGGAAAGAAGTCACTTAAATGGTATTCCTCTGTGCTTCAAAATTGTTGGAATGTTAGAACAGTTTCTCCATCATAGTTGGATATATCCTCTTCCTTTTTCACCATCAACACCACACAAAACAGTTTTCTAACCTTCTTTTATACGTTCTTATCGGGGAAGAAGTCACTTAAATGGTATTCCTCTGTGCTTCAAGACTCCAGCACAAAACACAATTCCGATGGCTTCACCTTTAGCATGGAATCAAACTTTTTTGTGATAGTTCTTTCATCCATAATGCTAGGTATTTTTATTTATTATCTATGGGGATAGAAGATTGTATTTTGAAGACCAGCAAATATGTTAAGTATATATATGTATATAATGTACTAATAGAGTGGCATTTGTTGTATAAAAAACATCTTCTGGTTAAATCATCTTCAATTGATTTTATACATACTAGCAAATATATTCACCCTCCGTAGGGTGCAGGTATTTAGGTTTTGATGTAATAAAATATTGTATCAAATTAGAAACTATTTAGAAAATGATAAACTGAGGGGGTATAATTAAAAAATAGAACAGCTTTAAATCTAACTCTTACATTATTTTTCGTCACTCCCGTCTTTCATTTTTCCTAATTTATCTATTTAGTTAGATTATTGTTGAATTTCTGACCGCCATTCTTGGCCAGTTGTAAAGAACTTAAAGTAAGTCCTGATATCTAGAATCCTTTGGTGAGTGAATAAGTCCCACAATACAGAATCTTTTGGTGAGTCCTATGAGGTCCAGTGAGATAATCACATGAGGTCCGTACTCCACGAGTGTCCAAAGTGTAATGCCTAGGTGTTCTCAGACCTTCAGTATGAATAATAATATCAGCAGCAGAGTGCTGTCAGTGACTGGTTAATGGGTTGGTCACGTGACACTCGGTGAATCTATAAGTAGATGTGGACTTTTAACACACGCCTTATATATAAAAAAATTCCAACAATTATGAAGTATTTAATAAAATTAAATCTTCTGGTTAAATCATCTTCAATTGATTTTATACATATAGACATATGGCTCTGTAGTGAAGGCACCTGGCTAATGATTTTTTTTTCGGTTTGGGAGGTATTTATTCTTTTAGACAGAGAGTACCACAAGATAATTTTTGTTGGAGATAAAAAGTTACAGAAACTCATTCAGTCAACATATATTTCCAGACCATTGAATGTTTGGCTGATAATCAGGATTTGTGGTGTTTTTATCATAAATGAAGATGAACTTATTTTGATATCTGGTAAACACGGAGATGAGAGATTCTGTGAATCAGTAGGAGTTGGAAGGATTTTAAACACACAATTTCCTGAAACTCTTTTTGGAACCCTAATGAACAATGCATATATTCCTTTTCAAGTTCCTGTATGTCCTCCTCCTCCTCCTCCTCCTCCTCCTCCTCCTCCTCCTCAGAAAAAGAGTTGTAACTTATTCACACAAATATCTGCCTCAATCATGTCACTCCAGTATGTTCTTTGGTAGGGCTGAGAATGACTTCACTAAGAATTCACCACTGCTACATAGCTTAGAGGAGGCAGCAAAGAATATAGGCCTCTATGTGAACTCTGGTAAAACAGAGTTCATGAGTTTCAAAAATAAAGGAAACATCTCCACACTCAACGGCAAGCCTCTTAAGCCAGTAGAACAATTCACATACCTAGGTGGTAATATCTCCTCCACAGAGAATGATGTTAATACACGGATAGCAAAGGCATGGTCAGCCACAAATAGTTTATCAGTCATATGGAGGTCCGATCTCCCTGGCAAGCTGAAGCGACAGTTATTCCAGGCTGTGGTTGTGTCGGTGCTGCTGTATGGCTGCACCACCTGGACCCTAACAAAGCATTTTGAGAATAAGCTAGATGGGAGCTGCACAAGAATGCTGCATGCAGTCTTGAATAAGTTGTGGAAACAGCACCCCACAAGGAAACGGCTGTACGGTCACCTGCCCCCCATCTCACAATGAGTGAGACAGACAAGGCATGCAGGACACTGCTGGAGAAGCAAGAATGAACTCATAAGCGACATTCTCCTGTGGAAGCCAACACATGGACATGCAAGTGTGGGGCGCCCAGCAAGGACCTACATTGACCAGTTATGTGAAGATGCTGGCTGCTCCGCAGGTGTAATGATGCTGGCTGCTCCCAGGTGTAATGAATGATAGGGAAGGTTGGCGAAAGATTGTCATGGATGCCCGTGCTGCATGCGAGACATGATGATGATGTCAATCTTGTTGGAGAGAAATTCTTCTCGGTAAGTCCCCCATGCTACTATTCATATTAGCTACTTGCTGGAAGTATTTTTCACAACATGTCAAGAAAATACACAGATCCCTCCCCCCCCCCCACGAATGAGACTGGGTTGGTCAGTGAAAAAATAAATAGAACTTACATTAGATTGCAAAAAATATTTCCCATTGTTCCATGTTTCTTAATAAAATCCTTTATAATCATAGAAAACTCTAATATGAAAAAGAAAAGAAAATAGAGGGGGAAAATAAATTCGACTTGTTGAAGAGGGGGGGGGTCAACAATGTCATCGCCGTCACAAAATCTATAACACAAAGAAAAAATATAAATAATGCATTATAAAGATCATTCATTGATAAATAAACACTGAAAATTTCATTAAATCCCTGATTTTTGGTTAATTATTTTCTGTAGGGGGGGGGGGGGGCTAAAGTCATTTTGTCAAAAACGCATTTTAGGCTCATTTTGCCAGTAGCTATAATATAGGCTACAGTCCCAAGCGTCAAAAGAGGTTTAGTTTTCGATTTACGTAGCCGAACCACCTATCAAAAATAATTTTAACGTAATTATTAATAAAAAATCAAAAAAGACTATCTTGTATGAAAAAGAAAAGAAAATAGAGGGGGAAAATAAATTCGACTTGTTGAAGAGAGGGGGGGGGTCAACAATGTCATCGCCGTCACAAAATCTATAGCACAAAAAATCACCAACTCAAATATCTTCAGCAGCTGAAAAATCGCAACTCCTTGCTGTCGTCACCCCACTTCTACTTATACAAGTTTTTCCTTCAACATCCGGGTGTCTGCACCCCACTCACGAGATTCCCGAGCCAATCCCGGCCGCCGGAATCCTCGTAGCCATCATCCGGTCACCTGGCGCTTACATCCGGGACAGTAGTATCTTGAATTCATTGCCAATGTGTCGCCCGTTCGCATTCCGAAGGATGTGGGTTCGATTTCACATGCCAGGCAAAGCCTAGCCCGCTTCCTTCGAGAATACGGCGGGCCACTCACCTCGTGTTCTCTGTCACAAAAACCTTTTTTTTCATTCTACATTTGTGAATAAATTAAAATACATCTGAACATAATGAAAAGAGGAAGAGAAAGAAAGAAAAGCATGGAAGAGAGTTAAATCAAGATAATTATACATTTTACATATTGAACTATTTTCAATAGCTCTTAAGTAATCACATCAAACACTGTGATAATTAAATTATCATACTGTAGTATATCCACAGGTCCTGCTATTTTCTTTTATAAATTTGATTTTAGAATGATACTCAAGCTGATTAATGTGTTTTCTCTTCTTAATTTTACAAATGGTTTCAAAATATGAATTATTCTGCATCAATTCTTTTCGTATATATATATATATATATATATATATATATATATATATATATATATACCAACCCCTCCGCTCGAGCAGGATATGACACAAGGTCAATTTCTTAAGCAGAGTTTAACAGGTTTGAATTCAGAGTTTTCCTTCTCCTAGACTGTTTACCTAGCCATGGTTAAAGAGCCCAGTCTGTCTTGCTATTTTACCCATAGCAGGAGGGAGAATTGGATTCATACATTTCCCAAGGGTATTAGTGACATGTGAAATGCAAACAGCCTCGTCCATTTCCTACGACTCTAACCATTAGACCACGCGCCTCCACACATTTTTATAGAAAGATAATTTTCTTCAAAACAAAAGATACCTGGATTGTACTATATCAATTATCCGATATTATTAGACAGTACTATTAGTACTAATATATAGATACTAAATATAATATATATAATATAATAATCATATAATAATATATAGTATTATATTTATAATATATTATATTATTATATATATTATTATGTGGAGAAAAGTAGACAAACACGGGATGTTATGGAAACTGGATGTTTATTGTCGACGATGCAACGTTTCGGCCATTTAGACCATTTTGGTCCTGATGGTGGTCTAAATGGCCAAAACGTTGCATCGTCGACAATAAACATCCAGTTTCCATAACATCCCATATATTATTATATATATATAATATATATCTTATTATAATGGAGATTGTGTGTTTTTCTGTCTGTAACCGAAACTATATCACTACTCAAGTCACAATTCCCTTAGTTATTTACGTCACATTCTACAGGATTTTATTTTTATTTAAACCTCAATTATTAATAAAATTGTTTTACATAATTAATACTGTTGACCATATCTACTTATTAATAACATGCAATTGTATTTATATATACTACAAAATAGCAGTTTACAGTGTGAATGGGAAGGCTAATTTGCATATTGATATAAAAAATCTGATTTTAATAAATAACTGCTTAGTATTATTGATTTCTAATTATTTGATTTTATCTTAATAAATATAAGCAAAAATATCGGTGATGAATCTTAAAAGAAATCTATTAACAAAAAGAAATAACTGTAATTTTATTCTTTACTTCCTATTTTAACTAAATAGTAAAATTAGGAAAATTTAGCAATGAAAGACGGGAGTGGGGGAAGAGTAAGTTTCAGTTGTTCTATTTTTTTATTATACACCCTCAGTTGCAAATCTTTTTATCTGCATTCTTATTTAGTTTCATTAGCCTTTCTAAAATAATATATTTTATTACATTAAAACTTAAATACTTGCACCGCAGGGTGCATACATTTGCTAGTAGTACTAAAATATAAATATACTATTATATTATTTATTAGATTGTACTATATCACTTATCCGATATTATTAGACAGTATTTATTTATTTATTTATCTATGTATTTATTTATTCATTTTGTATTTATTTATACTTGCTATTTGCAACAAAATTTATATATTCTATTTTATCTTGGTTATTATATATAAGAAAAAATAAAAAATATAGAAATATAAAAAATTATTTTACAAATGGTTTCAAAATATGAATTATTCTGCATCAATTCTTTTCGTATATATATATATCTTTTCGTATATATATATATATATATATATATATATATATATATATATATATATATATATAAAGATCAGTTAATGTAATTTTGTTGTTTATATTCATATTTGCCATAAAGACATTTATTCATTTATTTGTTCATTGATTTTGCCGAAACATTTTTAAATTCAATTTGGTATTTTTTTGTTGCTGTTGCTTTTATTCGGCTCGAACACAAAATACTACGACAAAAATTAATTAAATTAAATTAGTTTTGATCTTTTTTTTTCTAATTTTTTAAAAATTCAACACATTTTTGTTGTATTTGTTTTAACCATTTTAATTGGATTTTTCACTGTAGTGAGAGAGGAGACCTGCCTCGTGCAACACGGTGTGACAGAGAGGGTGGCGGGCGTGAAGACTTGTCGTATTCTCGAAGGAAGCGGGCCAGGCTTTGCCTAGTGTGTAGGACTGACCTAGAGTCGAACCCGCTTCCTTCAGTATGTGAGAGCTGTGGACGATCGGTGAAGTAGGAAATGGCATAGTGGCCTGGATGTGGGTGGTCGCGCCGTGCTGGCGAATGTCGCACGTGCTGGACGGACAATTATGAGTGAGGAGCCCGGATGTGGTGAAATTGGGGTGTATTTAAAGGACTTATTCTCAGAGACCATGCAGAACGACTTGCAGTAGTATTTTGTTGTCGAGACGAGCGGGACAAAGAAAGAGTTTTGGATACTGAATTTTGGAGTGAGATACATTTGGGAGTGATTGGAATGTCGATTGGAGCCTTGAGTCAGACTTGACTGTGACCCCCCCCCCTACTGATTAGATTTTAAAAAATGTAAATAAATGTATGAAATGTATGAAACATATGTATTTGAACTGAATTTTAAAAAATAATCTTCCTTCTTTTAACTAATAGTTTTTTCTTATTTTATTGATTACAGATTTTTAACCCAGATGAAATAATACCCTGAATTCGAATAAAGTATATTCTTGGTGACCTGGATTTTCAAAAAGGAGACGAAAATAATATGAATTCAAAACGAAAACCTTGATGTAGCAAAAAGGTTATGCAGTAGTTTAAAATATAAGCACATCCGCCAACTCTTTTCTCGGTCAGCGACAGTCATGTATCTCTTATTGTAACAGGTTTTGAAAAAAGAAGACATATTCCAAACTCGACTATAGACAAATTCTCTTTTTCAAACATTAACCCGTTGACGGTAGGCTTGCAACGGATTTTTAGAAAATAATTTTTATTTTTGTATTTAAATTTGTATTTTTTATATTTCTATATTTTTTATTTTTTCTTATATATAAAGCAAAAAGGTATGAAATGTTGTAAGGTTTTTGGGATAATGTGAAATTTAAATTTGTTGGGAAGTATATGACGGAAATGGTTATGTGAAGGGTATTTTATGATTTCTGACAAGTGTCGGTAAATAAGGGGATATATTAAAAATAAGTGAACAAGCCTATTCTTGTAAAGTACGGAATTGTTTCTTTTTACAGAAGTGTAATTCAACACACACACGCTCACACATATATATATATATATAGTGGTCTGATGAAACTCTTGTTGGATAAAAATAGATCTATAACCACAAAATAACCGATTGGTAAACCTTTTTCTTTGCCAAACATACACACACATACGCACACGTGTATATATATATATATATATATTATATATATATATATATATTTGGAGGATATTTACTTAATTGAAGTCAAACCTAATTTTGAAAATTAATTAGTTAATAATTAATGAATTTAGGCGGGCATATATGTTCAAATGTAAGGCTAAACAAATCGAGAAAATGTCAATCCCTGTATATACATTTCGACCTATTAGGTCTCATCAGTAAGGTTATAGACATGGGAGACTGCTTTGTGTGTGACTCGAAAACTCGACTGCCAAGCTGACAGGCGGCGATCCTAACCACTACACCAGCTGGTCTATCCAAGATTTTTCGTTCGTTTTATACTGGAGTATATACAAATAAACACAGGAGAGAAATCATTTTTGTGAAATTTTTGATTTTTCTGACATCAAATTTTTGTGAAAATATGCAAACACACAAACATAAACCATATTCTTGTGAAGTGTGTGGATCGTCCTTTACTTGTCCATCAAGTCTGATTATTCATATGCGAACACACACTGGAGAGAAGCCATATTCTTGTGAAGTGTGTGAATCTTCCTTTTCACTCAAAACAAATTTGATGAAACATGTGCGAATACACACAGGAGAGAAGCCGCATTCTTGTGAGCACTGTGGCTCTTCGTTTTCAGCAAAAGCAACATTACAGAAGCATATGCTGATTCACACAGGAGAGAAGCCTCATTCTTGTGAAGTGTGTGGCACTTCTTTTTCCCGAAAATCAGGTTTGAGTATGCATATGCGGACACACACTGGAGAGAAGCCATATTCTTGTGAAGTGTGTGGCTTATCGTTTTCACAAAAACCATCTATGGTGCGACATATGCGAACGCACACTGGAGAGAAGCCATATTCTTGTGAAGTGTGTGAATCTTCCTTTTCACTCAAAACAAAATTGTTGAAACATATGCGAATACACACAGGAGAGAAGCCGCTTTCTTGTGAACAGTGCGGCTCTTCGTTTTCAGACAAATCAACATTACGGAAGCATATGCTGATTCACACAGGAGAGAAGCCTCATTCTTGTGAAGTGTGTGGCACTTCATTTTCCCGAAAATCAGGTTTGAGTATGCATATGCGAACACACACTGGAGAGAAGCCTCATTCCTGTGAACAGTGTGGCTCTTCCTTTTCAAACAGATCATCATTAAGGAAGCATATGCTAAGGCATACAAAAGAGAAACCACATTCTTGTGAAGAGTGTGGCTCTTCTTTTTCACAAAAATCGATTTTGGTGAGGCATATACGAACACACTCTAGAGAGAAGCCACATTCTTGTGAACAGTGTGGCTCTTCCTTTAAACAAAGATCGACATTGGTGATACATATGCGAACACACACAGGAGAGAAGCCATTTTCTTGTGAAGTGTGTGGCTCTTTCTTTTCACGGAAAGAATCTTTAGTGACCCATATGCAAACACATACAGGAGAGAAGCCATTTTCTTGTGAAGTGTGTGGTTCTTCCTTTGCACAAAGATCAACATTGATGATACATATGCGTACACACACAGGAGAGAAGCCGCATTCTTGTGAACAGTGCAGCTCTTCCTTTTCAGACAAATCAAATTTACGGAGGCATATGCTGATTCACACAGGAGAGAAGCCTCATTCTTGTGAAGTGTGTGGCACTTCATTTTCACGAAAATCAGGTTTGAGTATGCATATGCGAACACACACTGGAGAGAAGCCTCATTCCTGTGAACAGTGTGGCTCTTCCTTTTCAAACAGATCATCATTAAGGAAGCATATGCTAAGGTACACTGAAGAGAAATCACATTCTTATGAAGTGTGTCGCTCTTCCTTCTATGAAAATCAGATTTGGTGAAGCATATACGAACACACTCTGGAAAGAAGTCACATTCTGGTAAAGTGTGTGGCTCTTATTTTTTATGGAAAGAACATTTGGTGACCCATATGTGAACACTTACAGGAGAGAAGCCATTTTCTTGAGAAGTGTGTGGTTCTTCCTTTACACAAAGATGAACATTGGTGATACATATGCGAACACACAGAGGAGAAAAACCACATTCTTGTGAAGTGGTTCTTTTTTTCAGTAAAATCACATTTGCTGGTGCATATCGTGCATTGCACTTAGACAATAAAACATTTAAAGAAACATTTGATATTGGGATATTAGAATTTGTGCTTGCATTTATCATAAATACATATTGTATTTTGTAATAAAAAAGCAATTGTAACCTCTATAAATTATAGCATTGACTATTTGAATTATTATTTATTGTAATAAACCAATCAATCAACTGTTGCATAATGTATGGTAACATACATTATTGACAACACTGTGTAGTGGCGATGCAAAGAACCCAAATGGAAAGTTACAGACCGTTTGGGAACTTTAGACCCCAGAGGCAGGAAAACCACAAATCACATGAAGTCATGTGAGAGCTAGTTAGCTCGTCAGTACCAGCCAGGATATTAAGCAAGAAAGACATTTGCTTCTTAGCTGGATTCATTTTCGTGCACTGTGTTAGATAGTAGAGAAAATTTAGTTAGGAATAAAAGTTTTAAAAAGTAACATAGCGTTGTTGGTCAATGAATGCCTTAGCTAGAAAATGAATCAACAACAAGAACCCAGACAAGAAGAAATAGAAGTCAATATGGCGACCAGGAAAGAAAGAATAGAAAAGGTTAGACGATCATGAATGGACAGAGAAGAAAGAAAGTTATGCATCTCATCTCTCTGATACTCAGTCTACCCCTCTCCCCTCTCTATGAAAAGAACATTGTGTATATACCTGCAACATGAGCATGTGGGTATGGGTATATAAAGTAAAAATAAAGTCGTCGGGGCGGCCTAATGTCGGTATCAGCCAATCAGCGAGTGAGTCTATCCCCTTTTCACTAGCGCTAGACCAAGGAGATTGTTTTTGCATCTGAGGTGGAGTGCCACACCTACCATCAGCTCCTTACTTTACTGCACAGATCCCTGTGCTACTCATAATGCTGAGTTGGCGAGGACCGGAATCGAACTAGGAACCTTGTAGTTTCTAGCCGAACGCTCTACCGACTGAGCTAACCCTGTGCCTGGAGCATCATTCCAGAAATTGAAACCGTGCCCCCAGCATAGTACAATACAATCAATCAACTTAAATCCTTATTTAAAAATCACAAAATAATCTCATTAGGAATAATTATGTCAAATAAAACAATTACTGATACAAGTGTCCTTGCAAATTATTAGTATTAACAGTCCACGACACCATTGAGACCGTTTTTTAACCCAATGCTTTGATATAATTAGAAGATAAATATAGCTTTGGCATGTGCAGGGAGAGAAGATGTTTTATTGGCAAAAGAAATATTTCTACGAGCTCTATTCAACAATATATTGTGTTTAAACTAGCAGTAAATACTTACTGAGTAAAACAAGAATTAGGCCTCAATGGAATATTTTAAACCAAATAATTGAGTACCAAAAATTATCATAAAGGAAACTTGCTATAACCTATAAATGTTTACACATTTTTAGTAACTTGAAAATATAAAGCTGCTTACAAAAAAGGGATTGTTTCGGCATTGAATAATTTATAGACATTTTTCTAATCAGGGGGGCGGGGGTCACAGTCAAGTCTGACGCAAGGTTCCAATCTACAGTCTAAACACTCCCAACTGTATCACGCTCCAAAATCCGATATCCAAAATTATTTCTTTGTCCCGCTCGTCTCGACAACAAAATACTACTACAGTTGTTCTCCCCCTCGTCTGCGAGGGTAAGTCCTTTAAATATACCTCAATCTCCCCACATCCGGGCTCCTCACTCAGAATTGTCCGTGCAGTACGTGCAACACTCGTCAGCACTGCAAGTACGCGTCAATCCTTACGGCGCGACCACCTACATCCGGGCCACTCTGCTATTTCCCATTTCACTGCTCGTCCACAGCGCTCATATTCTGAAGGACGCGGGTTCGACTCTAGGTCAGTCCTGCACGCCAGGTGAAGCCTAGCCCGCTTCCTTCGAGAATACGGCAAGTCTTCACGCCCGCCACTCGCTCTCTCTCTGTCACACCGTGTTGCACGAGGTAAGTGTCCTCTCTCACTACATTGAATTATTATTTAATTCTTATTATTTAATAATGTTAATATTTCTCTATATTTCCTGAAGCAGCATCCCCATAAGTAGCAAGTCGCCACTGAATTTAACATTATACAATGAACATTTAAGCTAATTGTTATTGTTGATTTTTTATTAATTTTATTTTATTAATCTTTTTTTCCTTGTATTTCTTTCATCTTAATTGCATTTACTTTTTATTGCAACCTCTCAGACCTTCATTCAGTGTAGATGAGAAAGAACAATGTGTAGACAAGAATTGAATTGTTACATAATTATTGGATCCCTAATACATTTTTAAGGTATTGTAGAAATCATTATGGCGATTAGTACAGCTGATGGCCTTGAGAGTGAGTGACAGCGTTTGAACTCACTCTGACCTTGATTTCTGGGGATAGACCGTGAGAACCGGAAACCCCATAGAAAGCCCTCTTCCGGTTTAAGGATACTAAGTAAGTTAGAGTCAGTTAGAAGCCAAGCTAGCAAGATGTGTCTCACTGCGCAGATTGTCTGGTCTGGGGATCTACGAATAAAGTAACATCATTGTAAATCGAAGTCTTGTGTTTATTACTAAAAACTAACAATGACACAGGGCTTCTGATAACAAGAAATCCCTAGCAACAGAAACCAGACCCGGAATCCCAAGAAGACCAGACCTTAGAAGATGTACCAGACCAAGATAGATGATAGACGATCAGAACCAAAGCCGGCCAGAAGAATAGACGACCAGAGTAAGAATTAAAGAAAGGTATATAACGTTATATGCTGATTTGGCTTAGTGAAAAGACCAGTATATAACATATACCTATTTAGTGCCAGTAAAGAAGGCGCTATGCAACAGAATTTGTATCCCTTTAAGAATGATCCGGTTAACTGTGATGAAAAGCATGTGAAATTAAGATGAAAGAAATAAGAGCAAAAAAAAGTAATAATGGTTTGTAATGCTTCATCTAATAAAAATTGAAGATAATAATCTCTCTTGATTTGAGAGCTTTATTGATTTTAAACATTTTTTGTTTGAATAGTGAGTTCTAACTAAGCAATAATGTTACATAATTATTTTACCTGTCCAGTTTGAAGAGCTCCTTATAAATCTAATTAGTAATATCTAATTAAATGTGAATTATTATTTTGGTAAAATAATTTGGTAATTTTCTTTTTTTTAATTATTACAGTTTAAAATCTTTTTTTTATGCAGTTATTTGATTTAGTGATTATTTGCACTTACCTGAAACAAAATGTTTGTTCTGTTTCACATGTTTTTTTTGTTTTTTTTTAGCAAACTCAACAAGATGACAAGAATTTGGTACAATATTCACTCTTACAATTAGTTTCACTCCTATATGTCCTCTTAACCAAATAAATGTTTGTAGATTGCCACTGTACGTAGAGCAGACAAAATACCCATGGCACTTGTCGTACTGATTTGCACTGGTACTGGTTGGATGTTGGCAAACGTCTGGTATGTGTTTTAGGTATGAGAGCCATAAAATACTGGGATTTCATCTGTCCGTGGCAAGAGGTTATATACAGATGAATATTTTTTCTAAGAGAAAAACTGATAAAATGATCAGTATATACTTACTTTTTATTCTAATAAAAAGTTTACATGGTTTGTTTGGGGAATTCTTTTCTGTTCCACAAATACACAGAAAATATCTTTTAAATATTCTGTAGTATAAACGAAATTATTCAGTTCTGAAATAATCAAGTAAATGGTAAGATAGTGAAGACAAGTGAATTTCATTTCTCTTAATTGAGCAACATTTTGTCAATATTCACTTTAAAAAAAATAAATAATGCGATATCTTTTGTGTGGAGAATTATTTTTTCTTTTCTATTGAATATAAACAAAATGTTTTATAAATATTCTGTAGTCCAAAGTGAACTAAGGTCTGTTAGTGAGCATTCTTTATTTTCTGATAACAATTTATTCAATTCTAAAATAATTATGTAGATGTTTATGAGATTGGAACACTTTGAGGTGGATATCAATTTGAATTTCACTAGCAAGCTGTGGAGAAAATAAGAAAAATTATTTATCAATGTATTATAGAACTGAAGATATTTTTGAAATGTTAACGTAAATAAAAACATCATTTTACAAGAGATTATTTTTCTGTCTATCCAAAATCAATGATGACAAACTTATATAGAATTTTGTTTTCTTTTTTTTTTTTTGGAGAGCAGGGGTTGTATTTTGCTATATTGTACATTAATTCAATTTAAATTCTACATTTGCAGTATGAAATTTTAAGTGATTTTAAATATCTATCACGTGGCAGTTGTTTTGGAATATGATGTGAATTGGAGAAGATATTGAATATACACAAAATGTCCTAGAAATATTCTATAGTCAAAAGCTGAATAAAGTCTGTTAGCATATTTTAAATTTTCTGTGATAAGATAAGAAAAATTATTTATCAATGTATTGTAGAACTGAAGATATTTTTGAAATGTTAACGTAAATAAAAATATCATTTTACAAGAGATAATCTGTCTGATTTTTTAAAATTAATAACTGATTGAAACAACAATAATAAACATTGCATCAGTTCAGTTATCTTCTAATTTTTACATTATTATGTTTTATATTTTATATTTTAAATTTGGAGTTTGAAATTGTAAGTAATTTTAAATATATATCATGTGACAGTTGATTTTGAATATGATGGTATCTGTAATTTAATATTTTATTACTTTATAACGTGAATATTTACACTAAGACTACTCAGTTTTTTGCTAGATTGTCATAATGGAGATAATATGTCTGTAACCGAAACTATGTCTCCATTGATGTCACAATTCCCTTTATTATCTACAATATATTCTAAATGATTATTAAATTATCATTATTTAATCTAATTTTATTCTAAATATTTTCAAACATATTAAATAAATCCTATGTATAATCTTGTAAATTATTAGAATCAGTCAACCAGGGATAATACATTAAAGTATTTGCCTCTCACCCCACTTATAAGAGCGTGACACAAGGACATATTTATGTGGGCCCACCCACAAGCCGTAGCTCATGGGTGGTAGACACAAAAATGTGTCGATCCCATCGGCAATAAACCCAGCCCTGCCCCTTTAAATCGAGGGGGCATGTGTTGCCTGGGGGGATTACCCCCTAGGATCGACGCTGTTAATTTCATTAATAGGCACAGGCCCCGAAAGGCCCATGCTACATTAAGTTGTTACCAAATCCAATGCAACTGACATTTCTATATTTGTCTCAGCTTTCTTTCTTCATTGTCTGTCATTTTAAGTTTATGTCCATCAAAGGAAATGTGTTATTGCTAAGATGATGATAGCTATGAGGATTCTGGAGGCCGGGTTTGGCTCGAGAATCTCGAGTGTGGGGCGCAGACACCCGGATGTTGAGGAGAAACTAGTATAAGTAGAAGTGCGGTGACGACAGGAGACGAGTCGCGATTTTGAGTTGCTGAAGATTTTACGACGACGGATTTTTCAGCTGCTGAAGATTTTTGAGTTGATAAAGATTTATTAAGAATTCTGGGGTATGGGGGGTTATCGTCCTTTGTCTGCGAACCTCTGTATCAAACCAACCAATCATGAGCCAGCATACTTTGGCGGCAAAGCCGAATAAGCAAACTCATGCCACCTCTTCTGATTCAACCCTCACCGGAGACAGACCTAAAAAAAGGGTCGCTCCTCTTCTTCAACAGACAACCAGAATCGAAGTCGGACATATAGCAAAATTCCATCATATCCGAACCAACAGAAGGCCGTAGCAAGGGGTTTCGATAATACCCCATCCCAGGATACACCAGTTAAGTGACAAATTATTATTTGCGCAAACGAAACTAAAGTTTGCAATTTGTTATTCTGTAATACAGTCCTTTATTCATAATTCTAGTTGTTCGTTTTATTTCTTTGACTCTTAACCTGTCTGCCTGTGACCTGATTCAGGTTTGGAAGATAGAAAAAGAAAGAAAGAAAAATCGGAAGTTAAAATCTTCCGATCGTTTGGGTCAGAATTACAAGGCCGCGATCGAGATATGACCTGATCTAGGTTTTGAAATTAGAAGAAAGAAAGAATTAATAAACGGAAATATAACTCGCTGGCCGACTTCAGCCGTAGATTCAAAACAGATGGGCGATCCGAAAATGACCTCGACCGGGGAGGTCGAGGCGATAGTGGCCGGTAGTAAAATCTCAAGTAGGTCGGAACTCCCAGAAGTGAGGGAAGCTGTTCTTAGACGAGTCTTTGATGTATCCAGACTTTTAGTCGCGGGGAAAAGATAAATCTTGTTTTATAGATTACCGGAACATGAAGAAACCAGGATTAAAGAGAATCTATTGTTTTTATGTTTCCCAATGGCTGGAGAATGGAGATAAACTCTTGTTGGAAATCGACATTAAAAAAAAGGGTCGAATGTATTTAAAAAAACACATTCAAGTGGCCGGAAGAGATGGTACCCAGATTGGTGGGCGGAAGTAAATTTGATTGGCTCGTTGAACAAGAGGAAAGCGGTTACCCTTCTTGGGTGGGTGGAGCAGAAAAAATTCCCAATGTCTTCATGCCGGCCGGAAATAAAATTGTTCCGATCGGAGTGTTACTTAACTCAGGCGTTTTTGGCTTGAGGGCAGATTAAGCCACGCTGCGCTTGAAAGAGGACGTTGATTCTTTAAGGATCACATGCGCTGACCGGGCTAGCTGACAAGATTAACGCAATACTGAGAGCCGAGAGTAACTGACTTCAGCTAAGACCATTTTGAAAACTTAGTCAACTTACGAACTGTTTTGCACAATGCTTTGCAGAAGACCAGAAGTATTTAATTACGGGCACATCACTCCCACAAACCTTGAGAAGTAATTATTTGTATTCTTATATTTTCGAATATAAATGTTGTTGATTTTTTTAAAAAGAAAAGATTCGTTATTCTTTTTTTGTGTGTGACCAATCGGACGCCATTAACCTCGGAAATCAGTTTCTATAGCAGATTTCTAGTCGTTTGAGATCTTAGCACAACGTGGGGCATTCGGCTAGATTTCCAGCAAATATAGATACCCTGCAATCCGTGGTTGATGCAGAAAATCCGATCTTGACGGCCAATTTCGGAGATTCTGTGAGCCCTTTAGCTCGGGAGCGACCGACGGGTTATAGCCACACTCGTGGTTAACTCCACTAAAAACCTAGGAGTACTGCCACTAGTGTCTCATTTCTTTATAGATTTTTTAACGGCGACGACATTGTCAACAAGTCGAATATTTATTTATTTTTCCCCTCTATTTTTTTTTCATTCTAGACAATTAAGGAGCTCAGTCGGTAGAGCGTTCGGCTAGAAACCACAAGGTTCCTAGTTCGATACCGGTCCCCGCCAACTCAGCGTATGAGTAGCACAGGGATCTGTGCGGTAAAGTAAGGAGCTGATGGTAGGTGTGGCGCTCCACCTCAGATGCTAAAATAATCTCCTTGGTCTAGCGCTATTGAAAAGGGGATAGACTCCCTCGCTGACTGGCTGATACCGACTTTAGGCCGCCCCGTCGACTTTACTTTTACTTTATAATGCACCAGTTTTTTTTTTTCAAAACTGTAATTAGATATTTCTGCTATGATAGATTAATATATAAAATTCATTTATATTTAAGAGCTGCATGATTTTAAGTTTAAAATGTCATATTATTATTCTAAAAGAATGTTTTTAATAACTACTTTACTTTAGTATCAATCACCCATATTTTTTTGGTCTAAAACTGTATTGGAAATTTAGCGCCCCCACTTTCAAACGGAACAAATATTGATGTATATTATTTTTCTTTGATAAAATAATAGCCAAATAAATGATTATCGAAATGCGTAAAAAAATTTCCCAAAATTATTTTTTTAGTTTTTATTTTCATTTTATTTTCCGATTTTCGGTACGTGTTTACTACCAGAGTAGATTCTTTTTTTTCTTCTATTCACACCTTGGGTCTTTTGTCTTTTTATTTATGCAGAAAATAGTATCATTCACATATATACCACACCGATATTTTGCGCCTCCAAAACAAGGTGGGGGTCAATGGTAAGTGACCTGAAAAATATCAGAAAGTTTTGAAATAGAATAACTAATGCATTATAAAATTAATTAATTGTTAAATCACCACTGAAAATTTCAATACAATCGGATAATTCCGTGATTTTTGGTATTTTTTTCAAACCAGGGGAGGGGGGGGGTCAAAATTGTATTGAAAAAAAAACACGAATTTCCCGACAAATTGGGTATACCTATTTTTTAAAATGTTTCTTCTTTTGGGTGTATGTGATATAACTCCTTCTTAGTTTATATGACGGAGAACGAAAAAGAGCAAGACATTGTCTTGCCTGCCGGGATCGAACCCGCGTCCTCCCGCATGCGAAAGCAGATGCAATTTAGGCACTGGACGGACGCGAAGTGCCAGGATGTTTCGGTAAATACGTACATAAATAACATGTGAGTCAAGCGCTGGGCAGTGAGGAGTCAGCAGTAGCAGGTTGACTGACGCGAACGACCGAGTAAAGAAATGTGATTTTGAACTGCTAGAGATTATTTTCGACTACGGTGACGGATTTTGCAGCTGCTAGGCGAGGACGA
>CM042177.1:55555080-55567580 GCA_023376005.1 Doryteuthis pealeii
TTTTATGTGAATTGTGTGGCGCCTCGTTTTCACAAATGTCAACCTTCCTAGAGCATAGTCGAACACACACAAGTGAAAAGCCATTTTCTTGTGAAGAATGTGGCTCTTCCTTTTCACTAAAATCATATTTGGTAAGGCATATGCAGAGACACAGAGGGGATAACACATATTCTTGTGAAATGTGTGGCTCTTTCTTTTCAGGAAAATCAGATTTGTTGAAACATGTTCAAATGCACACAGAATAGAAGCCACAGACTCGGTGGCTTTTTCTTTTTTTTTTTTTTTTTTTGAGAAAATCCGACTTGTGGAAGCATATACACATACACAGAGTAAAAAAAATCACCTTTTCACAAAAATCAATTTCGGTTTGGCATTTTTGAACACACAGAGGAGAAAAAACACTTTCTTGTGAAATGTGACACTCTCCTTTTTCATTCACATTCTACTTGACACACAAGAGAAAAGCCAACTTCTTGTGAAGTATGTAGCACTTCCTTTTCATGTAGTTCAGATTTGACGGTACATATGTAAATCTACACTTGATAAAATATCTAACGTTGTAATGGAATAAATTCTTTGTTTTGATTCTTGTTAAATTTACTTGTTCTTTGTACATAAACAATAAAAAGTTTAAACAGACACTTTAAACTTGGATATTATACTTTATATTAGTATTTGCTATAAATACGTTATGTTCATAAGATTCAATTATATTTCAATGAAATTGACACTTTGTGGTATTCCTTTCAACTGCCAAAGGCGCAGTTGGGACTTTTTTTTAAGTTTAAGTTTTCCTCTTTTAATAAAATCCTTTTCTGTTGTGAATATATACAATTTTCCCAGTTGCTTGATTGTGCCAAAATTTCCTCGATTTCCTTGCTGTGTAAATTCTCCCTTTTTCTTTTCCCCCTGTGTGCATATGTGTGTGTGTGCATATGTGTGTGTGTGTGCATATATGTGTGTGTGTATGTGCATATATATATGTGTGTGTGTGTGTGTGTATATATATGTGTGTGTGTGTGTGTGTGAGAGAGCATATATATATATGTGTGTGTGTGCATATATATATATATATATGTGTGTGTGTCTGAATATATATATATATGTGTGTCTGAATATATATATATATGTATGTGTGTGTGTATATATGTTTGTGTGTGTGTGTATATATATATATATATATATATATATATATATATTAGACAATGAATAAACAGCATACATATATATATGTGTGTGTGTGTATATATATGTGTGTGTGTGTATGTATATATATATATATATATATATGTGTGTGTGTGCGCGTGCACGTGTTTGTATTTTTATCTAAACATTCTTGGGAAACTTATCGTGTGTGTATATATGTATGTATGTATATATATCTTTAGATAATAAATAAACATCATATATATAAATATATATACCCACATATGTATGTATACATGTACCAACCTTAACTGAATTAGACACCAGCAAATGGAAGAGAAAGAGTCAAAACTTGTCTCTTTCAAAATCTGGCAATTGATAGCATTTATTGAACAGGGTTTTTTTCCAAGATTAGCCATGCACTTGAATTGGATGGTTCATTCTGACAGTCAGATCTTCTGGTAGCAAACTTAAGGTGCCCCTTTTCTTCTTTACTCTTTAATATCTCGCTATACTACTAATTTAGATGTACCTTCTCATCAGTTTTTATATGCACAACATTTACCCTCTCAGATGTCTTATTGCTTACTGTGAGAGTAAGAAACATTGTTGTTTTGGCTGAGAGAACTGGAATTCCACTATCCTTGACAATAAACTCCAAATCATATGAACCTGCATCTTGTTGGTTAACAACACGTGTGAATGACAACAAACCCGTATAATGGTTAATAGTAAACAACTGTTTTTCATTACCTGCAGTTATTTCATATTTGAGAAAGGCATTTTCTCGATTATCACGATCAAAAGCTTTTAAAACAGTAATATTTTTGGTATGATATGGATAATATACAAGATCCAAAGTAAAAGGATTAACACTTGGATATGTAAAATATTGGGAATTATCATTTTCATCTTGAACTTCAACAATAACATTTACAGTATTATTTAATGATGGTATTCCATTGTCTTTTGCAAACACTTGAAATTCATAAATTTCATGTAATTCATGGTCCAATGAACTAATTGTTGAAATTAATCCATCATCAGCAATTTTGAATGGTAGAAAATGTTTGTTTTTAGTCCATAAAGAATATGTCAGTTTTCCTCCAGGTCCTAAGTCTGGGTCAGTAGCATTAATGAAACCAACTGGAATTTTTGGTTTCTGGTTTTCCTGTATCCTAAATTTATATGTATCCTTGGAAAATTGTATATCACCTCTTGCTTCACCTCTCTTATAGTTTGGATCTTCTTTTTCTTCTTTCCCTTCAAAAAGTATTGACTATTCACAAAGTTTGTTCTATTGGTATTTGCTATAAGTTTATAAATATATTTGCTACGTACTTAGGAAACAATGATATTTCAATGAAATTACCACTTTGCGATTTAAGGTCATTTAATTATTTCATTGACAATTTGAATCGTTTTCTTTGTTTTTGTCTAAGCGGCCATTTGCAATGTGATATGTGTGTATGCACCTGTTCCAGTCTGTAATATAACCATTACATATTAACACACACAAGTTGTGCGCACGTAGATGATAGACGGGAGATATGAAGGGAGAAACAGTTGGAAATGAATCAGAATGAGAGTGACATATCGTTGGAGTGCATAGAACTGACTTTTGTGAGGAAGAATAATGATCAGAACATCATCATGATCGACTCTATTGAGAAGAAGGAACCCACATTTTTCAGCCCTTTTTCTTTAGAAAACAAGAGTAACAAGACTCTCATTGTAATGCTATTTGTTTTGATAACTAATTAAAATTTATTGCTAGATTTTTGATTGTTTGACATAGTTCAAAGAATTTGTAGCGGTGAAGCAGGTAAACTTGGTGTGTTTGATGGAATTTCATTTTCGCATGTAGTACCACTCCTAAGTAAGATTTATGTCCCCTTGACTAAATGCATGTTTGGAAACTGCCACTGTGGGTTGACATGACAAAATCTGCGTGTCAGTCATCATTCCTGGTAGAATTAAGCAAACTTGCTATCTTTGAAGGTGTTAATAATTTTCTATATTCTAAAAATATTTTAACTGTAACTTGATTTTTCCATTTTAAGGACAATAATAGATAGATAAATGAAAAATTATAATTGACATTTCCTTTATGCTTTAAAAACAATAAATATATCGCTAATTCTTGGAGCGGCGAAAAACACATCGGGTTCATATATATATATTAGGTACCATCAATTTTCCTTGTGAAATTTATCCCCCTATATTTAATACAATGAAACATGCATAAAAATTAATATTATCTTGAAAATATTTTTTCCATTCAAAAGAAGAAACATTAAGCAAACTCCTGATGATTTTTCCTAAATTTTCAGCTTACGGAAATAATGAAAATTATGATTGAAAAACAATGTACTCATTTTTGCACCGTTAAATCAACTGAAATTTAACGTAGCTAAAAACAAGTTACGATAAGAGGATTTAAAAAAAAATTCTATGAAAAATCAATCAATAGTCCGATTTTCACGAAAATTTCCATAACTATTTACCTTTGGATGTAAATATGTCTGAAATAGTTTTTTCTAAAAATATTATAATTTTATTTTATGAGATATTTAAAAAAAAGGAACCTTCAAGAGTTTTAAAATCAAAATGGGATTTTAGGATGGAATGATCATAATTCTATTAAACAAAACTAAATTTATTGAATCATCGATTTTGTTTTGTGAAATGTTAATGTTAGCCTTTTATATTATGATAATGAGTTACATCTGAATCGGGAAGGGGCCAGCACTCTACTACATGTCAATTTTTATAAAGTTGTATTTATGTGAAATATACAAAGCAATGCTCTTCTGGGAACGCCAAGCAAGATTAAGCCCCCCTCCAGCTGGTGGGTTTGAGGGTAGTAAGCGCCAGTTCCTCTTACAGTTAAGCTGCTAGTAACTCCCGCCAAAATGTAGATAATTTTGTTTGATTATCAGAAGGTTTCTTTTAGAAGAATTCTATAATTACTGGTTTATTAATAATAATCTGATGGAAAGTAGGGACCGAGCTCGTAGGGTGTAAGTCTCACCTGCGCAGATGTCTGGGTTGGGGATTGAAAATAAAGTAACATTAAAGTAAATCGAAGTCTTGTGTTTATTACCTAAAAACTAACAATGACACAGGGCTTCTGATAAGGAGAAATCCCTAACAGAATCCAGACCCGAAGACCCCAAGAAAGTCCAGACCTTAGAAGAGACCAGACCAAGAAATAGCAAAGCCGACCAGAAGAAAATACGACCAGAAGTAAGAAGTAAGAAAAGGGTATACAACACTTCAACTTACTGCCTATGACAATAATTTTAAAAGTATTAGTAAAAATATCTATTTTTCTCAATACATTTGAAAAGTGAGAAAATCACCAAGTGGTTGGCTGGTTGGTTGGTTGGATTTTACAGCACGTCAACCAATGGTAGATTATTTTATCCCAAAGATATTTTGCTTTATTCATTTCTTTTTTCATTTTTGAATAGCGAGAAAATCACCCAGTGGCTGGTTGGTTGGATTTTTATGGCATGTCAACCGTTGTTGGGCTATTTTATACCAAAGACATTTTATTTATTCATTCTTGATAGGTACTCAATCCGACTGCATTGTTGGAAATATCTAACAGACGATAATGAGTTACATCTCAGTTTTTGACGTTTTTAATGTTTGACAAGGATTCTTTTTTCAGTCAATGGTATAGTTTTACTTTTTGATTTGATTTGTTCTTGTTTTACAGCATATCAACCTCAATGGGTCATTTAATGGCGACTACGTTTTTTAAATGAATTGATGATAATGTTTAATTTTCTAAAGGTTTTTTTACATATTTTCTTTTGCGAATGAAACTTTTAGATGTTTTTGTTAACATATATTTTTGTGTTTTCATTTTTTTTGAAGATTTTTAGATTTTGTTGTAGATGCGTGCTTCTTTTATGTATCCAAGTGGTTTTTCTGGGTTTATTTATCTGTTTTAGATTTGTTGTTTGGTAGTATTTTTTTCGTATTTATTTTAGGTTGCTACATTCTGTTAATATGTGTTTGATTGTGTAGGGTTTTTGGCATGGTATGCAATATGGGGCTGCTTCTTTTTTGAGGAGGTATAAATGGGTAATGTATGAGTGTCCTATTCTTAGTCTGGATAATATTACTTCTTCTTTTCTGGATATTTTGGTTTGATTTATTTGAAGTTTTCCTATTTGTGACATTATTTCATGTAGTTTGTTGTTTTGGAAGTTATTCCAATAATTTTGCCATTTTTGTTTTGTGTATATGTATATGCTTCTTTTTTAAGTCTGTAAAAAGTATTTTAAAGTGTGTATCAAGTGGATTGTTTTTAGTTGTTTTTGCTGCTGAGTCTGCTATTTCGTTTCTTTGGATTCCGATGTGACTTGGTATCCAGCAAAGTATAATTTCTTTTTGGTTGCTATTATTGAATTTGGTGAGTAAAAAAAAAAGAAAGTTAAGGATTAAAACAAAAAGAAAGAAAGAAAAAGGAAGAGAGGAAAAAGGAGAGAATTTTTTTTCAGAAATTGGATTTTACGTTTCTTTCTTTTTTGCTTTCTACGCACGCATGTTTTCAACAATGGCAGAAATTAAAAGAATTAACATTTCTTTCTGTAACAAAAGAGACGTCAGCAGACGACAAAGGAGAAGTAAAAACGTGTGTGTGCAAGAAAGCAGACGACAATATATATCTCCGACATTTACGCAATTTGTCGATCAATCAGAAACGAAAAGCCTCTACGGTAAAAATACAAAAATAAAAATAATCGATCCAGTGTCACGAAAAGATGTTTCTTCCGACATGTTTATGTAATATGACCTCGTTTTCAAATATCCTGCCATTGGCTCAGTGGAACTTTTAGGTTAAGATATTTTTCGATCCCTTGAAAAAATATATATATAATAAACGGTTGGGACTGTTTCTTAGTGATTCTCCTCGGTTCATTGAAGATTTCGGGTCTTAGTATCATATCCTCTTGGCAAGTCGACCTGTGCCGATCTTTCCAACCATGTAGAAGGAGGGTCAACACCCAATCAGATCTGCCTGCAAGTTCTTCCCATTATTATTATTTCCATTATATAAAAATATACACATTACATATATATATACATATACATATATATTACATATATATATAGTGTGTAGAGACTTGATAAGTCGAAACACGTGTCTGTGGATGACCCTGTGTTTCGACTTATCAAGTCTCTTCAGTGTGGCTAGACATTTTGTAAGCTACCTACAGCTGGAATTGAACTCCGGTCGGTTGGGGGTCAGTCCGGCACCTTAACCATTAGGCTGTCTTCACTTACAGAATGGGAAGGGGATTTTAACTGTTTTTAATACACACATCGCTTTGTGTGTAAAGGCCGTCACAGAGTGCTCCATTCAGAGAAGAGTGTTGCGTTTACGCTTGAGTTGGCGGCCGTCAGCGAGATCCCCCCCCCAGAGTGCTCAACCCTAGGGGATGGGGAGCATATATAGGGTCATCCAAGAGAGAGAGAGAGAGAGAGAGAGAGAGAGAGAGAGAGAGAGAGAGAGAGAGAGAGAGAGAGAGAAGGATATGAAAACACAATGCTGTTAAAATGAAAATATTTTATATCATATTCATGGCTAATATTGACTAATACGCTTGGGAAAGGTATGATCTCTTCAGCTATAGATTGAATAGTACCACTACGATTCATTTACATGGCTGTGGGTTTAAATAACCCGAAAAGATTGATATATCATTAAACGAAGGAATCAAAACCGAATTTTTCTTATAAAATATGGTGATCCAAAAGTGTAATATCTATTCTTTTATTTTAATACATTAGAGATACGTAATTAGTAAATTTTAATATTAAAGTTTTTAAAGATTTTATTCATTTTAATAGTAAATTTTGGCTAAAAAAGTTTGTCCGTTACACCCATCCGTACTTAGATGCATAACCGTAAGAGGGTAATAATATGTCATTTTTTCTGTCTAAATTGTGGCCTGAAAATTACCCTTTCGCATGTAATACGGATAGGTTTTTTTTTTTTTTTAAAGATAACGATGTAATTTTTCCCAATCGGATAATCTGATCTTTGAATTAACTATTTTTCTTTGTAACAACCCTGTACGATCTTTAATTGTTTTTTACGAGATTTTTGATAAACTAAATTCGGAAATATTTATTTATTTCCGTTTTATTCAAGATGGCCTAAACTGATCAGTTGGTGGTCCCTAGTGTTTTATGTTCCGGAACAAACAGGTCGTCGCAAGGACGTTCAATTGATTTTCTGTGATAAATGTACACATGATGTAAAAAGTTACAAAACGTTTCTAAAAGTTATTTTATCTTAAAAAAATCTTTGTATCATTTGAAAGAAGTAAGATAATAGAAAACTCTAATATTCCTGAATTCCTGTTTTTAGATTAATGTTTACGAAAGTTTAAAATCAAGAAAAAGAAGAAGAATATAAAGAAGAAAAAGAAAAAGGCGAATAACATCAAGAAGAATAGGAAGAAAATTCCCAAAGAAAAAGAAAACCAACAAAAACCAGAGGATGGACATTGTCACGAAGTGTCATAGATCTCAATCGATTAAAATCCAAACCTTTTCGTTAACCGTGTGTCCTAAGTGGCTCTTATAAGGCATGAACTCTCCAAGAAAATAAACAAGGATCCTGTCCCCTTACACTTTGAACTTACCTCCCTATAACCCTTTGTGGATACCACCCCCTTGTTATCCGCCCTGTCATCTGGGGCGTTAGCATGCACCGACTGCACCTCTGCAGAGGGGTAAGACTCCCTCAATGGGGCCACCTGTTTGCCGTGGGTGGCGACCCGTGATGCTTAAGCCGAGGTGAATGAGCAGTCCATGACTTGCAATACTCCACTTTGGTCCTATCTTGGGCTAGACGGGCGGTCGGAGAGGCCCTTTCCGATCAATCGGATGGCCACGTCAAGCCCTAGCACCTATATGATTGCCCCAACCCTATTGCCCTTGTAGCAAGCCCCAAGCCCTTTTTATCATATGGGTGCTAGAAGGCAGTGGCTGCGGGTCTACACGTCCTGGGAATGACGTTAAACTCTATGATGGTGAGGTTCCAGTTTTGGAGGTTTGGTGAATGTGGAGCACCCCTTCATCACCATTGCTCCCTGGTCTACTCTGACCCGGAGTGGTAGTACCTGCTAGGGTCCCATCTATGGGTTAAGTAGAAAACATGAGTTTATAAACAAAATTGTATTATCCATTAAAAATGAAATTATTTCAAAACTTTGTCGGCATTAAACATTTTTGAACACCAAATTACTCAATAGAAATATTCGGCATAAAATAACCGAAGGGGTTTACATGCCGTAAAACCTAACAAACCAACCCCTTGTTATCATTCTCCTTCGTAGAAGTTATGTAGTCTTTTATTCGCCATTAAAGCCTCATCAACAGGTCTCGTGAGTTTCTTCTCATACTTCAATAGGAATTTATAATTCATTAATTTTAACAAGTTATGTCAATAATATTGGTGTCGCGAAGTATTGATAGATCTCAATCGGTTAAAATCCAAACCTTTTCGTTAGCCACGTGTCCTAAGTTGCTTTTATAAGACATGAACTCTCATAATTATATCAGAAAATTTTTTATACTAAGCCTGTCACTTGCGAGATTTTTTTAAAAAAATCAAAAATATTTACGTTTCTTCCTTCGATATGACCTAAACTGATCACGTGAAGGGATAATCCACACTACCCAGAGCCCTAGAATCGGAACCTCACCACCAGGTGCAGTTTCACGTCATACCCAGGACACTAAGACACTAAGACACCGCCTTCTAGCGCATATATAATAAAAAGGGTCGGGGGTTGTCATAAGATAAATACGGTCGGGACAATCATGATAGGATAGGATTCAACCAAAATTGAGGACTCAAACGTACATATAAAGATTTGTGTGTGTATATATATATATATATATGCTGTAGATAGAAGGAAAGTGGTCAAGAAATGATCAACTCAAAACAAGTCACAGGGTGGTACGTTTCGTCTGTATGCACAGACTTTCTCAGCCGATCTGAGACTTTATTGAGGCAAAGCATACGTTTAAATACATGTGGTGGTGGCGGTGTCGGGGAGGTCAGGGGGGTGAGTGTGTGGTGATGTGAGCTAAGGAGGGGCGGGGAGTTTTGGGTAGGATCAGTTGAGATGGAGGGGTAGAGGATGTTTGTTAGAAGTGCTGGGGCGGTGGCAGTGGTTGATGGGTCAATGGTGTGGGTGTATAATGATTTATGTGAGTAAATCCTTGACCTCCCCTTTACTCACATAAATCATTATACACCCACACCATTGACCCATCAACCACTGCCACCGCCCCAGCACTTCTAACAAACATCCTCTACCCCTCCATCTCAACTGATCCTACCCAAAACTCCCCGCCCCTCCTTAGCTCACATCACCACACACTCACCCCCCTGACCTCCCCGACACCGCCACCACCACATGTATTTAAACGTATGCTTTGCCTCAATAAAGTCTCAGATCGGCTGAGAAAGTCTGTGCATACAGACGAAACGTACCACCCTGTAACTTGTTTTGAGTTGATCATTTCTTGACCACTTTCCTTCTATCTACAGCATATCGTCGGATCCTAAACCCATCCACCCTCCTTCATATATATATATATATATATATATATATATATATATATATATATATATTACATATACGGAGTATTATAAATAAATGAATACATAGTTCTTATGTAAATTTACTTCGGCATTTTCTGACTCTTTCAGTTTGATTTTTACTAAATTGTAGATTTCAAATCAGGTAAATGTATGATTTTCTTAGGTAAAAAAAGTATTTTTTAAAAATTGGGTTTAATTAAAAATTGTAAAATTCATGATAATGAAATACTAATAGAATATTTTATTAAGTGTCTATATATTTATTACGATATATCTTATATATATCTGTGATACTGTTACATAATCTATGCGGTGGCATAAGATTATTGTCAATCCCCTGTAATTCTGAGGGGATGACCCTTTTCATACTTATGTAAGGTAGTATAGAGATATGGTGGCGATCAGTGCAGTTGATGGCCCTGAAAGTGAGTGACGGCGTTTGACCTCACTCTCACCTTGCCTTCCGGGGATAAATCGTGGGAACCGGAAGGCATAAAGAAACTGTTCCGGTTTAAGAATAGTAAGGAGCTTTAGTTTAGTTTTGCAGTGGACGTCAGACAGAGCAGTCGGCCATGATGCTCTGTCCAAACTGTAACTCTGCATACGCGCGCTATGTTATGTCTGGGTTGGGGATTTACCGAATAAAGTAACATTAAAAGAAAATCGAAGTCTTGTGTTTACTAAAAACTAACAATGACACAGGGCTTCTGATAAGGAGAAATCCCTAGCATGGAGGACCAGACCCGGAATCCCCAAGTCAACACCAGACGCTAGACCAGACCAAGTTAAGATGATAGAAGAAGAACCAAAGCCGGCCAGAAGAATAGATGTCCAAGATATAGAAGCAAGTAAGAAGTAAGAAGTGAAGAAGGGTATACAACATTATATCGATTTGGCACCGTGAAAACCTCAGTACGTAACAATACCTACAGTATGTGTATTTTGTCAGGATAGTTAGGGGTTCGAACCCACATCATCCCTCAACTTTTGGGTTTGATTTAACTTCATATTCATTAAATGAAATAAATAGGAATCACGTTGATCTATTTTTTCTATAAATAGTATATTCACACCATTCAAGTTTTTCACACCTGCTGTCGTATCAGGTGGTTCTGAGTATTTAATTTAATAAGGTGGAAATATTTACCTGATTTTATAAACAGAAAATTTTTAATTGCCTCACCTCATATTGTTAATAGCGGAAAAACTTTTCATTCAAATCTCAAAATTACAAAATGAAAATTGAAAATTAAAACAAAACACGAAATAATCGATAGAATTTGAAATTTATTCATTTATTTTCAAGATTTAATGTAAAATATTTTTATTTAAAATTTAAAAAATTAAATAATTAAAAAAATGATTGTCCTTTTAATTTTTCAAAATTTTCAAGGAAAACAAAAAAATGTATGAAGAAAAAATTTTATAAATAAAATGTTTCATTTTTTTTTTTCAATCGAGGATTTTGAAAGTTTTAATCAAAACTTTTCCATCGATTTTAAAAAAAGACAAAAATTTTTTCATTTGAAACGAAAATTCTTTGATTAGGTACAATTTTTTTCTGAAATTTATGTAATTTTTTTATAGAGATGATGATGATGATGATGATGATGATGATGATTCTTCTTCTTCTTCTTCTTCTTCTTCTTCTTCTTCTTCTTCTTCTATTTTTAGAATTAAAGATTTGAAATTTGTACACTTAATTACTAACCTAACATTGTCAAAAATGATCTCATCCAATTTGTAATAAGTAGATGAAACGAATTTCTTTAGAGGAGGACTTGTTTTATTATAAATTTTTATTTATTGCTTTTTTATAGAAATTCTCATGACAAAATTTCGAAATTTAACTAATTCTCATTCTCTATCTCCCTCTCTTGCTCTTTATATATATCTTATTATAATGGAGATTGTGTGTTTTTCGAAACTATATTCCTGCTCAAGTCACAATTCTCTTAGTTATTTACATCACATTCTCCATGATTTTATTTTTATCTAAACCTCAATTATTAATAAAATTGTCTTACATTATTAATACTGTTAACTATGTCTACATACTAATAACATGCAATTATATTTATATATACAACAAAATAGCGGTTTACAGTGTGAACGGGAAGGCTAATTTGCATATTAATATTAAAAAATCGAATTTAATAAATATGTACTTAGTATTATTGATTTCTAACTGTTTGGTTTTATTTTAATGAATATAAGCAAAAATCTCTTCAATGAATCTTAAAGGAAATCCATTAACAAGATAAAATAACTGTCATTTTATTCTTTACTTCCTCTTATAACTAAATACTTAAATTAGAAAAAATAACAATGAAAGACGAGAGTGATGGAAGAGTAAGTTTCAGTTGTTCCATTTTTTATTATACTCCCTCTGTTTCAAATCTTTTATTATACTCCCTCTGTTTCAAATCTTTTTATCTGTATTCTTATTTATTTTCATTAGCCTTTCTAATTTAATACAATATTTTATTACATTAAAACTTAAATACTTGCACCCGGAGGGTGCATATATTTGCTAGTATACATAAGGGTATATATATATATATATATATATATATATATATATATATATATATATATATATATATATATATATATATATATAAAGAGAGAGAATCTAGCATTAATATTAAAGATTTTTCAACTGCTTATTCTAAAAAAAAACAATTGGAATTTTTTAAAAATTGGTAAT
>CM042177.1:55572580-55575080 GCA_023376005.1 Doryteuthis pealeii
CAATTTCCTCATTTTTTACTTTTTCCAAAAATTTCAAAAAAAAATCTGAAAACTTTACACTTAATTCAACTTTTCTGATTGGTTGATGGGGAAGGTGGATGGATGACAATGCAAATTTCCTTCCAACCAATTGCATACCACAAATCATCTCATTTTTATTTTTTTCATCTTTTTCCAACAAGTGGCACAAATTTAACCACCAAATTTCTAATTTTTTCACCAGTTTTTCATTTTCCTCAACCAATTCTTGCCATTTCTTCACTTGCTCATCTTTTAATGATCTCAATTCTTCACACATTACAATCATTCTCTCTCTCATTTCCTGTAAAACGACCTCATAATTTTGCCAAATGTCCTTACATTTGGATTGGTAATCTATTTCTAATTGTTCGCAATAAATCTGAGATTTTCGAGTTCTTTCCTGCAAATTATTTTTCAAATGTTCAATTTCTTTAAGTAGGGTGGGACCTTCGGATGTTCGTTTCTTTACTGCCTCCTCCCTCACTGAAATTGGATGCGATGGACAATGGGGTGACTGGTTCAAGTGGTTCTTGTAACATGTGTCACAGAAACACGTGTTACATTTGTCACAGTAACACTCTTCGACTTTTTTGTGTATGTTACACAAACCAGTCACCATGAATTTTTTAATTTCGTCTTTCCCATTTTCGTCCAATTTTATAGAATAATGTTTTTCTCTTGGGAGAATAGTGTGGACCCGGTTACATGTGTCACAAAAGAACGTATCGCAATCTTTGCACCAAATTTTGGCAAGATAATCTTTCCCCTCTCTGAAACAAACATCGCATTTCAGTTCGCTGGATTCCAAACGTTGACGTTTCAAAGAATTGAGTAAAAATGATGAGAGGGTCAATTGCTCAATTTTGAAAAGTTCCTGGCATTCTGGGCAGTTAGCAACCCCAGTCTTTTCTCCATGGAATTCTTCATCCAAACATCGATCACATAATGAATGAAGACATGTTAATGTTTTTGATGACATGTCTAAATCATTCTGGCATTTTGAACATTGGAAGATTTTTACTTGATCACCGCTTGTAGCCATTATGAAAACAAATATTCAACCTGAAAATAAAGAAAAATAAATTTCAATAAAACAATTTTAAAAATCCATCGAATAAAAAAAGTTAAAAAAGAAGCGTAAAAATATCAATTGAATAAATCAATGAATATAGTAAAATAGTCTATTTATAAAATTTCACTTAAAATGACTCGATAGAAATAAAGAGAGAGGAAGAGATGGATAGAAAACTATCAAGAAGCAAGTGGGGAGGAATAAATGAGAGGGAGAGAGAGGGGGAGGGAGAGAGAAGAAGGAAAGAGAGAGAGCGGGAGAGAGTATTGAAAGAGAAAGAAAGGGGGAGTGAATGAATGAATCGGTGGGATTTAAAAAGTGAGAAAACGTACACAATGTGTGTGTGTGTGTATGTGAGAGAGAGAGAGAGACAGAGAGAGACAGACAGACAGACAGACAGACAGACAGAAACAGAGACAGAGACAAAAAGACATACATACATACATACATACAGACAGACAGACAGACAGACAGAGAGAAGCCTTGGTTTAATATTTAATTCACACACAATTTTTTAAAAATTCATCATTTACAAAACCTTTTGTACAACATTTTGATGAACAATTTTATGGGAATATTTTAATTTATACATTAAAAAAACTATTTACAAATTAGTTTTTGATAAAAGAAAATTCAAGTCTAATAACTGGAATTATTTTAATTTTCTACTAATAAAGTAATGACACCTCTTTTTTTTTTGAGGAGAACAAACGAATAATCTTTAAAATTCAAAAATTAACTCATTTTCTCTCTCTCACCCCCCTCTCTTTATACACACACACACACACACACACACACACACACACACACACATATATATATATATATATATATATATATATATATAAGGGAGAGAATCTAGCCTTAATTTACAACATATATGTCAGCATCTTGTTATTTAAAAAAAAACGAATTGGATTATTTTTGTTAATAAATTGCATAAGGAGAACAAACAAACAATTTTAAAATTTCGAAAATTAACTCATTCTCTCTCTCTCTCTCTCTCTCTCTCTCTCTCTCTCTCTCTCTCTCTCTCTCTCTCTCTCTCTCTCTCACACACACACAAGGATTAAAAACAAAACAACAACAACAACCACAAATGTGTGTAAACAAGACGCGGATGGAAGAAGAGTGTGTGTGATCTTCCGCTGTCTATCCAGCTGGCTACTACTGCTGCTATCCCTACTGGCGAACTTAACCCTTCAATCCCCGGGTGCTAACTAACTTAGGGCTCGAGTTTAGTTGTATTTATGTCAAATTCTCCTACCCAAACCATCTTCTCCGGACCACACAAATGGCCAGAACTTAAATAAATCGCAGACTTCGAGTCGCCATTAACCCTTAAAATTAAAGTACTCAAATATTTTCCCAGACAATCCGTCTTCAATATGTTGATCATTAAATTTT
>CM042177.1:55577580-55580783 GCA_023376005.1 Doryteuthis pealeii
ATATTGAAAGGAATCTTATATTGTTTTTTGATTGTTTTTTTTTAGTTACGAAATTTGTTGTTCCATATTTGCTTTATATAATTCGTAATTAATAAAAAAAATATTTTTAAAATAAATAAAAGGAATTGAAATTATAGAATGTCTCATTTTTAAGAATATTGGAATAATCTGAAATCGATAAAGTTTTTACTTACAGTTTTTTCTTTTCAGGTTTCAGGATTTTTTTCTTTTTTGAATTTGATTGAATTGAAATTAGGAATAGAAAGAATTTCTTTTTTCCTCCTTGGTCACTTGATGATTTCACAATGATGTTTGGTCGAAGCAAACAGATCGCAGTCAAACTCAGAATGAAAAATTCTGGTTTTTTTTCACGCTTAAAAAGTCAGCGGATCACGTTGAAAATATTCATGCCTTTTAATTATGGAATTTCATTGGATGAAATTTGTCAGCCCATAATAATAGGTAAGTGTGTGAAAAAAGAGAGAGAGAGAGAGAGAGAGAGAGAGAGAGAGAGAGAGAGAGAGAGAGAGAGAGAGAGAGAGTATTATCTGTTTTCCACTGCAGCTTTTTTGTGTTTCTATTTATTTATTGGTGTCAGGTAATATGAAATATTTTCGCAATGAAGTTCTTAGAAAAGGCAATTGGTTACATTTCTTTGAAAACCAACGCCCATAAAAAAACAAAATAAAAAAACAAATACACACACACACCTATATATATATATATATATATATATATATATATATATATGCATATATATATATATATATATATATGCATATATATATATATATAAATTTTATATATTCATATATATATATTAGTACACATATTTTATTACGAATATATTTTTATTATTACGAAAATAATATATCATGTATAAATATGCATATATACTAATACATACACACGCATACACACACACACATATATATTATATATGTAAAAAAAAAAAAGTAAAGTCGTCGGGGCGGCCTAAAGTCGGTATCAGCCAGTCAGCGAGGGAGTCTATCCCCTTTTCAATAGCGCTAGACCAAGGAGATTGTTTTTAGCATCTGAGGTGGAGCGCCACACCTTCCATCAGCTCCTTACTTTACCGCACTGATCCCTGTGCTACTCATACGCTGAGTTGGCGGGGACCGGTATCGAACTAGGAACCTTGTGGTTTCTAGCCGAACGCTCTACCGACTGAGCTAACCCGGCCCCATACATCTACGTATACATGAGGTGAGGTGAAAGGAAGAGTGAACAAAATTAATGACTCAAACAAGTCCAAGTAGGGGAGAAATATTTCATACTTCTGACAAATCATAGATTACAAAATGTAGATTACAAAATTTTTCTCACCCACCTCAAATTTTTCGAGTTTAAAATCGACATAACTCGGCGAATATTTCGAATTGCCTAACTTTAACCTTGTCTACACCTGTACAAAATTTCAGAAAAAAACGTGCTGGTCT
The DNA here is from genome assembly GCA_023376005.1 of Doryteuthis pealeii. Classification (NCBI taxonomy): domain Eukaryota; kingdom Metazoa; phylum Mollusca; class Cephalopoda; order Myopsida; family Loliginidae; genus Doryteuthis; species Doryteuthis pealeii. Next base: position 55,579,041 of record CM042177.1, read on the forward strand.
GGATAAATGTGAAGGCATGACAAATTCTTAACTGATGTAATTAATTTTGCTTGTTGCTTCAATCCAACCAACCTGGCAGCGATAATCTAACTAAAGGTCCACTTTTTGGTTAGGGTTCATAGACCGCAGAAACTATTGATCCGCACCAAATGATGTTAACTCTTAAACTACCCTAAATTTAATACTCTTGGTGGTAGTTACTTTATACAAACAAAAATATTCATACAAAAATAAAACATAATTAAACTGGTCAGTTTTTAGCGGCAGCTACAAGTGGGTGACATGGCCTTGTATTGAAATTTTATATTAATACTACGGTCTACACCGGACTTAGACCTTAGGGGACTGTCTCAGTAGCAGCAGCAGCAGTAGCAGCAGCCATCATCATCACCGTCAGGGGTGATCTCTATAAATAGCCCTGATCATTAGTAATTCTTCCTCTTTCTAGTTGTAACCTTCTGAGGGTCAGTGCTGGGTTCGGCCCTCACCCTTTGGTTGAATCCTTCTGACTACTACAGGTAAGAGCTTTGCTCTATCTTTCCCTACGAACTAGGTTACTGATAGTAAAACCCACGACGGACCTTACTACCATGTTAACAAACCCGGCTTCTAAAGAGAGATTGCTGTCTTTTGGGACCCATGACGGCTGACGGCCAATTACCAAAACCACCAGGATAACAACTGAGGGAGCCGACGAACTAATTTGCAACAACGGACAAGCTTCACACTTTGATACCTTTGCAGTCAATAGGCTGCTAGCAGAATAAACTTTTGCAACCTTAAATTACCTTAAACACCTTAAAATACCTTAAACAAACCCACAATAACATTACGGCTTATACCTAAACGAGGAGGTGCCGCTAGCTTCTAAAAGAAGTTATTAAACCTCGCGAAGCTTGTCCGAACTAAACCAGAACTTTCTTCTTCTCTTGTTGTACCTTTTTATGTGCATTTATATATTAAACCTGTTGCATTTTCATTTCGTTGTACTCTCGTCCCTTAATGTCATTCCGCCTCTTCTCTTCTGCTCACCCCACCTTGTCACTTAATTTTTATACTTGATGATTTGACATGGAATTACCCATATATATATATATATATATATATATATATATATATATATATATATATATATATATATATAGCAGCGGCTACCCGGCAAGGCCCGGATAGAGGAGATAAAAACATGGTTCAATATTCGTTTGCAGATCTATTACTACTTAGTAGCGATTTCGATCCTCGCAGGGTGACCCATAAAAATCACCACGTAAAAAGGATCTTAATTTAATCCGGCCTGCTGGGAGGTCAGGAAATTTTCTTTTCGTCAGATTTGAGGGAATGACATCACATAATGATATAGTAAGAAATTTTAATTCAATGATTAACTATATTTTTTAAAGAAAATATAAATGACGCGATTTGCTAAACTTTAGATTAATATTTGAAAAAAAAGAAAAAAAGAATTAAATAAAGTAATCAAATGAATGTAAAACGATTAATAATCTTTACAAAAAAATTATTTCAAAGCGTAGCCGATTGAATGTCAAATTATTATAATATACTATAAATTTGATAACAATTTGAGTTTTCAGGTATTTCCATGAAATGTATTAGGTAATCTAATGGTATTATCTCTTGCGCACTATTCTGCATTAGTATCATGATTTTATTCATATCTCTAATATTAAAATAGATAAATGAACGTGATTATGAAAATTAAAAAAGCTTGATCTCTCCTCTTTT
>CM042177.1:55580883-55697211 GCA_023376005.1 Doryteuthis pealeii
GGAGAAGAGATCCATGCCTTTCTATCCGTGTATTACACAATTCTCTGTGAGGAGTATACCTACCTAGGTATGTGATTGTTCTACTGGCTTAAGAGGCTTGCCGTTGAGTGTGGAGATGTTTCCTTTATTTTTGAAACTCATGAACTCTGTTTTACCAGAGTTCACATAGAGGCCTATATTCTTTGCTGCCTCCTCTAAGCTATGTAGCAGTGGTGAATTCTTAGTGAAGTCATTCTCAGCCCTACCAAAGAGAACATACTGGAGTGACATGATTGAGGCAGATATTTTGTGTGAATAAGTTACAACTCTTTTTCTGAGGAGGAGGAGGAGAGGAGGAGGAGGAGGAGGAGGAGGAGGAGGAGGACAATACGGAACTTGAAAAGGAATATATGCATTGTTCATTAGGGTTCCAAAAAGAGTTTCAGGAAATTGTGTGTGTTAAAAATCCTTCCAACTCCTACTGATTCACAGAATCTCTCATCTCCGTGGTTTTACCAGATATCAAAATAAGTTCATCTTCATTTATGATAAAAACACACAAATCCTGATTATCAGCCAAACATTCAATGGTCTGGAAATATATGTTGACTGAATGAGTTTCTGTAACTTTTTATCTCCAACAAAAATTATCTTGTGGTACTCTCTGTCTAAAAGAATAAATACCTCCCAAACCGAAAAAAAAACTCATTAGCCAGGTGCCTTCACTACAGAGCCATATGTCTATATGTATAAAATCAATTGAAGATGATTTAACCAGAAGATTTAATTTTATTAAATACTTCATAATTGTTGGAATTTTTTGATATATAAGGCGTGTGTTAAAAGTCCACATCTACTTATAGATTCACCGAGTGTCACGTGACCAACCCATTAACCAGTCACTGACAGCACTCTGCTGCTGATATTATTATTCATACTGAAGGTCTGAGAACACCTAGGCATTACACTTTGGACACTTGTGGAGTACAGACCTCATGTGATTATCTCACTGGACCTCATAGGACTTACCAAAGATTCTGTATTGCGGGACTTATTCACTCATCAAAGGATTCTAGATTTCAGTGCTTACTTACTTTAAGTTCTTTACAACTGGCGGTCAGAAATTCAACAATAATCTAACTAAATAGATAAATTAGGAAAAATGAAAGACGGGACTGACGAAAGATAATGTAAGAGTTAGATTTAAAGCTGTTCTATTTTTCGATTATACCCCCTCAGTTTATCATTTTCTAAATAGTTTCTAATTTGATACAATATTTTATTACATCAAAACCTAAATACTTGCACCCTACCGAGGGTGAATATATTTGCTAGTATGTATAAAATCAATTGAAGATGATTTAACCAGAAGATGTTTTTTATACAACAAATGCCACTCTATTAGTACATTATATACATATATATACTTAACATATTTGCTGGTCTTCAAAATACAATCTTCTATCCCCATAGATAATAAATAAAAATACCTAGCATTATGAATGAAAGAACTATCACAAAAAAGTTTGATTCCATGCTAAAGGTGAAGCCATCGGAATTGTGTTTTGTGCTGGAGTCTTGAAGTGACTTCTTCCCAGATAAGGACATATAGATGTTAGAAAAATGTACAGTGTGGTGTTGATGGTGAAAAAGGAAGAGGATATATCCAACTATGAGGAACAAATTGTTCTGACATTCCAACAATCTTGAAGCACAGAGGAAAACCCTTTAAGTGACTTCTTCCCAGATAAGAACATATAAAGAAGGTTAGAAAAATGTTTAGTGTGGTGTTGATGGTAAAAAAGGAAGAGGATATATTTAACTATGAGGAACAAATTGTTATGACATTCCAACAATCTTGAAGCGCAGAAGAGAAACCTTTAAGTGACTTCTTACCAGATAAGGACATACAAAAGAGGGTTAGAAAAATGGTTAGTGTGGTGTTGGTGGTGAAAAAGGAACAGAATATATTCAACTACGAGGAACAAATTGTTCTTACATTCCAACAATCTTGAAGCACAGAGGAAAACCCTTTAAGTGACTTCTTCCCAGATAAGAATATATAAAGAAGGTTAGAAAAATGTTTAGTGTGGTGTTGATGGTAAAAAAGGAAGAGGATATATCCAACTATGAGGAACAAATGGTTCCGCTCTTCCAACAATCCATCTCCCTCAAGGATATTACATAAAATTACCTTTGGAGCCAGACAAGATAACTTGTGCCTCTTTCAACAATTCTGTGGCTTTGCTCATATTTGATGCAAGGGCTGGAATATGATCGGTTTTATTCATCCCACATTGGGATATTGATCTTACTAGGAAAAACAGCATAAATCTACAATAACTTAAAATTGGTTGACTTTAAGACTTTTTTGATAGCCTTTTTGGATTCTTTTTGCAAAAATGCATTTATATACCACTTCTTAGGATTAGGGTAGCTCTAAAACTCATTTTACATACAAGATAAATTACAAGAAGTTGCCATTTTTTGCAACCCCTCCCCATTTGGAGGGATAAAAATCGACATAACTTCACCAATTTTTTGAATTGGAAGCTCAGATTTGGGGGAATATCTAACTTTAACATAGTCCACACCTGGACAAAATTTCAGAAAGATTGAAGAGGGTGGGTTACATGGCCTAGATGACTGGAAATTAGGGTAGGTCGATTTTCAACTTTTTTTAAATATCAAAATGGCACAACCAAAGAAAGTTGGGTATTGGTATGATAAGTACTGACACCAAAAAAGTAGATTTCTAACTTTAACCAATTTACGAGCATTCAGTTTTAAAGATCAACTAATATGAAGTCCCTCAAAAATCCTTGTTTTTGATATATTTACATTGAAATTGCCTTAAAAAATCTTATAATTTTAGTCCAGAACAGATTGTCAATTTATTTTCTTCAAATACAATGAATATATCAAAAGTAACATTTAAAGTGAAATCATAACCCCCACCCCACCCTAACAGTTAAGAAAACCTACATTTTACCTCATTAAATGGATGATGATTTTTGTAATTTTCACCTTTAATTGTCAAAATTCCTAGCATAAAATTGTGCATGCGCATTATCTGAAATGAACTTAATTGTTAGTAAAAACACATTTTATGATATTTTTGTGTTAAAGCATGCAGTTGTATTGTTTTCGAAAAATTTCTAAGATTTGTGTATTTCGCACAAAGACTTTCAAAATGGCTACTGGCTTGTTTCAAAGTGAAAGTCAGTTGGCTAAATTCCTAGCATGAAATTATCTGAAATGAACTTAATTGTTATTAAGAACACATTTTATGATATTTTTGTGTTGAAGCATGCAGTTTTATTGTTTTTGAAAAAGTTTCTCAGATTTGTTTATTTCGCACGGAGACTTTCAAAATAGCTATGAGGAGATGAGCGTGGGAGAAGCCACTGACGCGTACATTGATGACATTTTAGTGGATGAGATGGTAGTGTCAGCAGAAAGAGTCGTGGGGCAGCTAAAAAGTTGGACCTAACAGCAAAAAATCCAGAGATGTTAGATGGTGGTACAGCACTGGGGCTCCATTTGGAATGAGATGGTGCTGGAGATTTAAAGCTCAGGAGAGGGAATACTGTACCAGAAGTCGACAACAGGATGAATAAGCAGTAGCTATTTTCCATTTGTGGAAAATTAGTCGGACATTACCCTGTCGCAGGATGGCTGCGTATGACCTGCAGAAGGAGTGGCCTGGCAAGACAAGATGGGTGAGAAGACAGTTGCTGTGATACGAGAGGTGGTTGAAGAAGTGAAAAAGGAGGATCCGGTGTGAGGAAAGTGGCACGTCCCAAGGACAATGACAGGGGTTGTGTGGTGCGATGCAAGTAGTATTGTCACAGGTGTGAAAGTGGAGATTGATGGGAACGTGGTCGAGGATGCAGCCTGACTGAGGAAGAAAACTGGCTTTTCTCACATTAATGTGGCAGAGATGGATGTGGCGATAAAGGGGTTGAACCTGGCCCTGAAATGGGGATTTAAAGAAAATAGAGTTGAAAACAGATTTGGCGACCATGTTGAACTGGACAAAGGCCGTTATTACAGAGCAGCAGCGGGTGAGAACGAAGGGTGCTGCTGAGATGATTGTCCTGAGGCGAATAGGAATCTTGAAGGAGTTGATAGCCGAGTTTGAGTTGACAATAAACATGACGTTTGTGCCATCAGACAGGAACAAGGCCGACGTATTAACCAGATTAAGATAAAAGCGGCTGATGATGCTGGAGGGGCCGGTGAGAGTTGCAGGCTGTTGTATATCGTACAACAAAGTTAAGGACCTGCATTCTATGCATCACATGGGTGTGGATAAAACCTTGTACTTGGCCTGGAAGGTGACTCACAAAGTGCCAAGTGGGATTGCGCAGCAGGTAATCAGGCAGTGAGTATGGTGTCAGTCCATTGATCCATCTCCAAGGGTGCAGGAGTCTGGAGAATTACAGGTGAAGGAGAATTGGAAGCGACTGGCCGTTGATGTCACCCATTATAGAGGAGCGGAATATCTGACTATGGTCGACTGTGGACCTGGGAGATTTGCTCTCTGGAGAAGAATGAAATCAGAAAGCGCAGAAGAAATCGTAGGAATACTCAATGGAATTTTCCTTGAACATAGTCTAGTTGAGGAGGTGTTGTCAGACAACGGGATGGCGTTTCATTCAGAAACACTGCGACGGATGATGGCTTGGTGGAATGTCAGGCAGTACTTCAGAGCAGCCTATAGACCTGGTGGCAATGGCAATGTTGAGCGAAACCACAGGACCATTAAAGCGATGACAGAGAGGGGAGAGATTTTGCCAGAAGAAACTGTCTTTTGGTAGAACATGTCACCCAGGTCAGGACAAACAAAGGAGAATGTGCCACATGAATCTATTTACAGTTATAGACATCCGAGAGTTGTATCGGTTGAAAGAGAGGGTGGGACGTCAAGCTCCATCCAGGGTATGAGGTCTGGGTGAAACCTCCTAATGTACGTTGCACGATGCAGTGGGGGAAAAGAACTGTAACAGCTACACAGTGCCAAGACATGCATTAGATGTGAGACCAGTGGAGGGTCTGTCTTCTGAAGATGAAGAAGTGGATGATGGGTAGCAAGACAACAGAGCAAAGGAAGTTTGCAACCATGCACACAGAGGAGTAGACGGCCATCCCGGTGGTTACAAGACAACGAGCTACGATCCCAAAAATCGGGGGGGGGATATAAAAGAAAAGCTTGCACTCACCCTCTGTTGACGATCAAAACCTGGGAGTTAAGAGAAGCGCTGCTTTAAATCGTTTGCTTCTCGTTGTCTGCGAGAAGATGGGAAAAAATGCGCGAATCCCGGGACGATAAAAGCAGTGATTCGAGCTAGCATGGGGGAGTCTTAGGATGACATTATTATGAGAGGATTGTGGACAGTGAAGAGGAGCGAGTTGCAGTTTTGGAAAGTTAAAAGCGGTGTGAGATTCGAACGTGTCCCATGGTGAAGAATAGAAGGGGAAGATTCTACAGAGGACGAGCAGACTGAATCCCTGAGTTCAGTTAATTCACAACAATATATTCGTCCATATTCTGTATTGGATAGGCTATTGTTATATTTTTCATTTCTATATATTTCATTTTCATGGTTAAAAAAATTGAATTGAGGATTTTTTATAGAATGATACGATAAAAAAAAAACAAAAGGTATTTACTTTCTTACTATAATTTTCATAAAAAAGTGATTTATTTCTTACTATCTCGTAAAAAAAAAAATTCGAAATTTTAAAAAAAAAGAAAGAAAAAAAACGCTAGCCGGTGACTGCTGAAAAAAAAACACCAGCTACGATTGAAGTCCGTTGCCAAAGCGGTGTCACTCGCAAAAAAAAAAAACTCCAAAAAACAACCAACATAGGGCGTTTTTCCCGAAAACCCAACCCCAACCTTAAACCCCCCTAGTTAAAATTAACAGTTTTATTACAAAACTTGTGGTTTTTGTTTCTGAAAAAAAAAAACAGAGCCAAAATTTTTTTTTTCCCATTAAACTAACCCTAAACCGCAACCCTATTTTTTTTTGTTTGTTTGTTTTTTCAAGTAACAATGCTTCGGCTACAGACTTCAATCGTAGCTGGTGTTTTTTTTGGGGGGAGGGTTTTCAGCAGTCACTGGCTAGCGGTTTTTGAGGAACGGTTCTCCGCGAAGAGTATGAAAAGGGGGATTTATTTTCTTACTTTTCTTTTCATAGAAAAGAAGATTCGAAATATAAGGAAATAATAAAAAACAACAACCAAAAAAAAAAAAAAAAACATTAGCAAGGTAGAAAAAAATCATCGAATCTTGACAAAAAATTAAGAAATATATTCTACATTAAATTTTAAAGATTCAAACAAAATTATTTAAGAATCAAATGAAAAATACAAAACTCATTGAGGGAGTGTAGAGGAGAGCTACTAAATTAGTGAATCATTTAAAATCCCTTTCATATGAAGAAAGACTTAGGAACATTAACCTACCAAGTCTGGTTTTCCAACGTATATGAAGGGATATGCTTGAAGCCTACAAATACACGCATGGTTTTTATTCAACGAACTCTGACCTACTAAACATTGCTCAAAATACCTATACAAGGGGACATAAATTAAAACTCCTTAAAAAATCTTATAAAGCAAACGCAAGACAAAATTATTTTAGCTACAGAGTGGTGAATACATGGAATAAACTACCTTCATCAGTAGTGAATGCCCCATCTCTAAACCCCTTCAAGGCAAAGTTGGATAATCTGTGGAATGATTATAAATAATCTGTGGAATTAAAATGAGTATTTATAAGGAACAGCTGACAGGTCTCAGACCTAATATACTAGCTGAAAAGATATTATTATTATTATATATTATTATAAGTTTATTTTTCTAAGAAAAGCAGTTCAAAAGAGTTTATGAGACTGGCTCCTGCTGCTAATATGAAGGGAGCAGTCCTTAAAAAAAAATTATAAAGTGAAAAATTCAGAACATTGGAATAATGTTTGCTTCTCAAACCCTCTTTAATGAGAGCGAAGAATGGCAAACATTATTCCACTGACAAGGAAATTAAATATGTAGTGAAGAAATGGCTCAAAGAACAATCAACATAATTTTATGGGGCAGGGATATATGCTCTCATTCAAAGGTGGAACATTGCTACACTGGATTAGTGGGGACATCATGAGTGTGAATCTGACAGTGATAATGATGATTACCATGGAGATTTACATGAAATATCAGCTGACAGTTGTGATGAGGATTTTGATGAAGATTTCTAAGCAAATGATAACTAAAGTATATCATTAGGTTAATACGAGGATTAGTCAAAAAGTAATTCCCTTTTAAGGACAGATATAATTACCAACACAGGAACACGTATCATACATTGAAATGAAGCTGGTCTTCTGTGGACCACATCTGTATTTTCACTTCCTTGTCACTGGAATGTTTGCTTCTCAAACCCTCTTTCATGAGACCGAAGAATGGCAAACATCATTCCAGTGACAAGGAAATTAAATCTGTAGTCAAGAAGTGGCACAAAGAACAGTCAACAGAATTTATGGGCAGGGATACATGCTCTCATTCGAAGGTGGAACATTGCTATTGAAAGAAACGGTGACTATGTGGAGAAGTAGGGATGTGATCCCCAGAGGATTTTTAAACAAAATTGCATTACTTTTTGACTCACCTTCGTAACTTATTTAGAAAAAGATAAGTTATGAACACAAAAGTAAATCTAATTAGAAACAGTGAATTGTTGCACTTGTATGTCCATTTTTACTCAAGGGAGATAATAAAAACATTTTTTTAATTACAAGATAATTACTAAATATCAGTGAAATGTCCAACTCAGCACATTTTTCGTTAATGACTCAATTCTATAATGAATAGCTGATTTTATTTTAAAAAATTAAAAAAGTTTATGAATTAAGATCATATCCCAAAGATTACATTAGAAAATGAAAAAAAAAAAAAAAAAAAATTCAACACCTGAAAAAAGTTATTAAAAAATTAAAAGTTATTTTCTTAAAATTCAAAAAATTACTTATTGTAGTGTGTTTTCTCTTTTCGTAGTTTTATAAACAATATTTTTCTTTGAAAAAAAAAGAAAAGTATTTTCTCCGATTCAGTCATCCTATTTTAATTCACCTTCCAGGTGGCATGTTGTATACAAATTTTTTATCAGTTAAGTTTAATTCAATCTATCTAAAAATACATAATCAAAAATGTGCAATTTTGTGCAACATATTTTCTGAGATTTTTACATATTTAAAAATTATTACTAACGATTTATTTTAAAGTTTACAGAAGATTTACAGTGATAAGTACAAACATCAGTGATCTCCCTTTTTATTTCAAAGATCGGAAAATTTCACTTGGGGGACAGCAGCGACTGTTTAAGGGCATATGTCTTTGCTGTAGGTATGTGCATTATTGATCCAGGGAGGTAATAAAAAATCTTTTTTAAATGTAAAAAAAAAAAATTGAGAATATTTCACTTTGTTTATGTACATAATTGAATTTTTAATTATCAGTGAAAAATTATACAATACATCAATATTTGGTGGGAGATCTAAGTTTTCAATTGAGTTTTCTCAAAAAAATTAAAAGAACAATTAATTAAATTATTTAAAATGATTGATTTGATTAATTTTAATTTATTTTTTAAATTGAAAATGAATGCACAAATTGGTGGTACCTAGCTTTAAGTTTCCCATAGACCCCAAATCCAAATTTCCTTTTTTAAAAATTAATTTATTCATTAAATAAAGTGGTAATATAGGGACTGGCAAAAAAATCAGCTTCTACGAGATTTAAAAGCATATTAAAATTAATTAAATCTATTTTTAAGGTCAAACTTTGTCTAAATCGATAAGTAGTCATTATGACCATCATTAAAAAAAGAAAAATATCATTACGTATGCAGTTTATTTTTAAAAGATTTAAAACTATTTGTTTTGGTCAATTTTGACGCGATCCGCCATTCTGTCTCTTTTTCAAGGGTTTTAAGCGCTTGTTTACAATTTTAATATAACATTCGCGATTGAAAAAAAAAAAATTACCAAAAATCAGGTTATTATCCGATTTTAATGAAATTTTCAGTATTGATTTATTAATTAATGAATTTTATAATGCATCAGTTATTTTATTTCAAAACTTTAATTTAGTATTTCTGCTATGAAAAAATAATATATAAATTCATTTAAAATAAAAATATTCGGATTTTAAGTTTAAAATGTTATATTTTTAGATTCTAGAAATAAATATCTATTCAATGCAAACCTTATTTTAGATACATAGAGTAATAAGTTTTGAAGAAAAACTCGATTGAAAATGTACACCCTCCCCTTTTTAAGCAGAAAAAATATCGATGTATAATTTTTTATTTTATAAGATAATAGCCAATTAAATAATTATCGAAGTGAGTAAAAAAAAATCTCCAAAAAATTAATTATCTATTATTTTCTTACATTTTATTTTTCGATTTTCGGTACTTATTTTCTCATAAAACAGCAACAGTAGTTTTTTTTTTGTTTGTTTCTATTCATAACTTCGGTTTTTTATCTCATTATTTATACTGTAATTAATACAATATAAGACCAACTCGAAACAATTTTACGCCCCCAGCATAAGGGGGGTAACAATTAAGCGACCTGAAAAAAATGAAAAAGTTTTGAAATAAAATACATAATCGATTATAAAGATCATTCATTGATGAATAAACACTGAAAATTTCATTAAAATCCGATAATTTCCTGATTTTTGGTAAATCATTTTCTGTAGGCTAAAGTCATTTTGTCAAAAACGCATTTTAGGCTCATTTTGCCAGTAGCTATGGTAATAAGTTTACTGTTGGTAATATTTGTGGTACCACCGACCCTAGGGCTGCAATAAAATACTAATAAAATTTAATTTGAGTATAAGTCATGCAATTTCTTCTAAGCTCATAACTTAGTATATATTCCCTCCTCATGCGCGTTAACACAGAAAATAATACTACTTTAAAAAGTACTTACAATGAGAATAAAATTCCGTTCTTTTATTGGATATCAATTTCCTTCTTCGCTTTGTCGCTAATGTAATATCTTAAATAAGAATTACGACAGAATTACGTATTAATAGTCTGTATTTGACGTATATGACAACAACACTGACAGAGTCAATTTCGTTCCGTTCTTCGTTCTATTTTTACCACCGGTGTCTTGACTGTTTGTCCCTTGCTGACTGATGTACCACATTCCTTTTCAATATTTCCAATAATCATCCAAGTAGAGACTAAATATGAATGGTTATATTCACGTAAGAAACACGGTTGATAGACAAATAGTATAACAAACATTTTTTAAAGATAATCTATTCTTTATAAAATTAATTCAATAATGAATAAATTACTAAAAATTGCATTAAGATTGAACAATTCCCTGATTTTTGTTAACTTACATGAGGAAAATTGCTCATACCTAGTAAACGCAGACGATAAAATGAACATATTCATATTATTTAGTATCTGTTTTTGTGATTATTGTGACATTCCTTTATTAGAAATGTTGAAAAGGAATGTGGTGACTTCCGATCCCATGTAAGTAATGTTAAATTGAAAAAAAAAAAAAAAAAAAAAAAAATAACAATATTTTTTCCATTTTTTTTGTGGTCTTCGCAGAGAACCGTACCAACCCGATGCATCAAAAATCGCTAGCCGGTAGCCGCTGAAAAAAAACAACCCCAGCTACGATTGAAGTCCGTAGCCGAAGCGGTGTCACTTGCAAAAAAAAAAAAAAAAAAAAACAGCAACAACTTAGGGCGTTTTTCCCGAAAACCCAAACCTAATCCAGACTTAACTCTAATCCTAAACCCTAACCCTAAACATCCCTAGTTATAATTAACAGTTTTATTACAAAATTTGTGGGTTCTGTTTTTTTTTTGTTGTTGTTTTTACCCAGAAAAAACAGAGCCCACATTATTTGTTTATTTTTCCATTGAACTAACCCTGAATCCCAACCCCAACCCTAACCCTAACCCTATTTTTTTTCAAGTGACACCGCTTCGGCTACGGACTTCAATCGTAGCTGGTGTTTTTTTTTTAGTAGCCACCAGCTAACGGTTTTTGAGGTAGGAGGCCGTGAAGGTTCTCCGCGAAGAGTATCATTTTCCTTAAAATTGGAGAATTCCCTGATTTTCGGTAATTATTTTAAAATTAAAAACTTTGAGAAGATATTCTTACCTCCCTTTAGTAAAGTTGGACATACCGTGAAAAAAATTTTTTTTTCTTTCTTTTTTTTTTTTTAGATCAAAACTTAAATAAATTTGACACCAGAACATGTTATACAATTTTTCTATCAGAAATGCCACTTACATTAATTTAAAGCAGTCATATTATTTAGTGTCTGCTTTGGTGATTATTGTGACATTCCTTATTTGAAATGTTGAAATGGAAAGAGAAAATGTGGTGACTTCGAACCCCCATGAAGGTACATCAGTAAGCAGGGGACAGGAAGTCACGACACCGGTAGTGAAAACAGAACGATCAAGAAACAAAGGAACGACATTGACTCGCTCATTTTTGCTGTAATATGCATCAAATGAAAACCTAATTCATTCGTAATTTTTATTAACGATATTAAATTGCGACGAAGAGAAGATAGAAATTGAAATCCAGTGAAACATCGGAATTTTCTTCTAACTGTAAGTAATTTTTGTACTAGTATTTTTTTAAGGGAACGACGTGTTTTGTTATGTCAGAACAAACAGTTTGTCTTATTAAGCTATGAGCTAAGAAGAAATTGCATCACCTTCCCTGCAAGTTAAACTTGCCTGGTATTTTATCGTATCACTGGGTCCTGTGGTATCAAAAATAACATTTTGCCGATAGTAAACTCATTCTCACGATACGTAAATAGAAAAATGTGTATGGGTGGGAGGAAAGCTTAAAACAAATAACTTCTCTTTGGATTGTCCAATTTTAGTAAATTTGGTATCGTTTTGTAGGGTTATGATCATTCCATCCAAATATCTTATTATAATTATCATAAGTAGCGAATATTTTATATTTTAAATTCACTAAACACCTCCCCTGAATAGCATAAAAAATCTTTGGGTCTATTTAGCTTTTGTCCTGCCCTATTTAGCTTTTGGATTCCTGCCCTTATTTACGCTATGCCACTTTTTTTTTCTTTGCCGTTTACCGGTCTAAAAATGCATCACATTAGTTATTTACTTCATGGATAATAAATAAATTAATTGATGATGACATCAGATGGGTAAATTTCAATTAATAATGATCAATGCAAAAGGAGTCAGAATTTCAAATAGCACAAACACAGAAAATTAAATCAAAAATTTATTATGATAAAACATCAAGGTAAATGAAAATAATATAATTACAGGATACATATAAATCATTTTATAAAATATACAATGTACAGTTCAAATTGTGAGTCTTGCATTGTTCACTTGTTCTAGTTTTTCTGTTAAGTTCATAACTTTGTTATTTGTTTTAATAAATAAACCATTATTAACTTAATGATATGATCTAGTTAATATTTGCTTAGAAATCTTGATCAGAATCCTCATCAAAACTGTCAATGTATGCGGATATTTCATTTAAATCTCCATGGTAATCATTGTCATTGTCAGATTCACACTCATCATGTCCCCACTAATCCAGTGTAGTAGATGTAGATCATCAAGGTAAATAATCTTATTATAATGGAGATTGTGGGTTTGTATGTCTGTAACCGAAACTATATTACTATTCAAGTAACAATTCCCTTTGTTATTTACATCACATTCTCCATGATTTTATTTTTTATTTAAACCTCAATTATTAATAAAATTGTTTTACATCATTAAGTCTGTTGACCATATCTACATATTAACAACATGCAATTGTATTTATATATACAACACAATAGCGGATTACAGTGTGAATGGGAAGGCTAATTTGCATATTGATATTAAAAATGTGATTTTAATAAATATGTGCTTAGTATTATTGATTTCTAATTGTTTGGTTTTATCTTATTGAATATGAACAAAAATCTCGGGGATAAATCTTAAAAGAAATCCATTAACAAGAAGAAATAACTGTAATATTATTCTTTTCTTCCTATTTTAACTAAATAGTTAAATTAGAAAAATTTACCAATGAAAGATGGGAGTAAGGAAAAATGATGGAAGAGTTAGTTTCAAAGCTGTTCTATTTTTCAATCATACCCCCTCTGTTCCAAATATTTTTATCTGAATTCTTATTCAGTTTCATTAGCCTTTCTAATTTAACATGATATTTTATTATATTAAAACTTAAATACTTGCACCCGGAGGGTGCATATATTTGCTAGTAATAATAATATAATTAGAGAATACATATAAATTATTTTATAAAATATATAATGTACAATTCAAATTGTGAATCTTGCATTCTTCACTGGTTCTAATTAGTTTTTATTCACAATTTGAACAGTACATTATATATGTTTAGTTCATATCTTTTCATTTTTCAAATAAAGATTTTTCCTTAATTTGCCTATTATTTGCTTAGAAATCTTTACCAGAATCATCATCATGACTATCAATGTCTGCTATCAATTTCATTTAAATAATAATGATCAAGGCAAAAAAATATCATAATTTCAAATAACACTAACTCAGTAAATTAAATTTAAAGTTTATTAGGATAAATCATAACGGTAAATGATGATACTTTAAATATACACTCCTACATTAGGGGCGCTGGTGGATGTAATCCGCAGGGTTCATTGGGAAGTTTTGGGTCTTCCAACATCAGACTTCCCTTGCCCTGCTGACCCTATCAGAGGTGATCAAACTCTGGTACAACCACCAACAATAGCCGCTAAAAGATGTTTGACAAATAATAATATAGTTAGAGAATACATATAAATTATTTTATAGAATATGTAATGTACAATTCAAATTGTGGGCATTGCATTCTTCATTGGTTCTAATTAGTTTTTATTATTGAGTTCATAATTTTTTTTTCAAATAATGATATTTACTTAATTCGCAATCACAATCACAACTATCAATGCCTGCTGATATTTCATTTAAATAATAATGATCAATGCAAAAAAATATCAAAATTTCAAATAACACTAACTCAGTAAATTAAATTAAAAGTTTATTAGTATAAATCATAAAGGTAAATAATAATAATTTAATTACAGGATACATATAAATTATTTTATAAAATATATAATGTACAGTTCAAATTGTGAATCTTGCATTCTTCACTGGTTCTAATTAATTTTTATTGTTGAGTTCATATCTTTCTTTTTTTTTTATAAATAAACAAATATAGACCTAATGATATGATATATGATTTGCTTAGAAATCTTTATTAGAATCCTCATCAAAACTGTCAGTGTCAGCTGATATTTCATTTAAATCTCCATGGTAACCATCATCATTATCATTATCAGATTCACACATCCCACCAGTTCTGGGAAATGTGGAGGACCCCTTCATCACCATTGCTCCCAGGTACATTTTGACCTTGAGTGGTAGTACCTGTTAGCATTCCATATATGGGTTAAATAGAAAAATGTGTTTATAAGAAAATTGAGTATCCATTAAAAATGAATTTATTTAAAAACATTTTTGGCATCAAATGACTCATCGTGGTTGATAATGCGTAAAACAAACTAAACCGAAGTGTCAGCTGATATTTCATTTAAATCTCTATTGTCAGATTCACACTCATGATGGAGACATCATGAGTGTGAATCTTAATATAAAAGCTGTAATGATAAAAAGATTGAAATCATTTAGAATATTCAGTGAGGAGGTAATATTGAAAATTTTCCATATTTTTGGGGAAAAAAAAATATTCTAAAATGGACATATTAAAATCTTTGTTTACAACTTTTCACAAATATTTCCAGTTCTGTAAAATGTAGATAAACATTTTTTTTTCTTCAATCTCATTTTCTTTCTAATGACATGGATATTTTGATAACATTATATTTTATGCAATATTTTTAACTTTTCTCTTCAAGAGAAAATTCCTGAAAATTTTACAAAAGTCAATAAATGGAGTTGCTTACTACAAATGATCCACCAAGTAATCTTTTCATAAATATGCTAAGTAATGAATATATAAGTAAAGATCTTCTTATATGAAATCATGTATAATGTAAGAAAATAATTCTTATTTTATATTTGTGAATATAATATTGAATACATCTAAACATTGAAATATATGATTTTTTTTACTATTTCTCTGAATGTTTGAGATGAGGCCTGAAGATTAGTATTATCTGCGTTATTCGGACTATTGTCCCCATCTTCATTGTTATTTGTACAACGTTTCGGACGATATACCCTAGTCTAGGTAAAAAAAAACTCATACATAAGTAAAATAGGTAAATATTCTAGCCAAATCAAGACATTAGGTTTATAAGTTCCCAAAATTCACACTCAATTGTCCAATTGGACACATGGCCCAGTGGATAAAGCAGTTAGGTTAAGACAGTTCTAAGTGACAGTTATCTCTGGAACCCGAGTTCAATCCTGAGTGAAAGCAGTTAGAAAAATAATTAATTAACACAACTCCTACCCCAGCTATGGTTGTTAGTGGAATGAGAACAGGATACCCCCATGGAATAAATAAAGGGTTAGGTTCAAAGTTCTGTGATGGCTCCCGAATACGACAAGAAAGTTCCCAAGTTTAAAAAGAAGGTTCCTGAGTCCGACAAGAAGTGCCTGAAAAAGGCCGGAGGGTATATCGGCCGAAACGTTGTACAAATAACAATGAAGATGGGGACAATAGTCCAAATAACGCTGATAATACTATAATTTTTTTTATAAACTAATATTATAATGTTTATTTTTTATCAACTACATTTCTATATAACTCTTCCTTCTTTTAACTAATATATGAATTTCCCGCATTTCTTTATCAATCTTTTATTTTTTTCTTTTAACTTATAGTTTTCTCTCGTTTTATTGATTACAGATTTTTAAATTTGAAAACAATATTTTCTTGGTGACTAAAGTTTTCAAAAAAAATGACATTAGAAGTCAACATAAGGGAACAAATATGGAAGAAAATAATATTTTTATGAAGTACAGAGTTGTTTCTATTCATGGGATTTAGATTAATGAAATATATGCAGATAAACACAGGTGAGAAATCTTTTTTTTTTTTTTTTTTAATCACTGATTCTTTTTCTTCTGATGTCAAATAGTTGTGAAAATATGCAAATGCACAAATTATCAGATTAATTATAATTATAAAAGGATGATGATAAATGTATTATCAATATTATTATTGTAAAAGGATGATAATATAATATGTTAATCAAATTATCAGATTAATTATAATTGTAAAAGGATTATGATAAATGTATTATCAATATTATTATTGTAAAAGGATGATAATATAATATGTTAATCAAATTATCAGATTAATTATAATTATAAAAGGATGATAATATAATATGTTAATCAAATTATCAGATTAATTATAATTATAAAAGGATGATGATAACTGTATTATCAATATTATCATTGTAAAAGGATGATAATATAATATGTTAATCAAATTATCAGATTAATTATAATTATAAAAGGATGATAATATAATATGTTAATCAAATTATCAGATTAATTATAATTATAAAAGGATGATGATAACTGTATTATCAATATTATAATTGTAAAAGGATGATAATATAATATGTTAATCAAATTATCAGATTAATTATAATTGTAAAAGGATTATGATAAATGTATTATCAATATTATTATTGTAAAAGGATGATAATATAATATGTTAATCAAATTATCAGATTAATTATAATTGTAAAAGGATTATGATAAATGTATTATCAATATTATTATTGTAAAAGGATGATAATATAATATGTTAATCAAATTATCAGATTAATTATAATTATAAAAGGATGATAATATAATATGTTAATCAAATTATCAGATTAATTATAATTATAAAAGGATGATGATAACTGTATTATCAATATTATCATTGTAAAAGGATGATAATATAATATGTTAATCAAATTGTCAGATTAATTATAATTATAAAAGGATGATAATATAATATGTTAATCAAATTATCAGATTAATTATAATTATAAAAGGATGATGATAGCTGTATTATCAATATTATCATTGTAAAAGGATGATAATATAATATGTTAATCAAATTATCAGATTAATTATAATTATAAAAGGATGATGATAGCTGTATTATCAATATTATCATTGTAAAAGGATGATAATATAATATGTTAATCAAATTATCAGATTAATTATAATTATAAAAGGATGATGATAACTGTATTATCAATATTATCATTGTAAAAGGATGATAATATATGTTAATCAAATTATCAGATTAATTATAATTATAAAAGGATGATGATAACTGTATTATCAATATTATCATTG
This sequence comes from Doryteuthis pealeii, assembly GCA_023376005.1. Taxonomy (NCBI): domain Eukaryota; kingdom Metazoa; phylum Mollusca; class Cephalopoda; order Myopsida; family Loliginidae; genus Doryteuthis; species Doryteuthis pealeii. The sequence continues at coordinate 55,598,272 of CM042177.1, forward strand.
TAAAAGGATGATAATATAATATGTTAATCAAATTATCAGATTAATTATAATTGTAAAAGGATGATGATAATTGTATTATCAATATTATCATTGTAAAAGGATGATAATATAATATGTTAATCAAATTATCAGATTAATTATAATTATAAAAGGATGATGATAGCTGTATTATCAATATTATCATTGTAAAAGGATGATAATATAATATGTTAATCAAATTATCAGATTAATTATAATTATAAAAGCATGATAACTGTATTATCAATATTATCATTGTAAAAGGATGATAATATAATATGTTAATCAAATTATCAGATTAATTATAATTATAAAAGGATGATGATAACTGTATTATCAATATTATAATTGTAAAAGGATGATAATATAATATGTTAATCAAATTATCAGATTAATTATAATTATAAAAGGATGATGATAGCTGTATTATCAATATTATCATTGTAAAAGGATGATAATATAATATGTTAATCAAATTATCAGATTAATTATAATTATAAAAGGATGATGATAGCTGTATTATCAATATTATCATTGTAAAAGGATGATAATATAATATGTTAATCAAATTATCAGATTAATTATAATTATAAAATGATGATAGCTGTATTATCAATATTATCATTGTAAAAGGATGATAATATAATATGTTAATCAAATTATCAGATTAATTATAATTATAAAAGGATGATGATAACTGTATTATCAATATTATCATTGTAAAAGGATGATAATATAATATGTTAATCAATTATCAGATTAATTATAATTATAAAGGATGATAATATAATATGTTAATCAAGATTAATTAATATTATAAAAGGATGATAATATAATATGTTAATCAAATTATCAGATTAATTATAATTATAAAAGGATGATAATATAATATGTTAATCAAATTATCAGATTAATTATAATTATAAAAGGATGATGATAACTGTATTATCAATATTATCATTGTAAAAGGATGATAATATAATATGTTAATCAAATTATCAGATTAATTATAATTGTAAAAGGATGATGATAATTGTATTATCAATATTATCATTGTAAAAGGATGATAATATAATATGTTAATCAAATTATCAGATTAATTATAATTATAAAAGGATGATGATAGCTGTATTATCAATATTATCATTGTAAAAGGATGATAATATAATATGTTAATCAAATTATCAGATTAATTATAATTATAAAAGCATGATAACTGTATTATCAATATTATCATTGTAAAAGGATGATAATATAATATGTTAATCAAATTATCAGATTAATTATAATTATAAAAGGATGATGATAACTGTATTATCAATATTATAATTGTAAAAGGATGATAATATAATATGTTAATCAAATTATCAGATTAATTATAATTATAAAAGGATGATGATAGCTGTATTATCAATATTATCATTGTAAAAGGATGATAATATAATATGTTAATCAAATTATCAGATTAATTATAATTATAAAAGGATGATGATAGCTGTATTATCAATATTATCATTGTAAAAGGATGATAATATAATATGTTAATCAAATTATCAGATTAATTATAATTATAAAAGGATGATGATAGCTGTATTATCAATATTATCATTGTAAAAGGATGATAATATAATATGTTAATCAAATTATCAGATTAATTATAATTATAAAAGGATGATGATAACTGTATTATCAATATTATCATTGTAAAAGGATGATAATATAATATGTTAATCAAATTATCAGATTAATTATAATTATAAAAGGATGATAATATAATATGTTAATCAAATTATCAGATTAATTATAATTATAAAAGGATGATAATATAATATGTTAATCAAATTATCAGATTAATTATAATTATAAAAGGATGATGATAACTGTATTATCAATATTATCATTGTAATTAATTAAAAAAACTGATGATGCCATCAGATGGTTAAATGTACAATAATAGTGATCGTTGCAAAAATAGTTACAATTTCAAATTACACAAACTCGGTAAATTAAATTAATTATATTTTTTATAATTTTTCTTTTCTGATGTCAAGGTGAAATGCTTACCATTAACAAAGGTTAATCCAGCACCCTATAAGGGTATAATGTAGTGTTCCCCATAGGAAGCAAAAATTGTTTGATTTCTTCAAGTTTCTATTCAGGACCATCATGCAAATAAGCAAGTCTTTATCTCTTTTATCTCTTTTACAATTAAGTTAATAAAAGGTTGATACATAATTTTCATCTCCAATATTTCTTTCTAACAGCACAAAAATGTTGAAAGCATTAACTTTCATGCAATATGTTTTTCTTCTTTATTCAAGGGTACATTTGTGGCACTTTCAAATAATTCAATCAATGGAGTTGCTTATTAAAACTGTTTCCACTAAGTAATATTTTCATATATCTGTAAATCAATGGATTTTCTTATATAAAATCCTATATGATCTAAGAAAATCTTTATTTTACAATTATAGAAATAATATTCAATAAATCTGAATATACTGAAATATATGAATTATAATTATATATATAATTATAAACTGCATTTCTTCATTAATCCTCTTTCTTTTAACTTATAGTTTTGTCTTTTTTATTGATTGCAGATTTTTAACCTGGAAAAAAAAATTTCCCTGAATTTGGAATTTGTATTTTCTTGAGGACCTGACATTTTAAAAAAAGTCACATTTGAAGCAACATAAGTGAACACATACTGGCAAAAACATATATTTGAGAAGTATGGAGTAGGTTTGCATCAGGGAAATTATATTCGTGGAGTAGATGTAAACACAAGAGAAAAATCATATTTCTGTTAAAACTCTGATCCTTTCTTTTCTGATATCCATTTTTTTTAATTATGCAAACACACACAAGAGATAAATCATTTTCATCTGAAGTGTGTGGCACTTTTTCACAAAAATCACATTTGCAGAAACATATGCAAACAGACAGAGGAAAAAAGCCACATTCTTGTAAGGTGTGTGGCTCTTCCTTTTCACGAAAATCCAATTTGTTGAATCATATACGAATACACACAGGAGAGAAGCCACATTCATGTGAATTGTGTAGCTCTTCCTTTTCACAAAAATCACATTTACAGAAACATATGCGAACACACACAGGAGAAAAGCCACATTCTTGTAAGGTGTGTGGCTCTTCCTTTTCACAAAAATCAAGTTTGGTGAGACATATGCAAACACACACAGGAGAGAAGTCCCATTCATGTGAAGTGTGTAGCTCTTCCTTTTCACAAAATTCAGATTTGGTGAGACATATTCGAATACACACAGGAGAGAAGCCACATTCTTGTGAAGTGTGTGGCTTTTCCTTTTCACAAAAACAACAATTGGTGACTCATATGCGAATACACACAGGAGAGAAGCCATATTCTTGTGAAGTGTGTAGCTCTTCGTTTACAGATAGATCTAGTTTAGTGAAGCACATACGAACGCATACAGGAGAGAAGCCACATTCTTGCCAAGTATGTGGCTCTTCCTTTTTACAAAAAGCACATTTGGTGAGACATCTGCAAACACACACACTTGTGTAGTTTGTGGTGTTTGCTTTTCACAAAAATCAGATTTGGGAAGGCATATGACAACACATACAGGAGAGGAGCCATATTCTTGTGAGGTATGTGGATTGTCCTTTACAGACAAATCGAATTTGTTGATCCATACAAGAACACACACTATTGACTCGTATGAGAACACATATGAGAAAAGCTACATTTTTTTCTCATAAATCAACTTTGAACATCCATATGCAAATACACACAGGAGAGAAGCCACATTCTTGTGAAGTGTGTATCTGTTCTTTTTAAAATTTGCTGGAGCATATTCAAACTTACACAAAAGAAAAGCCTTATTCTTGTGAAATGTGGGACTCATCCTTTTCCTATAAATCACATTTAGAGAAGCATATCCAAACACACACAGGGGAGAAGCCAAATTCTTGTGAAGTGTGTGGCTATTCCTTTTCCTGTTATTCACATTTATAGAAGCATATGTGAACACATACATGAGAGAAACCATATTCATGTGAATTATGTGGCTCTTCCTTTTTATAAAAATATATTTTGGTGACGCATATGCAAACACTCACAGGAGATAAGCCATATTCTTTTTTTGTGTGTGACTCTTCCTTTTCACAAAAATCAAATTTGGTGCAAACTCACCTAGGAGAGAAGCCATATTTTTGTGTCTGTTCCAATGTCTTTGCATTCGCTAATTCACACTGAAAAAAAATAACGTTCTCATGATGGACAAGTTTCTTTGAATTAACTTTATTTGTTTTATTCTACATAGCAAATAAAGTTTTAACAAACACTTTAAACTTGGATATGAACTTTACTTGTTTTATTGTACATAGTGAATAAAGTTTAAACAAACACTTTAAACTTGAATTTTATACATTCTTTTATTATTTGTGATAAATACATATAATTACATATTGCTCTCAACTACACCCTAAAATGACCACACAAACTGTAACACCACAACTAAAGTACCCTAAAATTTATCCATAGCCAAAGGGAGAAAAATTAATGCATTTCCCAAAAGTATTGTCGCTAAGCAAAATATAGCCTCCCCGTGATTTGAACTGAAGGCATGTGACAATAATCATTATATGAATGTGGTTTAATCAAGAGCATTTTAATATTGTGTATGCATTGCATGTATTAATCTTTGTATTTATTGTGTGTATGTATTGTGTTTAAATGGAGTACAGCTGGTTTGAATTCAGAGTTCTCCTTCTTGTACACTGGTTGCCTTACGCTGGGTTTTTCATCAGAGAGAGAGATGAATTACAAATACATTGGCAAAAGAATAATGTAAGGCAGATATATCATTTTATAAATCAATTTTATTAATTTTCCATAATTAGGCAGGACAATAAGTGGACGCTAACGGGCTGAGAGAATATGTTCATTTAGATATGATATTCTATCATGGCTGACTTCAGATTTAGGTCGGAAAATTAAAACGGAAAGGTTTTTGGTGGTCCCCGATGACAGTTTAACTACATTCTTTGAATTAATATTTTGAGAATTGGGTTACAGTTTAGGGGGATTAAGGTTGTTTTTAATTATGTATTGCTTAAAAAAACAACAAAAAACAAATTACTATACATTTAACGTTGAAAAATATTTTTTAAACTAAGTTCGATTGAAATTATACATTGCAATACTAACACAAACAACTGTCTCAATGATAGATTCAATAATTAATTTCACTGATTAATTAAATGTATAGTAATTTGTTTTTTTGTTTTTTTTTAAGAAATACGTAATTAAAAATAACCTTAATCCCTAAAACCGTAACCCAATTAACAAAATGTTAATTCATAGACTGTTGTCTTTTTATCATGTGGGTGCTAGAAGGCGGTGACTGAGGGTCTACATGTCCAGGGAATAACGTTAAACTCTATCTGATGGTGAGGTTCCAGTTTTGGAGGTTTGGGGAATGTGGAGCACCCCTTCATCACCATTGCTCCCTGGTCCACTCTGACCCGGAGTGGTAGTGCCTGTTAGGGTCCCATCTATGGGTTAAATAGAAAAACATGAGTTGATAAAAAAATTGTATTATCCATTAAGAATTGATTTATTTCAAAACTTTATCGGCATTAAATGACCCACTGAGGTTGATATGCCGTAGAACCAAACCAAACCAACTCAAACCGATTAAAAATTGATTACCCAATTAAAAATTGACCATGTATTTGATTCTGGCAGAGTGTATAATCAAATACATATCTTCAATTGATTAAAAAACGAAAAAAATCTTGATACACTTATTTAAAAGACACTTATTGGACCACAAGTAAAATATTTGCTTGATGTCAATCCTCAGCAGAAGAATCATGAATCACATGTTAGTATATAAAATCAACTCATTCATTGAATTACTACCATCAATTTATTTGGGTTTTACAACATTTTCCATCTACATGTGATTTCTGGTCTAAAATTTCTATTCAATGGATGGAACTATGGATGAAATTAAAAAGAGAATGAGGCGTGTCAGCTGATGACGATCCCGAAAGAGGAGATCAAACAGTGGAACAAGTGTGTGAGTGACAGAAAGGGAAGAGAGTTCGATTTCGAATGATATACTATTATATTTCCGACTGGTTTTTCTTTCGTTGTTTCTGACAACATAGTTCAGATGTTAAATAGAGTAATTTACTACTCGACGCGAAAATTATTTAGAGACAAGAAATAGTAACATTATCTCTCCCCCTCTCTCTCTCTCTCTCTCTTGTGTGTCTGTCTGTCTGTCTGTGTGTATTTGAATTTTTAATCTTTCCTCTCTAAGGTAACAGCGCATTTCTCCCTTCAATCATATCATTTAGCGGGCATGTCATGTAAGTTATTAATCACTTAATCTTGTCTCATTAACATTTGAGTTATCGAAGGCAAATATCAATACTACTCATTAATAATGCATTACACACACACACATACACACACACACACACACACACACATATATATATATATATATATATATATATATATGTAGAATTAAACAAAAGACACATCTCCTGTTTAACAATTTTATTTTTGATCTTTTCGAGTTTTCTGGCCAACTTTTTAATGTTTGGGTGGAATTTGTGGATAAAGTTCAGGTCCCAAGTACTTTCGGCACTTCGAAGTGCCATCATCAGGGGTGATGTGTTCCAGTTTTTTAAAAATTAAATTAATGTGGAGGCTGGAAGGAGAAGAATTGATGAGAACGGTGTTATAGGCATTTTAAAATGTGTGTACTGCATTGGAAATAATTTTGTTTAAGGATGGTTTGTATTGTTTTATGTATAGAGCTTCTAGTATTTGGAGTTTTTGTTTATTTTTTTCTTTGTACAGAATGTGTGTATTTTCTGTTAGAATAAATACTAGAAGCTTTATACATAAAACAATACAAACCATCCTGAACTTTGGGGGACTTATCCACGAATTCCACCCAAATATTAAAAAGTTGGCCAGAAAACTCGAAAAGATCAAAAATAAAATTGTTAAACAGATGTGTCTTTTGTTTAATTCTACATGTATAAATGAAAGAATGCTGCCCAAATACACACACACACACACACACACATACATATATATATGTGAGAAGTAAACAAACAAGCAATGTGTTTGATATGGCTTTTTTTTAGCCGACAATTTTTGGGAGAATTTGTGCTTAATTGAAGTCGTACATAATTTTGAAAATTAATTAATTAATAATTAATGAATTAGGCGGGCATACCTATTCAAATGTAAAGCTAAACAAATTGAGAAAAATCAATCTCTGAAATGTACATACAGATTGATTTTTCTCGATTTGTTTAGCCTTACATTTGAATAGGAATGCTCGCATAATTCATCAATTATTAATTAATTATTTTCAAAATTAGGTACGACTTCAATTAAGCACATATTCTCCCATATATATATATATATATATATATATATTTACACAGTCCCATACTCACACAGTAAAAGAGAATATTTGACGTCATATTTCAAACCGTTTACTTTTTTCAAACCTCAAATTTTAAACAGACTGAATAACAAGGACTACCACTCGCTTTTCTCGTTATTCTGTGATACAAATTTCTTATTACCTTCCATATACCAACAAATGCCCTGAAGATGATCTAATTAAAAGATCGAAACACTGCAGCGTCGGCCAATAAACTCACCACTTAACCCATTTAAACCTGTTTTTTTTCATTTTTTCTTTATATATATATATGTGTGTGTGTGTGTGTGTGTGTATGTATATAGTGGTAACACCTTTATTTTTGTTTCAACTTAACAGGTAAATTTTGATTGTAAACAACTTATTCTCTTTATTATAAGCAGCTGGACACATGAAAAATCCCCTGCTAGTTGATATACGTCTGCACTTTTATACCTTTGTATCTCCATGATTCTCTACTCCTACCCCCTCCAATAATTTTTACCCTTATATTTCCTAAAAATTCTTAAATAATTTTAAATAACTCACTGCGCCATTTTCTTTTACTTTTCAGTTTATTTATTTCACATCTTAGATAAATCGTTGTAGATTTCTCTTTCTATATAATATAGTCGTCGGGGCGGCCTAATGTCGGTATCAACCAAGGAGTCTATCCCCTTTTCACTAGCACTAGACCAAGGAGATTATTTTAGCGTCTGAGGTGGAGCGTTCTACCATCAGCTCCTTACTTTACCGCCCAAATCCCTGTGCTACTCATACGCTGAGTTGGCGAGGGTCGGTATCGAACCAGGAATCTTGTGATTCCAAGCCGAACACTCTACCGACTGAGCTAATTAGCCGAAAATCCGTTTTTGATAAAATGAAAATAATTTACCAGAAAATAGGGACCGGCAAAATGAGCCTAAAATGCGTTTTTGACAAAATGACTTTAGCCCCCCCGCTCTACAGAAAATAATTTACCAAAAATTATCGAATTTTAATGAAATTTTCAGTGTTTATTTTTCAAAGAATGATCTTTATAATCGATTATTTATTTTATTTTAAAACTTTCTCATTTTTTTCAGGTAACTTAATTTTGACCCCCCCACCCTTATGTTGAGGTCGTAACATTTTTGCAAGTTGGTCATTTTCTGTACTAATTACAGTAGAAATAAAGAGATAAAAGACCGAAGTTACGAATAAAAACAAAAAAAAATTTACGGTGACTTTTCTATGAGAAAATAAGTACCGAAAATTGAAAAATAAAATGTAAAAGAATAATAAATAATTAATTTTTTGGAGATTTCTTTTTTACTCATTTCGATAATTATTTAATTGGCTATTATCTCATAAAAGAAAAAAATATACATCGATATTTTTTCTGCTTAAAAGGGGGGGGGGGCGTTTTCAAAAGAGTTTTTCTTCAAAACTTATTACTTTCGTAAAAAAAAAAATAAGGTTTGCATTAAATAGATATCTATTTCTAGAATCTAAAAATATAACATTTTAAACTGAACATCAGGCTTTTCATATTTTAAATGAATTTTATATATTCATTTTTCATAGCAAAAATACTAAATTAAAGTTTTGAAATAAAATAACTGATGCATTATAAAATTAATTAATTGATAAATCAATACTGAAAATTTCATAAAAATCGGATAATTACCTGATTTTTTTTGGGGGTGTTTGTTTTTTTTTTTTTTTGTTTTTTTTTTTTCAATCGCGAATGTTATATTAAAATTGTAAACAAGCGCCTAAAACCATTGAAAAAGAGACAGAATGGTGGATCGCGTCGAAATTGACCAAAACAAATCGTTTTAAATCTATCAAAAATAAACTGCATATGTAATGATATTTTTCTTTTTTTAATGATGGTCATTATGTTACTACTTATCGATTTAGACAAAAGTTTGACCTTAAATAATAGATTTAATTAATTTTGATACGTTTTTAAAAACGTAACAAACGATTTTTTGGGCCACCCTAATATAACAATTTCCGACTCTTATTGCCTAAGGGTTCGTGACGTTGTTGATGTATGTATCAGATGCATTATAAAATTCATTAATTGATAAATCAATACTGAAAATTTCATTAAAATCGGATAATTACCTGATTTTTGGTAAAAATTTTTGCAATCGCGAATGTTACATTAAATTTGTAAACAAGCCAATGCAACCATTGAAAACAATTTCCGACTCTTATTGCCGAAGGGTTCGTGACGTTGTTGATGTTCTCTCACTGTTACATGATTTCTTTCTTACATTCTTTTCTTCTTTCTTTCCTGCTTATATTGTTCGTTTTAATGGAATATTCCATTATTTATCTGAGGTAACGACAGGGCGTGATTATCGGAAATCTGATAGAGAATTATCTTCCCCTGTTGCTAGAGGGCGAATCACCAACAGGAGGTTGGCGCCAAATCCAAACCATTTCACTTATCACAGAACAATTACCGAGGAGAGACGTGAAAATGAGCGCCTCCAGCCACCTCGCCCATAACCAACATACTTTCTAAGGCATTGTATCAGCATACTACAGAAGGCTGTCACAATAGCATACTACAGAAGGCTGAAGAACGAGAACCGACCTGACGAAGCGTTTAAACAACATTCAAACCAGCGAGTCGAGCTGAATAGTCACCTTAAAAAGAGCCACTTCTCCAACGAACAGTATTTAACCTCACGGATAAGTCTGTAGCAAATGCCAATACAATTTGCAACAAATTCTTGTATTATTTGTCAATACATGTATTAAATTTCCATTGTGTCTTTGTCTTCTTTCGTCTGAACAATTTGCCTACAACTGGGAGATTTAAGAGGCTCCCCCCTTTTAAACCTGTAATTCCTCTTATGATACACGGAGGTACAAGCATATTGATATTTTCCCTGTCCATGGGATTTCGCTTCTAAAATTCATATTTAATTGATTAAACTCTGGACAAAATTAAAGAAAAAAGAGGCGTGTCAGATAATATTTGCGTGACCCGAGTAAATTACACGGTGTTGGGACTATCTTCCGATTTGCCTGGAAGAGTTATCTTCCCGCTGGTTGTCGCTTGTTCTCCCCATGGTATTTAAGCGCCTGGTTCAAACGCCTCTTCCTCTCTTAGCTACATCTTCTCGGCTGAACCACATGGGTTAGACATTTTGTGACTACACCCTACCCTCGTGGGGCCTCTGGTCCCCACGAGGGGACTAATTTAGTAAGTGATTTTGTATGTAACGGACTCCCCAGTCCTTTTATCTCCACTCTTTATGCTATGTACATGTATGTTATTATTTTCTGTATCTTGTGCTGTTATCCTGTTGTTTTGTCCCACAAACGTGTCGGTGTTTGTTATGTTTCAACAAGTTATAACCTTGTTATAACCTTGAACCTTACAACGGTATTGCCAATATTGAAAATAACCGCCAAAACAGTCATGCTTTCTTGATATCTGTTTCTCCTGTTTTCAAGTCAGTCTTTGTAGCTGCCGCTAAAAACTGACCAGTTTAATTATGTTTTATTTTTATATGAATATTTTTTGTTTGTATAAATTAACTACCACCAAGAGTATTAAATTTAGGGTAGTTCAAGAGTTAACTTCATTTGGTGCGGATCAATTAATTACATCAGTAAGAATTGTCATGCCTTCACTTTATCCAGACCGGGGCAGCCGTTACAGTCTTTTCTGTATTCTTCTGATGCGACCATGATTCAGGGTCTTACAATTTCAACCTAGATTTCACTGATTTTAATTGAGAATAATATATTTTGTGACATTTATTATTTTTAAGTATATGAAGAAGAAATGTTGAAATACAGGAGGAAAATACTTTTTTCTTTAAATTTCAATAAATTGAAATGTTAAAATAAAGGAGATCATTTTTTTTCTTTAAATTTCAATCAATCGAAATTTTAAAATACAGGATGGATTTTTTTTTCTTTAAATAAAGGTGAGAAATCCTTATATATCGTATATCTGTGTTGGTTGGGGAGAAGGAGATCAGGTTATTGAAAATGGATCATTTTTTTCTGTGACAGGAGAGACATTTGAATTATTAATGATCAGAATCCTTTAAGAATGTAAATATATTCCTGAAATTCAATGTACCAAATGGTTTAAGACAAATCAGCTATTCATAGCACATCTGAAGGTCATTAATTATGGTGGGGGTGAGTAGGATGGTCTCTTTACCCAGGGACGAAGCACTTTAGTATATTAAGTGAAGAATATAGCAACTTCTCCACTGTGACTTACCAACGATTTGTAACGCTCGCTGTTGTCATTTTGAATTTCAAACATTTAATATCTTTGAAGAGTTCCTGACACTCATTCCAGATATTTATTAGAAGAAAGTTCTGTTCTAAAAACAAAAACAAAAAAAAGAAGAATTCAATATGGCCGCTGGCGGGACGATTCTTCTGCGCATTCTGTTGCTTCAGTCACTTGTGCTGGGAGCTTTATGCTGTACCTGCAATTACACCATTCCACAAGAACAATTCTGCACCCACGAATTTGGTAAGTAAATACGATTATTTCATCTACATATGTATTCTTTATTGTATCTATTAAGATGTAGCAAGCTGGGTGTTGTATATATTTTATATAGGTTTACACAACTTACTAACCTTTAAACAAAACTCAACACAATGAAAGAAATCAACGGAGTCGTATTAAAATAACAATCTGTATTAAAATAGAATTACAGACATGTATAATAGCATACCGGGCGTAGTCCTTTCTTTTATATTGTGGTATTAATAGTTCATATTTTATCTTGTTTTTCTTTGCTGATACTGGAGCTGATCTGTTGCGTGACTACTTGTCTTGTCATTTTCTGAACTACTGCAATATTCCCGCTTTTGCTTTTTGGCGCTTGATTTTTGAATCCAGCGTTTGTTGTTTTCCGTTGCTGCATTTTTGGGATTCTTACTCCCCCTTTTTAATATAATCGGCAACTGCCATTTTATTAACCATTACAAAGATAACAAGGTTCCATGGTGATGACCAACTCCTCTGCATAGGACCATGTAAAGCAAAATCTTTCTAGACATAAGATAACCCTAGATACGTTGACATGCCGTTAAAATCAATCAATTAATCAATCTCTCCAACCCGTTTTCGGGACGTGGGTCCGGTGTGCTTCTGCCACTGGACCGGTCGTGTTAAATTAATAGCGTCGATCCCAGGGAGCTATCCCCCAGGCAATACCTTCTCCCTTGATTTAAAGTGGCAGGGCTGGGTTTATTGCCCAGCGCCTGAGGCGCCCCCTTGAGGGGGAATGCCGACAGGATCGACGCAATTTTTTCCACCTGCCACCCATGAGTTTCGGCTTGTGGGAGGTCCCACGTTAATAGGCCGCCCTGTCGGCTGCGGCGTTAGAATGCACCGACTGCACCTCTGCAGAGGGGTAAGACTCCCCCAATGGGGCCACCTGTTGGCCGTGGGTGGCGACCCGTGATGCTTAAGGATAGAACCCAGGTGGATGAGCAGTTCATGATATGCAATACTCCACTTTGGCCCTATCTTGGGCTAGACAGGCGGTCGGAGAGGCCCCCTCCGATCAATCGGCTGGTCACATCAAGCCATAGCAACTATAGGATTTTCCCAACCCTATTGCCCTTATAGCAAGCCCCAACCCCTTTTTATCATATGGGTGATAGAAGGAGGTGACTGAGGGTCTACATGTCCTGGGAATGACGTTAAACTCTATATGATGGTGAGGTTCCAGTTTTGGAGGTTTGGGGAATGTGGAGCACCCCATTCATCACCATTCCTCCCTGGTCCACTCTGACCCGGAGTGGTAGTGCCTGTTAGGGTCATATCTATGGATTAAATAGAAAGATGTATTTATAAACAAAATTGTATTATCCATTAAGAATTGATTTATTTCAAAACTTTATCGGCATTAAATGACCCACTGAGGTTGATATGCCGTAAAACAAAACAAACCAAACTAAACGTTAATAGGGCCTTGTGCTTAACCCGTACAAGTGGGGTACGAGGAAAATATCCAGTTAATCAATCTCTCCAAACAACCCGGCTAGCGTATACAACTGGGATTAATCCGTATACGTCAGGTTGTACAGAGTTACACGGTACGAAGCGCATAGCGAAATGGACTCAGCGGTTTTCGTTTCACTTGATACTAATGATCTCGGAGAATATATAAATCTATCTGATCTCCCTCACCGTAAATAATCTCAGTAATTGAAAATTGAGACTCCAAACTTTCAGAATGTTTTAAGTTTTCTCAATGATTCTGGCTGATTATAAAATAGTATTATATGTTTGGCCACGGTCTCTAGGAGTAAAGTTGAAACCTTTGTTTGCCTCTCTTCGATAACAGAAATAAAAGTTTGTAACTAATAAGACTGCAGTTAATGCTGTTATGAAGGAAGGGTACAAGGCGAATATATGTGTATATTCGGGTTAATAATTTATTGGTTGCAAATATAAGAGGTTGACTTAAGTGTACAAAATGTATTTTAGGGAAAAGTGTTCAAGGTGTATGTGAGAGTTCGTAAATGGTTGCCAGAGACATTCGCTTGGCGGGGATATATATTTGTTATACAAGTATTAGGTAACTTATCTTGTGTTGTATTTGCAGCTTCTGGTCTCTGCCTGTAGAATTCTGTTCTGGTATCTGGTCTTATCCCTGTGGGTACCATAGACTAAAGATCAAGCTGACCCCAATTCGGCCGCTACAAAAAATAGCTCTGTTCTCAAGATTTTTAGGGCTCTAGCACCTGGCGTCTGATACTCAGGAACTGATAGGGGCAGATAACCCAAATTTTTTATATCGACCCCATGAAATAAGGGTTGAGAGTCAAACATTATTCCAGTGATGAGGAAGTGAAATCTATAGTGAAGAACTGGCTCAAAGGACAGTCAACAGAATTTTACGGGGCAAGGAGACATGCTCTCATTCAAAGATGGAACATTGCCAATGAGAAAAACGATGGAAAAGTAGGGATGTGATCCACAGTGGACCAACTTCATTTTGATGTATAATACATGTTCCTGTGTTGGTAATTATACCTATCCTAAACAAAATGGTATTACATTTTGACTCATCCTCGTATATAAATTATGCAAACGGTAAGGGCGTCTCATTGTGGTATAATGGTTAGCAAGTCAGACTTGCTACTGAATAGTAAGTTCGATCCACGGTGGTTGGATAAATTCCTTGGCGTCCCATCGGGGTGTAATGATTAGCAAGCTACACTAGCTACTGAATAGTGAGTTCGATCCTCGCTGGATGCCCCATACTTGCTACCAAGTGTCACATCATATCCATGTCGAAAGGATTGGAAGAAAAACTTGGGTGTCCCATCAGGGTGTAATGGTTAGCAAACTAGAATCGCTACTGATTAGTGAGTTCGATCCTCGGTTATTGGATAAATAATTAGGCGTTCCATCGTGGTGTAAGGTTTAGTAAGCTAGACTCTCTATTGTATGGTGAGTTCGATCCTCGCTGGATATCTTATAATTGCGACCTTGTGTTACATTCTGCAAAATGTTTATGCTGACCTATGGCAAACGGGTTGGGCTTATTGAACTCATGACAAACCCTTACCCCTTTTATAATATATTTGCTAGAAGACGATGGCTGAGGGTCGTCATGTCTTTGGTATGACGTTAAACTATATCTGATTGTAAGGTTCCCCTTCTAGGTGTCTGGGGAATGGGGAGCGGTGTGGTAGTACTTGTTAGGTTTAATCTATGGATTAAATAGTAAAAATATGTTTAAAACAAACTGAAGAATGAATAAAACAAAAAGGTATTTGGCATAAAATGACCAAATGCGTTGGTATGCCGTAAAACTCAACCAACCAACCAACGGGTTGGGAAAATATCTGGGTGTCCCATCATGGTGTAATGGTTAGCAAACTAGACTCGCTATTGAATAGTGAGTTTTATCCTCGGTAACTGGATAAATATCTAGGCGTCCCATCATAGTGTAAAGGTTAGTAAACTAGACTCGCTACTGAATAGTGAGTTCGATCCTCGCCAGATACCCCACACTGGCGACCTTGTGTAACATCCTATCCAAGGCGAACGAGTCGAGAAAATACCTGGATGTTCGATAGTAGCGTAACAGTTAACAAGCTAGACTCTCTACTGAATAGTGAGTTCGATCCTCGCTGAATACCCCACACTGCCGACCTTGTGACCTATCCATATGGTAGGGATGTGCAATTTCTCGCTGGCTCTAAAAAGGGTGATCACAGGAAATTCTTCTAAAAATCATATAAAATAAACTAACAATCCGATTTTAATAAAACTTTCGGTATATGAAATAATAAAAGACGAACTTTTATTGTAAATAAATGCTTACTAAATTTAAAAGGCTAATAATTTTTTTTCGTTAGTTTTTGTTTCGCGCATTGATCCCCCGTACAAAGATCTTAGTAATTTTTTTTTTGTACATAAATAAATTTTATATTTTTGGAAAGACAATTTAATGACGGAACATATGTAAAAAAAAGATAATTCGCTACTAAATCGGTTTTGGTAATAGGGCATCTTAAACATTGAAACTTAAAATCTCGTAAATAAGAAAAATATGTATTTATTTTTTTTAATTGTTAGATTATTTTAAAAAGAATTTTATATTAAAAGTTCCTATTGTCGACATTTTTATTTTATTTTTCAGGGATTTTTAAGAATTTATAAAATGTAAAATAAATACTTTTGTTTTATGTACAGCAAAATCGTATTTATTTAATCAAAGAAAATATTGTATAAAAAAATATCTTGCTAAATATAATGACATAATATATGTCGGTTTTTATTTTATACATTTTTGAAAATAATGTTTGAATTAAAAATTGTCGTCATTCTTATTACGGATGGATCTAAGAGAAATAAAAACTCTGAGTTTTGGGGAAAACTGTTGTTGTTATTGTTATCACTGATGTGTTCTGTGTACATAAGTTAATTGGTTAAAATCCGTGACGCTTGTATAATTATACTCTGTAAAACTCAAACAGTGTTTGAAGAAATTTATTATTTTATTTGGAAACAAATAATTCTCCCGTTTATATCCAGAAAGCAGATATTACCATTCAGTTAAAATTCTATTATTAAAATTTTATTATAAATAATTTCTAACATTCTAATTTTGATTTTCCCAACTCTCTTTTTCAATGATATTAAGAGTTAAATCGTGAGGCATCAAGGAAATGCTAAATTAGTAATTTGTTTTTGCTTCAGAAAAGAAATTATTATACGTATAATCCTCCATACTAAGAAATAGTGCACATGTCAAAATGCGATAACTGTCAACAAATATTAAGAATTTACGGGAATTTACTTTTAAATGCAAAAATGTAGGTTTTATGTAAGAGAAATTTGTTTTTTCTTTTTTATAACACATAAACTTGGAATTGTTCTTTATATTAAACGTAAAAGAAAACATTAAAAAGTTAATTTTCCATTTTTATTGACGTTTTAAAATATTTTTAACAATTATGGGGACATTTTGAAAGCTCGCAGTTTGCCCGTGGTCTGCACATGCCTACCATATGGTATAGTTGTTAGAAAGTAAATCTCGCATATCCATTACAACCGAATAGTGAATTCGATCCCCGCTGGATGCCCCATACATTGACTTTGTGTCACACCTTACCTATGGCTGTTGAGGTTGGATATTCATCAGAGTGTTGCATAATGGAAATAATGCGTGGAATAACAGAATTGACAACAGGTAAAAGTTAAGGTGAGGAGATGGACACACAAGGTAAAATAGAGAATGTCAGGAGACGTTAACACACGAGGTAAATTCAACAAGGGTTTATTACGAACTGATTAATTTTACAATAAAGCGGAAATAACTTGGGTGGAGTCCTGCTGATGTCACATCAAATATATTTAATAGAAATATAAGCTTATAAAAAACTTAACAATGGCAAATTGCTTAGGTAAATACCTGAGTGTCCCATTGTAGTGTAGTGGTTAGCAAGCTAATCTCGCATATCCATTGTTGAGGTTTGGTAAGTAGCAGAGGAGTGCATAGTGAAAATAATGCGTGAAATAATAATAGAATTTACAATAGGTAAAAGTATAAGGTGAGGAGCTGGTCACACAGGATAGGATAAGTCAGCAGAGGTTAACCCACGAGGTGAATTCAACAAGGATTTATTACGAACTGATTCAATTTCTTACAAGGGTTAACAAACGCGGGAATAAACCTTTGGGCGGAAGTGGGCGGAGTCTGAGCTCCTGCTGGTGTCACATCAAATATATTTATAGAAATATAAGCTTATAAAAAAAAAACTTAACATCCATTACTACCGAATAGTGAATTCGATCCCTGCTGGATGTCCAATACTTGCGACCTTGTGTCATATCCTATCCGGAACGATTGGGTTGGGTAAATAACTTTTATTGCCAAATATTGGGGTTAAATTTTTCTTTTTCTGTTTTAATTATTCAACTATTTTTCTTTTTCAGTAATGAAGGCTCGTATAACAGATATAACAGCGACGCCTGACAACACTACATATGTAATAGATATTTTAGATTTATTCAGGGTAAGATGTTTTCTTCCATCTTGAATTTGGAATTAACATTTTAGGTTAAACATTTTCACTTTTAATTTCCAATGCATTTTTATAGTAAAATTATTTCCTGTTTATTTTTGTTGAGGTTGAATATTCAGAGTGCATAATGGAAATAATGCGTGAAAAAACAGAATTTACAATAGGTAAAAGTTAAGGTGAGGAGATGGACACACACGACGTAAATTCAACAAAGATTTATTACGAACTGATTAGTTTTTACAAGAAAGGTTAAAAGAAGCGGGAACAAATCTTGGGCGGAAGTGGGTGGAGTTTGAGCTCCTGTTGATGTCACATTAAATATATTTATTAATAGAAATATGAGCTTATAAAAATATCCAAAAATTTTATAATGAAATCATTTATTTTCCTCTGAATTTTTTAGATAAGACTTGATCATTAATATTATTTGTATTATTCGGACTATTTTCCTCATCTTTATTATTATCTGTACAACATTTCGGCCTATGTAACCTCCGGCCTTCTTTAGTTATTTGTTGTCGGACTCGGGAACCTGCGACACAGAAAAGTTATAAGGCAATTATATTGTATATAATTGGGTTGATATTTATTGGGTGCAATATGAAGATGTGTGTTAAGTTTACAAAATGTTTTTTCATGGAAAAGTGTTCAAAGTGTATGTGAGAGTTCGTAAGTTGCCAGAGACGTTCGCTCGGCGGAAATATCATGTTATATTGTATTAGACAAGGTAACTTATCTCGTGTTGAAGTGTTTCAGCAAATGTCCAGTAGTAGGTCTTTAAGGCCGCTGCTAGTATTGTCAGCCTGTCGAATTCCTCGGGTGCCTTTCATGTGTGCTTGTCTGTTCGTTGAATGTGTCTGGTCTTACCCCTGTGGGTGCCAAGACTAAGTGATGTTGACCTTAATTCGACCGCCGCTAAAACCGGTCCGACTTCTGTGCCTGCTGATCTGTTCTGCTGATTTTTAGGGTAAGTGTATTTACGGATTCGAAGGAGCCCTTATTTCTCCGTATGGTATTTGCTACCAGACTTATCTGTGGAGGAATTTCTTGTAGTACTGGTGATAACACGGTTTTCTTCTTGTCGGTGGGAAATGTAAATAAGACGCTTCGTCTCGGTATTTGTTCTTCCTTTAGTCAGTGTGCAGTCGTATCAGCCTTTCTGCAGTATGCTGATACAATGCCTTAGATGGAATCTGGTTGTAAGGTTCTGAGATAAGTGGACCCCGTTTTGGGGCTTGGTAATGAGAGCTTGGTGTCTTATGTCTCTTCTCCAGTACTGCTTTGCAATAAGTAAGCCCTGTTTTGGGGCTAAGTGAGAGAACGTTAGTTTTTACGTCTCTCTCCAGTAACGGTTCCCTGATAAGTGGAGTTTTGGTATTTGGCGCCAACATACGATGTTGGCATTCGCCCTCTGGCGGCAGGGGGAGATAATTAGCAATGGAATTTCCAATAAGGGCTCTAGACCCTGACGTCTGATTCTCAGGAACTAATAGGGGCAGATAACCCAAATTTCTGATACCATACATTTTATAGTAAAATTATATTCCAATGAATTTTTCGATATTTCCTTTTGCAAACACTCACCGACATCACGGAAATATACTCACTGGTGTCATCTATGTTTTGTCAGAATTCATTAAAAAGTTACAGTTCTGTAAATGATGGAAGTGTAATTACTCTAAAATGATTTAAATTATTGTAAGGAGTAAAAGAAAATGCCTTTTTTCTTTAAATTGTAATGAAGTTATATTTTCATTTTTCTTTTTTTGTCAGGGACGTTATGTAAAGCTAAGATATATAAACGGTCGTTATTTGCATATGTATATGCCACGTCATTGCGGCTTTGATTCTATGCAGACGGGAGATGTATACGCCATTTTCGGTAAGTAGCAAATAATGATGAACAAGGGATAGGTAGCCTATTCATTCTGTAATGAAGTGTAATATTTTAATATTATTATTAACTTGTAATTCGTTAGAAGTAACCTGTAGTTTGATTGACAGCTTTTAACCCCATGTTGACCTATTGTGTTTTATTCTCATTACATTTTAATAGTAAAATCCGTCGGAAAAGCTAAAGTAGGTTAGAGTTGAAGTGATCGGTCGTTACAAATGAGGTCCGCATATTTCCTTTCTTATCGGTGGAATGTTGGGTGTTGGGGAAATTAAAAGGCTTCAATTTTTAAAATGAGTGTTTGTGTTACTTAATAAAAAAGGAATGGACGTATAGATACAACAAGCAAAGAACAAACCAAGACAACCCCGAGCTAACCCCAAAAGGCAGAAAACCAGAGATGTCATCCAGCAGGATAGCAAGTAAAATGATAATAGTTAAGAAGGTCTATTTAATAATAAGGTACCGTATATAATCGTGTATCAGGAGAATTTACGAGACCTAAATTTCAAATTGATTTGATAGAAGAATGATAAAATCATTTCCAATGTTTGATTCTTTTACAGGAGAAATTATTTCCAATTTAATTTTTGTACTAAAAATAATTTCCAATGCATTTTTATAGTAAAAATAATTTCCAATGCATTTTTATAGTAAAAATAATTTCCATTGTATTTTTATAGTAAAAATCATTTCCATTGCATTTTCATTGACGAAATTATTTCCAATTTAATTTTTGTAGTAAAAATAATTTCCAATGCATTTTATAGTAAAAATAATTTCCATTGTATTTTTATAGTAAAAATCATTTCCATTGCATTTTCATTGACGAAATTATTTCCAATTTAATTTTTGTAGTAAAAATAATTTCCAATGCATTTTATAGTAAAAATAATTTCCATTGTATTTTTATAGTAAAAATCATTTCCATTGCATTTTCATTGACGAAATTATTTCCAATTTAATTTTTGTAGTAAAAATAATTTCCAATGCATTTTATAGTAAAAATACTTTCCATTGTATTTTTATAGTAACAATCATTTCCATTGCATTTTCATTGACGAAATTATTTCCAGTTTAATTTTTGTAGTAAAAATCATTTCCATTGCATTTTCATTGACGAAATTATTTCCAATTTAATTTTTGTAGTAAAAATCATTTCCATTGCATTTTCATTGACGAAATTATTTCCAATTTAATTTTGTATTAAAAATAATTTCCAATGCATTTTTATAGTAAAAATCATTTCCATTGCATTTTCATTGACGAAATTATTTCCAATTTAATTTTTGTAGTAAAAATAATTTCCAATGCATTTTTATAGTAAAAATTATTTCCATTGCATTTTCATTGACGAAATTATTTCCAATTTAATTTTTGTAGTAAAAATAATTTCCAATGCATTTTTATAGTAAAAATAATGTCCAATGCATTTTTATAGTAATAATCATTTACATTGCATTTTCATTGACGAAATTATTTCCAATCTATTTTTATAGTAAAAATAATGTGTTAAGACCCGTTCTACACTCCTGCACCTTCGTTGCCCAGCGTCTAGACACCCACGTTGTGATATTCTGTGCTGGCTGATTCGTAAGGGCACGAGTCAGAGACAGGTTCACAAGGATTAAAAACAAAACACAAAGTTTGATAATAGGACACTGATGGAAGAGGAAGTTGTGACACTTTTGCAGTCTATCTCAGCTGGCAAGAAAGTTGCTGACTACTGGCTTTACTGTTGTGGATTACTGGCTATTTCTAACTCTACTGCTAGTGGTGACACTCTCACATCAACGGCCCGGGTCGAACTGTCTAAAGAGCTGTAAAATTCTACCCCACACCTCCTTACGGTCAGACCACATAGATGTGCTGCACTTAAATTCAGTTCAGACTTTCTGACTATGATTTCTCTTAAAATTAAAACACTTACTCTTGAGATCAGACTTCGTGTCTTCAATATTTCGAGCATTAATTTCTTCAAAAGAGATTTTCTCATAAAAATAGCCCTTTTGCTTTTAATACCTAGATGCCTAAATATATTATCACTAAGTAGATTAGCTTCACGGCGGCCGTACAATTATCTTAAACTCTACGGCCCAATCCTTTAATTCCGTAAAAAGGACAACCAGCCACCTATTTACCTATGCATTGGCTTTAACACATTCTATTTATTTATTTACCATATTCTCCCTCAATCATAGTATATTTACGATAATTTCCAATGTATTTTTATTGTAAAAATAATTTCCAATGCATTTTTATAGTAAAAAATAATGTTCAATGAATTTCTATTGTAAAAATAATTTTCAATGCATTTTCATAGTAAAAATCATTTTCAATGCATTTTTATAGTCGAAATTATTTACAATTTAATTTTTATAATATAAATCATTTCCAATGCATTCACCTTGAAGATATCAATTCCAAGGGCATTTTTATAGTAGAAATTATTTCCAATGCACTTTTAGAGTAAATGTCATTTCCAATGAATTTTCTTTATAAGAAATAATTGTCACTGCATTTTTATACTAAAATCACTTTCGGAGCATTTTTTTATAATAAAATCCAATCTTATAATAAATTAATTTTCAATGAATCTTTATTGTAAAATCATTTTCAATCCAATCTGACTGTAAATTCATTTTCAATGCATTTTTGTAATAATGATGATTGAAAACTTTTAATCTAAAAATAAAAATCCGTCAAACTCAACTTTGATATTTTATTTGACAGCTTCTGAGTCCCGTGGAAGCCTTCACACAGATATTTGTAGCGGGAGTATGAAATGGGATCATACGTCACTAAGCGTTAAAAGAGGTTTATACTTCTATTATAAAACCGCTTGTAATTGTGTATACGTAAGTTTAATTTAATATTCCTTTTCATATAGAATTATTCTCAGTTTATTTTGAAAGCAATTCATTTATTACATTGAACTTTGTAGTTGTTGAGGTTTGGTAAGTAGCAGAGGAGTGCATAGTGAAAATAATGCGTGGAATAATAATAGAATTTACAATAGGTAAAAGTATAAAGTGAGGAGCTGGTCACACAGGGTACGGATAAAGATAAGTCAGCAGCGGTTAACACCACGAGGTGAATTCAACAAGGGTTTATTACGAACTGATTCAATTTTATACAGGGGTAAAAAAGCGGGAACGAACATTTTTGGGCGGAAGTGGGCGGAGTCCACTCCTGCTGGTGTTGCATCAAATATATTTATAGAAATGTAAGCTTATAAAAACTTAACAGTAGTAAAATGACCCCCCTCTCTCTCTCTCTCTCACACACACACACACACACGCTCTCTCTCTCTCTCTCTCCTCTCTCTGATAATGTTTCTCTACAAAACGTTAATTTCATAGTTATTTTTAAGGAGGGGTAAATGTTTTAAACTATTTCTTTTGGAAACACTAAATATATTTTTATAGTAGGAGTAAAATTCCCTATGGATTCTTATTAAAAAATTCATTTCCAATGCTTTTTTAAAAAAATAAAACTCAGTCGCAAAGCATTTGTATTGTAACGTGGGTTCAAAGTTATACATACTTTGATATGCAAAACTCCGACGAAGGTTAACAGACAAAACATTTAATATAATACAGCACATGGATATGACGATATACAAAGTACATAGGTAAAAGGGTACATAAACAAGGAGTACATAAATAAAGATGAAGACACATTCATGAATGGTACAAGATAACATATAAAAGTACAGACATGAGACTAGGGATAGTCCATGCTGTGTGAAGAACTTACAGTAATGTAAGGGGACGGAGCCCCAACGAGAGGGGTTAGATAAAATCTACCCCATGTGGCTCGTAATTACTGGCAGGAAAAGAGGCCGAAAGGGTTTGAACCCGGCGCTTAAATACTCTAGCCCCCTAGCGGGCACCAGCAAACTAAATCGGGCAGACAACTCCACCAGGCAAATACGAAACCAACGCTACAGTATTGTCAAAATCATTCCCAATGCATTTTGACAATACAAATGCTTTGCGACTGAGTTTGTTTTTTAAAAAAATTTTTTTTAAGCATTGGAAATGAATTTCCGAAATCATTTCCAATGCATTTTTAGAGTAAAATCATTGCCACTACATTTTTATAATAAAATCATCTCTCTCTCTCTCTCTCTCTCTCTCTCTCTCTCTCTCTCTCTCTATTTGTCAAGAAAAGTATGTGGCATGAGCGACAACAAATTTCTAATGTATTTCTATTGTAAAAATCGTTTCCAATGGATTTTTATAGTAAAAATAATTTCCAATGCATTTTTATATTAAAAATAATTTCCAATGCATTTTCATAGAAAAAAAATCATTTTCGATACGTTTTCATAATGAAAATAATGGTAATGAAGGACTATTTGCTCGTAAATTCCTACCATAAAATAAACTGAACCCCCATTTTATGTCCGTGTTTTTGCAATAAATGTTTTATTTTTATTGCACCCGTTATTTTACAAAACAAAATATATTTTCTTTATCTATTTTAATATTCATTTCAATGTGCATATTCTAAAAGTTTTTATTTTGTGAGAATGTTTAGTTTTAAAGTGGGGGCTCGTTTTATAATTTAGGCATAAATTGGATCCTCCTTTTATGGCCATAATTTTGTTTTTTCGTCGACGATGATTAAAATCTGACGTTTTTATTTTAGATTACCAAAGCCAAAAAGAAAAGAAATAACAACAAAAGGTAATATTCAACTTTTTACTCGTAAATTCCTGCCATAAAATTAGGCTTGGGCATTTTATGGTAGGAATTTACAAGTAAAAAGTTGAAGTGTAAAAACGAAGCCCCACTTTAAAACTAAGCATTCTCACAAAATAAAAGTTTTTAGAATATACACATTGAAGTGAATATCAAAATAAATAAAGGAAATATATTTAGTATTGTAACATAACTGGTGCAAGAAAAATAAAACATTTATTGCAAAAACACGGACATAAAATGGGGGTTCAGTTTATTTCATGATAGGAATTTACGAGCAAATAGTCCTTTATTACCAAAATAATTCCCAGTGCATTTTTATAGTTAAACAATATCCTATGAAATTTTATAGTAAAATCTCACTTTCCATACATCTCATATTTTTATTTGTCGTGAGTGTCAGTTGTTGTTTTTAGTTAGTTTTAGTTTTTAGCTAGTTCTTTTATTTTTCAGGAAGGTTCGTGGAAGTACTCTCCATGCTCCTACATATACAGTAGCCACGACTGAGAATGGCTCAAGACTAGCACGTACCAGATATCAAAATGGATTGTCTCCAAATACCAAATATTTGATTTAATTTTGTCACAACCAAAAGAAAATAAAGACATTTGCAAGACGGATAATAACACGTCTCTATCCAAAAATCTATTTCGTTCTGTTTATTTATCTATATCTATCTATTAGCTACGTGCAAAACACGCTCTTTTAATACGCACGGAGATTGTTAAAAAAAAATATTTTAAAACGTCAATAAAAAATGGAAAATTAACTTTTTAGTCTTTTATTTTATTTTAGTCAATGCGCGAAACAGAAACTAACGAAAAAAATTATTAGCCTTTTCAATTTAGTAAAAATTTATTTACAATAAAGTTCGTCTTTTATTACTTCATAAATCGAAAGTTTTATTAGAATCAGATCGTTAGTTTATTTTATATGATTTTTAGAAGAATTTCCTGTGATCACCCTTTTTTAGAGACAGTGATTATTTGCACATAGCTACTAAAGACATTTGCAAGACGGTTTTCTTTTTTGGTTTGTTTTGTTTAACGGCATATCAACCTCAGTGGGTTATTTAATGCCGATAAAGTTTTGAAATAAATCAATTCTTAATGGATAATACAATTTTTTTATAAATACATTTTTCTATTTAACCCATAGATGGGACCCTAACGGGTACTACCACTCCGGATCAGAGTTGACCAGGGAGCAATGGTGATGAAGGGGTGCTCCACATTCCCCAAACTTCCAAAACTGGAACCTCACCATCAGATAGAGTTTAACGTCATTCCCAGGACATGTAGACCCGCAGCCACCGCCTTCTAGCACCCATATGATAAAAAGGGGTTGGGGCTTGCCATAAAGGCAATAGGGTTGGGAAAATCATATAGGTGCTAGGGCTTGACGTGACCAGCCGATTGATCGGAGGGGGCTTCTCTGATAGAGCCAAAGTGGAGTATTGCATGTCATGAACTGCTCATCCACCTGGGCTCTATCGTTAAGCATCACGGGCCGCCACCCACGGCCAACAGGTGGCCCCATTGGGGGAGTCTTACCCCTATGCAGAGGTGCAGTCGGTGCATTCTAACGCCCCAGCTGACAGGGCGGTTGCAAGACGTATAATAACACGTCTCTATCCAAAAACCTATTTCGTACTGTTTATTTATCTATATCTATCTATTAGCTACGTGCAAAACACACTCTTTTAATACGCACGGAGATTGTTAAAAATATATTTTAAAACGTCAATAAAAAATGGAAAATTAACTTTTTAGTCTTTTATTTTACGTTTAATATAAAGAACAATTTCAAGTTTATGTGTTATAAAAAAGAAAAAAGAAATTTCTCTTACATAAAACCTAAATTTTTGCATTTAAAAGTAAATTTACGTAAAATAGCGCCATTTCTTAATCTTTGTAGACAAAATTATCGCATCTTGACGTGTGCACTATTTTTTGTATGGAGAATTATACGTATATGTTTTCAAACAAATAAAATAATAAATTTCTTCAAACACTGTTTGTTTGAGTTCTACAAAGTATAATTATACTAGCGTCACGGATTTCAACCTATTATCGCTGAAGCAAGAAATAACAACAACAACAATATCCAAAAAACAGATTTTTTTATATCCCTTAGCGCCCCCCATTAATAAAAATGACAATTTGTAATTCAAACATTATTTTCAATTAAAAAAAAACAAAAAACGAAATATGTTATGTCATTATTTTTAGCTAGATATTTTTTATACAATATTTTCTTTGATCAATAAATACGATTTTGATATCCGCTAAAGAAAAGTATTTATTTTACATTTAATAAATTTTTATAAATCCCTGAGAAAAAAATTTAGGAAAAAAATACATATTTTTTCTTATTTACGAGATTTAAGTTTAAATGTTAAAGATGCCCTATTACCAAAACCGAATTAGTAGCGATTTATTTTTTTTTTTAGATATATTCCGTCATTAAATTATCTTTCCAAAAATGTAAAAATCATTTATATAAAAAAAAAAAAAAAAATCTTTGTACGGGGGAACAATGCGCAAAACAAAAACTAACAAAAAAATTATTAGCCTTTTCAATTTAGTAAACATATATTTACAATAAAAGTTTGTCTTTTATTACTTCAAATACCGAAAGTTTTATTAAAATCGGATTGTTAGTTTATTTCATATGATTTTTAGAAGAATTTCCTGTGATCACCCTTTTTTAGAGTCAGCGATAATTTGCACATAGCTACAAATATTGGATTTAATTTTCTCACAACCAAAAGAAAATAAAAACAGAAAATACGCAGATTTTGAAACAATTTGAATGATATTTGAGGCAGTTTCTTTTAATTTATGACTATGGAGACATTGAAGAATTCTAAAAACACATATGCCAGTTGGAGAGAGATTTTCTTAATGAATAATTAGCAGATAAGGGAATATATAATACAATAGGACTAACAGCAAATATGCAGATTTTGAAACAATTTGAATGATATTTGAGGCAGTTTCATTTAATTTATGACTATGGAGACATTGAAGAATTCTAAAACACATATGCCAGTTGGAGAGAGATTTTCTTAATGAATAATTAGCAGATAAGGGAATATATAATACAATAGGGCTAACAGCAAATATGCAGATTTTGAAACAATTTGAATGATATTTGAGGCAGTTTCATTTAATTTATGACTATGGAGACATTGAAGAATTCTAAAAACACATATGCCAGTTGGAGAGAGATTTTCTTAATGAATAATTAGCAGATAAGGGAATATATAATACAATAGGACTAACAGCAAATATGCAGATTTTGAAACTATTTGAATGATATTTGAGGCAGTTTCATTTAATTTATGACTATGGAGACATTGAAGAATTCTAAAACCACATATGCCAGTTGGAGAGAGATTTTCTTAATGAATAATTAGCAGATAAGGGAAATATATATACAATAGGACTAACAGCAAATATGCAGATTTTGAAACAATTTGAATGATATTTGAGGCAGTTTCATTTAATTTATGACTATGGAGACATTGAAGAATTCTAAAAACACATATGCCAGTTGGAGAGAGATTTTCTTAATGAATAATTAGCACATATGCCAGTTGGAGAGAAGCCTTTTGAACTATCTTTTTTTTTGCTAGTCTAAATAGGAGTACATGTAAAAAATAATATTGCATATAAAAATAACATAGCACACGTTTATTGGGTATAGCAAATAGATAACATATAATTATTTCTTAAAACATTTTGAAATTCATATTTATATTGTGTGTGTGTGTGTATGTGTATGTATGTAAACTATATTTATCAGTGTGTGTGTTACACAATATTAATATAATTTTCATATATTTTCTGAAGTAACAACCCCCTGAACTAATGCCATAAGCCGTTACTAGTTAGGAAATATTCCATCAGCTTTTCTAACTAGATGTCTGTTCAATCTACTCTTCCAGACTCTGACCTCAATATATCGTACTGACATCTCCCTAGCAGTTAATCGTTATTTATATGCATTTACCAGTTCAATCCTATAATTCTTTGCCAACATCGTCGGTGAAAACGCTTTCGGTGTTTTATATGATGGTGTTTGGTAACTTACGTTTCACATTCTTGAAAATAAAAAAAATCAGTACACAAAAAGCATTGACACTTACACAGTTCAGGAATAAGATTTTTTTCAAGTTCGAATTTTATAACATGGTTTCTATCTTTTGTGTAGGGTGTTTTAAATTGGAAATTGCTGAAGATATAGATCTACTTGCATGATAAGTGAGTCATTTTACTTCAACTGTGTGCATTTAGGTAGGGATTTTTATGCTGTGCCTCTGAGAAGCTTTAACACCAAACATTTCACAAGAAAAAGGTTTCTATAATGCATGTATCTATTCAAAGGTGAATTACATAAAAATGCAGATCCACAAACTTCACAATAAAAAGCGTTGTCTCTCTTTTTTTGTTTCATTTTCTTATTAGAATATTTAGAAGTCAAGGGGCCCCTGTCCTGAGACTAACACTTGATTTCTTTATAAATAGTATTTGTATCCTAATGATCTTTTTAGGATGGAGCATGTTCTTTTGATAGCTGCTATTTGTACTTCATAGCAACTTGGTTTCCTTGGTATTGTTTCAAGGTATTTTTTTAGCTAATTTTTAGCAGGCATTTTCCACGGTAATTTCCAGATCTGGGTTCTTTAACTTTTCCTTGTTAGGCTCCTTTATTGTGTCTAACCAAGCTTTTTTTCCTGTGTATTTGCATGTGGCTAGTCAAAAGTGTATTCTGTAGAAATGCTGATCCATATACTTAACAAGAAAATGCTATCGCTTTTTTGTTTTATTTTCTTATAACCATTTCTAGAAGTCAAGGGGCCCCTGTCCTGAGACTAACACTTGATTCCTTTATAAATAATATTTATATCCTAAGAATCTTTTTAGGATGAAGCATGTTCCTTTGATGGCTGCTATTTGTACTTCATAGCAACTTGGTTTCCCTGGTATTGTTTCAAGGTATTTTTTTTTTTCATGTGTGTACTTTCATGTGTCTTTTCAATTCTACCTTTTTGGAAAATGCTGATCCACACACTTCACAAGAAAAGAATTTATCAGCAGAATGCGTTTGCATGTGACCTTTTAAATGTCCTTTTTCTGAAAATGCTGATCCACACACTGCACAAGAAAATGGTTTTTCGCCAGTGTGTGTTCGCATGTGGCTTTTCAAAGTTCCACTTTGTGAAAATGCTGATCCACACACTTCACAAGAAAAAGGTTTCTCACCAGTGTGTGTTCGCATGTGACTTTTTAAATTTCCACTTAGTGAAAATGCTGATCCACACACATCACATGTAAACGGTTTCTCTCCACTATGTGTTCGCATGTGGCCTTTCAAATGTCCTTTTTCTGAAAATGCTGATCCACACACTTCACAAGAAAAAGGTTTCTCGCCAGTGTGTGTTCGCATGTGGTTTTTCAAAGTTCTTCTTTGTGAAAATGCTGATCCACACACTTCACAAGAAAAAGGTTTTTCACCAGTATGTGTTCGGACATGGCTTTTCAAATGTCCACTTTCTGAAAATGCCAATCCACAAACTTCACAAGAAAAAGATTTCTCTCCAGTGTGTATTCGCATATGTCTTTTTAGAGCTTTTTGTTTTGAAAATACTGATCCACATACTTCACATGGAAAAAGTTTCTTTACAATGTGTGTTTGCATTTGACCTTTTAAATTGGAACACTGTGAAAATTTTGATTCACACATTGAATCCAAAGAAATTTTCTCTGCAGTGCATCTTTCTATGTGATTTTCCATGTTTGTTTTGAAATACGTGAAATAACTGATATGTTCACTTGATAAGAATGGGGTTTCTTATCTGTATGTAGTTGAATGTCTATTTTGAAATGTGAATTTTGTAAAAAAAAAGATGATGTACAGTTTTCTTAAAAGAGTAATAATTTTCAACTTTGGTTTCAGACCTGACTAAGCTCATTAAATGACTGTTCCAGATCGCTCTCTACTTTGTTGTTTTATGTTCTGTCTTACTGAGCTCTCCGAAAGTCTGGCCTTGTGTCAGACCTGACTAAGCTCATTAAATGACTGTTCCAGATCGCTCTCTACTTCGTTGTTTTATGTTCTGTCTTACTGAGCTCCCTGAAATCCTGGCCTTGTGTCAGACTGGACTAAGCTCATTAAATTACTGTTCCAGATTGCTCTCTACTGCGTTGATTTATGTTCTGTCTTACTGAGCTCCCCGAAAGTCTGGCCTTGTGTCAGACCAGACTAAGCTCATTAAATTACTGTTCCAGATCGCTCTCTACTTCGTTGTTTTATGTTCTGTCTTACTGAGCTCCCTGAAATCCTGGCCTTGTGTCAGACCGGACTAAGCTCATTAAATTACTGTTCCAGATTGCTCTCTACTTCGTTGTTTTATGTTCTGTCTTACTGAGCTCCCTGAAATCCTGGCCTTGTGTCAGACCGGACTAAGCTCATTAAATTACTGTTCAAGATCGCTCTCTACTTCGTTGTTTTATGTTCTGTCTTACTGAGCTCTCCGAAATCCTGGCCTTGTGTCAGACCGGACTAAGCTCATTAAATTACTGTTCAAGATCGCTCTCTACTTCATTGTTTTATGTTCTGTCTTACTGAGCTCTCTGAAATCCTGGCCTTGTGTCAGACCTGACTAAGCTCATCAAATGACTGTTCCAGATCGCTCTCTACTTCATTGTTTTATGTTCTGTCTTATTGAGCTCTCTGAAATCCTGGCCTTGTGTCAGACCTGACTAAGCTCATTAAATGACTGTTCCAGATCGCTCTCTACTTCGTTGTTTTATGTTCTGTCTTACTGAGCTCTCCGAAAGTCTGGCCTTGTGTCAGACCTGACTAAGCTCATTAAATGACTGTTCCAGATCGCTCTCTACTTCGTTGTTTTATTTTCTGTCTTACTGAGCTCCCCGAAAGTCTGGCCTTGTATCAGACCGGACTAAGCTCATTAAATGACTGTTCCAGATCGCTCTCTACTTCATTGTTTTATGTTCTGTCTTATTGAGCTCCCCGAAATCCTGGCCTTGTGTCAGACCGGACTAAGCTCATTAAATTACTGTTCAAGATTGCTCTCTACTTCGTTGTTTTATGTTCTGTCTTACATGAATTCTGTAAATATGCAGGTCCACACACCTTTCCAAGTTTCTCCTCTTCAATAAAATTGCAGTTTCTACTCCTCCACTTCATTTGATATCTGTAAATAAAGAAAAGGTATTATTAAAGATGTGTGTTTATAAAAAATGATGATTTGACCATATGCGTTTTCTGTTTGGTTGTTTCAGCAATACGTTATGGGTGCTGTGTTTTTTTGTTTTTTTGTTAGATCCACATAATAGGGATTGCCGCAATTTGGTCGAAGTGTTTATGTGATGCCTAATTTTATATTCCATTTGTGCCTACTTCCTTATTATGTGATTAACAGCTTCGTCTTTGTCTTTACATTATATATACGCAGGTGAGTCAAAAGGTAATGTCATTTTGTTTAGGAAAGGTATAATTACCAACACAGGAGCATGCATCATACATCAAAATAAAGCTGGTCCTCTGTAGATCACATCCCTACTCCTCCACATAGTCCCCGTTTCTCTCAATAGCAATGTTCCACCTTCGAATGAGAGCATATATCCATGCCCCGTAAAATTCTGTTGACTGCTCTTTGAGCCACTTCTTCACTACAGATTTCACTTCTTCATCACTGGAATAATGTTTGTCTCTCAGAACCTCTTTCATGGGGCCGAAGAGATGATAGTCTGAAGGCGCTAAATCTGGTGAGTATGAAGGATGCGGTAAAGTTGTCCACCCGAATGCGATTTTCTTCCCTGTCCTGATGCTTGTGTGTGGTCAAGCATTGTCATGCAGAAAGAGGACATTGTTGATTGGCAAGTTGGGTCTTACTCGTCGGATTCTTGCTCTGAGCATCGTTAGGGTCTCAATGTAGGTTAGGCAATGTTAGGCAGGTTAGTAGAAATGGGCTGCCAAATACATTGGCAACTCCAAGAACGTGACAACTCTACGTTAAGAATAGCAATAAGTTTTATTGTAATATAATTATGTAATTATATACAAAAAAAGAACAAGTTTTGCACACTAGATAGAAAAGAAAAGAAATTATTAGGAACTTAGCTTGTGTTACATAATCTATGCAGTTGCATAAGATTATTGTCAATCCCCTGTAATTCTGAGGGGATGACCCTTTTCATATCATGGCCGGGTCCTTCGATGGAAAATTACAGAAGCTCGCCAAATATGTGAAGTCACGTGGGACCTTTTTTTTGAGTCCCCAGTTTTCATTTAGATGTCAGGAGAGCGGTCGGCCATTTTATGCTCTGCCTAAACTGGAACTCACGCGCGCTATGTTAGTTAGAGGATTATGTATAGTTAAGGAAATAAAAGTTTGTATAAGTAATATGATCTTGTGGTTAATGAATGTCTTGGTAACAAGGCTAAGAAATGACGATCCGAAGAAGAGATTTGTTATAACTACGGCTAGTTTCACGACCCATTCAAAGCAGGCGCTATCACCACTCGCACCTCCTTTTTATCCACGCCAACCAAGGAAAGAGAATAAAGTCCAGCTTTCTTTTGTACAACCTGTGTTGATTTTTAATCCAGTTCACTACACACCAGCGCTGTCAATTAATACAGTATACAACACTAACTTTTATTCACAGAGAACAAGATTGGACAGTGTTCTCTTAAAAAGAAATTCTGTTAATATGTAGATCTGCACACCTTACAAGATTTTGTTTTTAGTCTTTTTAGTGATATATGAAAATTATTATTCTCTACTGCATTTGGTATTTGTGAATAAAAAGAGTAATAATTCTCTCCTTTGTTTTTTAAAATTCAACTAATTAACATGAATTCTTTTAATATTCAGATCCACACAACTCGCAAGAATACAATTATCTAAATTATATACACTATTGTCCACATCTTTTTTATCTATACATTTCAGCTGATGTCGAACTTGGGAACCTTATTTTGAACTTGATATAATCGGGAACCTTCTTGTTGTAAGTGGGAGCCATCACAGAACTTTGAACCCTACACTTTATTTAATCCACTGGGGTATTCAGTTCTCATTCCGCTAACCATAGCCGGGGTACAGATGTTTAAGCTGTGTTAATTAATTATTATTCTATGTTACTGCTGCCTCTGACCAGGATTGAACCCGCAAATATGTGTCCAATTCACTGTTAGGTATCATCAGTCAAAGTGTTGATTGTGGAGTAAAACTTTAAAAAAAGAATCTTATAGAATATATTTTAACAAAGAATGAACAAATACAGCAATAATATAACATAATTTTCTTGAGAATTGCAACACATTTTTTCTTAATATATTTTGAAATTCTAAAACGAACTAAATAAATATATTGAATATAATATAACTGAATATATTGAGGATAACTGTAATTTATCTTCTGGTTCATCTAATCGCGTGAGAGTGCTATATGAGAGCCTATGTACATTGTGTGGCTGACTCAGAGTAAGAGAGAATGTCTGCTGTATGGATATTTTCAAAGACAGTAATCCAGCAAAGACTCATATTTGACCTAATTAGTTCAAAATACTAGCTTTTTTGTCAGTATCTATTCTGATGAGAAGCACATACTGTGTAGTGGCCTGATGATAGCCCATCATGATGCATGATGCACCGTCAGTCAGTCAGTCAATCAGTCTGATGAGCAGCCTGGGCATTTTATAATAAAGGAAGCTTTGTTACATTAGTTCAGATGTTGAACTAATTAAATCAATACCGTGGTACCTTTGCTAGCATGTATTTCCATTTTTAATATTTTGTCACTCAGAAAATTTTTAATGCTTCACTGATTCACTTTTCAAGTTGCTACAAGCCTGGATTTAAAAAAAATAAAAAAGAAAAAGAAAAAAAAATTTTAAAAACTAAAAATTGAAAAAAAAACAAAAACTGAAAAATTGGAAAATGAAGGGAAAAAAAAGGAAGAAAACTTAAAGTATCCTAAGTTGGGAAGTTTAATCTAAATGCATAATATATATCCTTATTATTATTATTATTATTATTATCCATATTACTATCATTCCTACTATTAATTCTATCACTATTATCTTTAATATTATTATCCTTATTAATGCTATCACTATTATCATTATTATTATCATCAATATTACTAACATTACTACTATACTACCATTAGTACTATTAATGCTATCACTATTATCATTATTATTATCATCAATATTACTAACATTACTACTATACTACCATTAGTACTATTAATGCTATCACTATTATCATTATTATTATCATCGATATTACTAACATTACTACTATACTACCATTAGTACTATTAATGCTATCACTATTATCATTATTATTATCATCGATATACTAGTACTATTAATGCTAGTATTACTATTACTACTATTACCATTAGTACTATTAATGCTATCACTATTATCATTATTATTATCATCGATATTACTAACATTACTAATACTACCATTAGTACTATTAATGCTATCACTATTATCATTATTATTATCATCAATATTACTAACATTACTACTATACTACCATTAGTACTATTAATTCTATCACTATTATCTTTAATATTATTATCCTTATTAATGCTATCACTATTATCATTATTATTATCATCGATATTACTAACATTACTACTATACTACCATTAGTACTATTAATTCTATCACTATTATCTTTAATATTATTATCTTATTAATGCTATCACTATTATCATTATTATTATCATCAATATTACTAACATTACTACTATACTACCATTAGTACTATTAATGCTATCACTATTATCATTATTATTATCATCGATATTACTAACATTACTACTATACTACCATTAGTACTATTAATGCTATCACTATTATCATTATTATTATCATCAATATTACTAACATTACTACTATATTACAGCTATCACTATTATCATTATTATTATCATCAATATTACTAACATTACTACTATACTACCATTAGTACTATTAATTCTATCACTATTATCTTTAATATTATTATCCTTATTAATGCTATCACTATTATCATTATTATTATCATCGATATTACTAACATTACTACTATACCATTAGTACTATTAATTCTATCACTATTATCTTTAATATTATATCCTTATTAATGCTATCACTATTATCATTATTATTATCATCAATATTACTAACATTACTACTATACTACCATTAGTACTATTAATGCTATCACTATTATCATTATTATTATCATCGATATTACTACATTACTACTATACTACATTAGTACTATTAATGCTATCACTATTATCATTATTATTATCATCAATATTACTAACATACTACTACTACCATTAGTACTATTAATTCTATCACTATTATCTTTAATATTATTATCCTTATTAATGCTATCACTATTATCATTATTATTATCATCGATATTATTAACATTACTACTATACTACCATTAGTACTATTAATGCTATGCTATCACTATTATCATTATTATTATCATCGATATTACTAACATTACTACTATACTACCATTAGTACTATTAATGCTATCACTATTATTTTAATATTATTATCCTTATTAATGCTATCACTATTCATTATTATTATCATCGATATTACTAACATTACTACTATACTACCATTAGTACTATTAATTCTATCACTATTATCTTTAATATTATCATCCTTATTAATGCTATCACTATTATCATTATTATTATCATCAATATTACTAACATTACTACTATACTACCATTAGTACTATTAATGCTATCACTATTATCATTATTATTATCATCGATATTACTAACATTACTACTATACTACCATTAGTACTATTAATGCTATCACTTATATTATATTAAGCTATCATATTATTTTTATTCATCGATATTACTAACATTACTACTATACTACCATTAGACATTAGCTATCTATCACTATTATCATTATTATTATCATCATATTACTAACATTACTACTATACTACATTAGTACTATTAATGCTATCACTATTATCATTATTATATCATCGGGCTATCATATTATATTATTATCATCGATATTATTAACATTACTACTATACTACCATTAGTACTATTAATGCTATCACTATTATCATTATTATTATCATCGATATTACTAACATTACTACTATACTACCATTAGTACTATTAATGCTATCACTATTATCATTATTATTATCATCAATATTACTAACATTACTACTATACTACCATTAGTACTATTAATGCTATCACTATTATCATTATTATTATCATCAATATTACTAACATTACTACTACTACCATTAGTACTATTAATTCTATCACTATTATCTTTAATATTATTATCTTATTAATGCTATCACTATTATCATTATTATTATCATCGATATTACTAACATTACTACTATACTACCATTAGTACTATTAATGCTATCACTATTATCATTATTATTATCATCGATAGTACTATTAATTCTATCACTATTATCATGTACTATTAATGCTACATTATTATTATCATCGATATTACTAAATTACTACTATACTACCATTAGTACTATTATGCTATCACTATTATCATTATTATTATCATCATATTACTAACATTACTACTATACTACCATTAGTACTATTAATGCTATCACTATTATCATTATTATTATCATCGATATTACTAACATTACTACTATACTACATTAGTACTATTAATGCTATCACTATTATCATTATTATTATCATCGATATTACTAACATTACTACTATACTACATTAGTACTATTAATGCTATCACTAGTAATGATCACTATTATCATTATTACGATATTAAACATTACTATATACTACCATTAGTACTATTAATGCTATCATATTATCATTATTATTAAATTGTTAAACTGTTTCAATTGATAAAGATTACAGTCTATTAATAATAGGAGTTCATGAAACTAACAAGATTATTTATGTATAAATCAACACTTCGACTGACTTCTCTTATCTAATTAAGCAATTACAATTTACAACAAACATAAAACAATGATTTTAAAAATCCATATAATCATTTATTTATAAGTAGTATAATTGCTTCCAATAAGGAGTCCACAACCCTTGTAATTTGTAGAGCTCTGATGGTAAACCCACGCTTCTCTGAGTAAAATAAAAAAGGGTACATGATTTTGATATATTTATTATTCCCTAAGCTGGCTGAAGAATCACCAGTTCAATCAAAAGTTGATTAAAATATTAAAGTTACCTCTGTTTATTGTGAATTTACTACAAATCTTATTAAATACAAATAACTAAGACTACAAACATTGAAAAGTTGATCAATCAAAAGAAATCATTCAAAGTGAAAATTTATTTAACTATTACAGTTCTTGGAGTACAATTTATACATATTTTATGAATAACTTTTTTTTCTTGACTATTAAGAAGGACATTTTTTAAATTTTAATTTCTTTAAATTATTTCTATAATTTGTGAGTGGTATTTTAAATTGGAATTTGTTGAAAATGCAAGTACACCTGCATGACAAATAAATAATTTCACCTGTGTGCAATCGGGTATGGCGATTTAGAATATATTTTTATGTAGACAAGATAATGATAAAGGCAACAGGTAATGAAACATGACTCAAACGGTGTATTCAACAAACAACATGAACATGCAATATAAGATATGTAACATGTGATATACAAAATGTGTTTGCAAAACTAATCTATCTCTGGTAAGAAGAGGTGAGTGTCTCTTGCTAGCTTGAATTAAGTTCAACTTTACAAGTCACTGGCTCCTGTGTAAGCTGGCTTCATTAAGCATGTCCTTTAAGGATGACTGATTACAATGAAAGAGTGGGATTGATGGTATCAATCCTCAAAAATTTGGTGGCTAAACTAAGCCTAGTAATGTGTATTTTGATTGGTCGCCAACAATGGCCCTAAGCCAATCGCACAAGGTCTCTTATCAGGTGATGGTTAGGGGGCAAGGTCTCTTATCAGGTGATGGTTAAGAGGCCGTGACAGTGTAAGTTCATATTATTTCTTTTACCTTCTGAGAATGTTTTAATTGACACAGATCACAACATTAAGTTTTTTGTTCTCCAGTGTTTTTGCATGTTTTTTCAAATGGGAATTCCATGAAAATGCTGATACACAAAACTCACAAGAAAAAGGTCTCTCTCTTTTTTGCTTCATTTTCTTATTAGATTTTTTAGAAGTCAAGGGTCCCCTGTCCTGGGGCTAAAACTTGATTTCTTTATAAATAGTATTTATATCCTAATGATCTTTTTAGAATGGAGCATGTTCCTTTGATAGCTGCTATTTGTTCTTCATAGCAGCTTCGTTTCCCTGGTATTGTTTCAAGTTTTGCGTCACCAACCCAGTTGCCCCTATCACAACAGATATAATATCTATTTCTTTCAATGACCAATTTGTATTTAGGTCATTCATTAGAATTTGTATACTAATGATCTTTTTAGAATGGAGCATGTTCCTTTGATAGCTGCTATTTGTAATTCATAGCAGCTTGGTTTACCTGGTATTGTTTCAGGGTATTTTTTTAGATTTTGTTTCACCAACCTAGTTGCCCCAATCACAACGGGTATGATGTCAATTTCTTTCAATGACCAAGTTGTTTTTAGGTCATTCTTGAGGTCTTGATATTTTGTGATCTTTTCTCGCTCAGCTCTGTTTAGGCCATAGTCATTTGGGACAGGTGGTTAGCTCAGTCGGTAGAGCGTTCGGCTAGAAACCACAAGGTTCCTAGTTCGATACCGGTCCCCGCCAACTCAGCGTATGAGTAGCACAGGGATCTGTGCGGTAAAGTAAGGAGCTGATGGTAGGTGTGGCGCTCCACCTCAGATGCTAAAACAATCTCCTTGGTCTAGCGCTATTGAAAAGGGATAGACTCCCTCGCTGACTGACTGATACCGACTTTAGGCCGCCCCATCGACTTTACTTACATCAATAATGAGAGCAGTTTTTGTTTATCCCAGATGAAAATATCTGGTTTAATGGCTTTGTCTTTTATATATCTGCCTGTCTGGATTACTTGATCATATAACACAGTCACCTTTCCATTTGATGTTATTGGTGGAGACTCATGTTCCCAGATGTACTGTGTTCTCTCAAGCTGCATTTCTCCACAAAATTTCCAGTGAAGGTATTTGCATACTTTGTTATGACAGGCAGTGTAGTGGCCATCTACTAAAAGGATCTGGCAATCAGACATTAGATGACTTGGACTTTCAATGGCTCTCTCCTCTGTGTATTTGCATGTGTCTTTTCAATTGGGAATGGGAGAGTCTTATGAGAGTCTTAAGAGAATGAGAGAGTCTCTGTGTATTGCATGTGTCTTTCAATTGGGAATGGGAGAGTCTTATGAGAGTCTTAAGAGAATGAGAGAGTCTCTGTGTATTTGCATGTGTCTTTTCAATTGGGAATGGAGAGTCTTATGAGAGTCTAAGAGAATGAGAGAGTCTCTGTGTATTTGCATGTGTCTTTTCAATTGGAATGGAGAGTCTTAAGAGTCTTAAGAGAATGAGAGAGTCTCGTGTATTTGCATGTGTCTTTTCAATGGGAATGGGAGAGTCTTTGAAATGCAGCTGGCGTACTCTACAACCCCAGGTAACAGGTATACTCAAAGGTGGGTTCTTAACACTCTACAGAAGTACAGTTGGCAGATCCTACTACCCCAGCAAACAAGGTAGGTCATGTTTTAAGTTATGCAGACTATAATGAAATACATAGGTAAAGCATAAAGTACTATTGAAATCTGATCCCCCCGAAAAAATAAAACATGAATACACAGGTAATTATCCAATTTTAATGACATTTTCAGTATTGATTTAACAATTAATGAATTTTATAATGCATCAGTTATTTTATTTCAAAACTTTAATTTAGTATTTTTGGTATAAAATATTAATATATAAAATTAATTTAAAATATGAAAAGCCTGATGTTAAGTTTAAAATGTTATATTTTTAGATTCTAGAAATAAATATCTATTTAATGCAAACCTTATTTTAGGTTAAAAAGTAATAAGTTTTAAAGAAAAACTATTGAAAATGTACCCCCCTTTTTAATCAGAAAAAATATCGATGTATAATTTTTTTCTTTTATAAGATAATAGCCGATTAAATAACTATTGAAATGAGTAAAAAAGAAATCTCCAAGATATTAATTACCTATTATTTTTTTACATTTTATTTTTCAATTTTCAGTACTTATTTTCTCATAGAAAAGCCACCGTAAAAAAATTTGTTTTTGTTTCTATTCATAACTTCGGTCTTTTATCCTATTATTTATACTGTAATTAGTACAGTATAAGACCAACTCGAAAAAATGTTACGCCCCCAACATAAGGGGGGTGGGGAGGGTCAAAATTAAGTGACCTGAAAAAAATGAGAAAGGTTTGAAATAAAATAAATAATGCATTATAAAGATCATTCATTGGTAAATAAACACTGAAAATTTCATTAAAATCCGATAATTCCCTGATTTTTGGTAAATTATTTTCGTGGGGGGGGGGGCTAAAGTCATTTTGTCAAAAACGGATTTTCGGCTAATTTTGGGCCACCCTGCCACAGACTTTATTTTTTTATTTGATTTAGATTTAATATAAGTGACATTGACCAATCAAATTCGGTAATACTTTTTTGTTACGATCAGCTGTCACTTGCTCGAGTCCAGCCTATTAGACACACCAACAGATCTTTATGAAAACAAAAAGTACAGCCAGGACCAAACAAATATTTTACTTTTAAAACGTAATATGTTTTGCTTAGAAAATTGAAAGTTTTAAATAAAGAAAACAACTTTGAATCATGTAAATTTTGGTTTCTACAAACATTTTTTCTTAGTTACGGATTTTATTTTATTTATATTTTTATTTATAAATAAAACGATTCTATATTTAGACACGCCCACAATTTTTTATGAAAACAAAATTCTCTCCGATTAACAACAGCCAAGAAACAATTATTTTACTCTTAAAACGTAATATTCTCTAGATAAAAATTGAAAGTTTTCAATAAAAACAACTTTGAATCATGTAAATTTCTGGTTCTACTAATATTTTTTCTTTACTTAAGAACTTTTTTTTATTTATAAATGTAAAGATTCGTGCATATTAAAATAATTGTTAATAAAAATTTATATAAAAATATAGAATCGTTTTGATTCTATATTTCTATATGAATTTTTATTAACAATTATTT
Source organism: Doryteuthis pealeii (assembly GCA_023376005.1). Lineage (NCBI taxonomy): Eukaryota > Metazoa > Mollusca > Cephalopoda > Myopsida > Loliginidae > Doryteuthis > Doryteuthis pealeii. The sequence continues at coordinate 55,640,141 of CM042177.1, forward strand.
TAATATGCACGAATCTTTACATTTTTTTTTCTTTAAAAATCAAACAATCATTTTAAAATAAAATTCGTAACTAAAAAAATTGGACTTTTTGGGTGATTTTATTTTACTAATTAAGGACAACTTATTTAGACCTTTTTTTACATCCGACAGAACTGAACAAAAATTGGATTTTTGGGGTGATTTTATTTTACTAATTAAGGACAACTTATTTAGACCTTTTTTACATCCGACAGAACTGAACAAAAATTGGACTTTTGGGGTGATTTTATTTTACTAATTAAGGACAACTTATTTAGACCTTTTTTACATCCGACAGAACTGAACAGAAATTGGTCCTTTGGGGTGATTTTATTTTACTAATTAAGGACAACTTTTTTAGACCTTTTTACATCTGATAGAACTGAACAAAAATTGGACTTTTGGGGTGATTTTATTTTACTAATTAAGGACAACTTATTTAGACCTTTTTTACATCTGACAGAACTGAAACAAAAATTGGACTTTTGGGTGATTTTATTTTACTAATTAAGGACAACTTATTTAGACCTTTTTTTACATCCGACAGAACTGAACAAAAATTGGACTTTTGGGGGATTTTATTTTATTTTACTAATTAAGGACAACTTTTTTAGACCTTTTTACATCTGATAGAACTGAACAAAAATTGGACTTTTGGGGTGATTTTATTTTACTAATTAAGGACAACTTATTTAGACCTTTTTACATCCGACAGAACTGAACAAAAATTGGACTTTTGGGGTGATTTTATTTTACTAATTAAGGACAACTTATTTAGACCTTTTTTACATCCGACAGAACTGAACAAAATTTGGACTTTTGGGGTGATTTTATTTTACTAATTAAGGACAACTTATTTAGACCTTTTTTACATCCGACAGAACTGAACAAAATTGGACTTTTGGGGTGATTTTATTTTACTAATTAAGGACAACTTATTTAGACCTTTTTTACATCCGACAGAACTGAACAAAAATTGGACTTTTGGGGTGATTTTATTTTACTAATTAAGGACAACTTATTTAGACCTTTTTTACATCCGACAGAACTGAACAAAAATTGGACTTTTGGGGTGATTTTATTTTACTAATTAAGGACAACTTATTTAGACCTTTTTTACATCCGACAGAACTGAACAAAAAGGACTTTTGGGTGATTTTATTTTACTAATTAAGGACAACTTATTTAGACCTTTTTTACATCCGACAGAACTGAACAAAAATTGGACTTTTGGGGGATTTTATTTTACTAATTAAGGACAACTTTTTTAGACCTTTTTTACATCTGAAGAACTGAACAAAAATTGGACTTTTGGGGTGATTTTATTTTACTAATTAAGGACAACTTATTTAGACCTTTTTTTACATCTGACAGAACTGAACAAAAATTGGACTTTTGGGGTGATTTTATTTTACTAATTAAGGACAACTTATTTAGACCTTTTTTACATCCGACAGAACTGAACAAAAATTGGACTTTTGGGGGATTTTATTTTACTAATTAAGGACAACTTTTTTAGACCTTTTTTACATCTGACAGAACTGAACAAAATTGGACTTTTGGGGTGATTTTATTTTACTAATTAAGGACAACTTATTTAGACCTTTTTTACATCCGACAGAACTGAACAAAAATTGGACTTTTGGGGTGATTTTATTTTACTAATTAAGGACAACTTATTTAGACCTTTTTTACATCTGACAGAACTGAACAAAAATTGGACTTTTGGGGTGATTTTATTTTACTAATTAAGGACAACTTATTTAGACCTTTTTTACATCCGACAGAACTGAACAAAATTTGGACTTTTGGGGTGATTTTATTTTACTAATTAAGGACAACTTATTTAGACCTTTTTTACATCCGACAGAACTGAACAAAAATTGGACTTTTGGGGTGATTTTATTTTACTAATTAAGGACAACTTATTTAGACCTTTTTTACATCCGACAGAACTGAACAAAAATTGGACTTTTGGGGTGATTTTATTTTACTAATTAAGGACAACTTATTTAGACCTTTTTTACATCCGACAGAACTGAACAAAAATTGGACTTTTGGGGTGATTTTATTTTACTAATTAAGGACAACTTATTTAGACCTTTTTTACATCCGACAGAACTGAACAAAAATTGGACTTTTGGGGTGATTTTATTTTACTAATTAAGGACAACTTATTTAGACCTTTTTTACATCCGACAGAACTGAACAAAAATTGGACTTTTGGGGTGATTTTATTTTACTAATTAAGGACAACTTATTTAGACCTTTTTTACATCCGACAGAACTGAACAAAAATTGGACTTTTGGGGTGATTTTATTTTTACTAATTAAGGACAACTTATTTAGACCTTTTTTACATCCGACAGAACTGAACAAAAATTGGACTTTTGGGGTGATTTTATTTTACTAATTAAGGACAACTTATTTAGACCTTTTTTACATCCGACAGAACTGAACAAAAATTGGACTTTTGGGGTGATTTTATTTTACTAATTAAGGACAACTTATTTAGACCTTTTTTACATCCGACAGAACTGAACAAAAATTGGACTTTTGGGGATTTTATTTTACTAATTAAGGACAACTTTTTAGACCTTTTACATCTGACTGAACAAAAATTGGACTTTTGGGGTGATTTTATTTTACTAATTAAGGACAACTTATTTAGACCTTTTTTACATCTGACAGAACTGAACAAAAATTGGACTTTTGGGGTGATTTTATTTTACTAATTAAGGACAACTTATTTAGACCTTTTTTACATCCGACAGAACTGAACAAAAATTGGACTTTTGGGGGGATTTTATTTTACTAATTAAGGACAACTTATTTAGACCTTTTTTACATCTGACAGAACTGAACAAAATTGGACTTTTGGGTGATTTATTTTACTAATTAAGGACAACTTATTTAGACCTTTTTTACATCCGACAGAACTGAACAAAAATTGGATTTTGGGGTGATTTTATTTTACTAATTAAGGACAACTTATTTAGACCTTTTTACATCCGACAGAACTGAACAAAAATTGGACTTTTGGGGTGATTTTATTTTACTAATTAAGGACAACTTATTTAGACCTTTTTTACATCCGACAGAACTGAACAAAATTGGACTTTTGGGGTGATTTTATTTTACTAATTAAGGACAACTTATTTAGACCTTTTTTACATCCGACAGAACTGAACAAAAATTGGACTTTTGGGGTGATTTTATTTTACTAATTAAGGACAACTTATTTAGACCTTTTTTACATCCGACAGAACTGAACAAAAATTGGACTTTTGGGGTGATTTTATTTTACTAATTAAGGACAACTTATTTAGACCTTTTTTACATCCGACAGAACTGAACAAAAATTGGACTTTTGGGTGATTTTATTTTACTAATTAAGGACAACTTATTTAGACCTTTTTTACATCCGACAGAACTGAACAAAAATTGGACTTTTGGGGTGATTTTATTTTACTAATTAAGGACAACTTATTTAGACCTTTTTTACATCCGACAGAACTGAACAAAATTGGACTTTTGGGGTGATTTTATTTTACTAATTAAGGACAACTTATTTAGACCTTTTTTTACATCCGACAGAACTGAACAAAAATTGGACTTTTGGGGTGATTTTTTTTACTAATTAAGGACAACTTTTTTAGACCTTTTTTACATCGACAGAACTGAACAAAAATTGGACTTTTGGGGTGATTTTATTTTACTAATTAAGGACAACTTATTTAGACCTTTTTTACATCCGACAGAACTGAACAAAAATTGGACTTTTGGGGTGATTTTATTTTACTAATTAAGGACAACTTATTTAGACCTTTTTTACATCCGACAGAACTGAACAAAAATTGGACTTTTGGGATTTTATTTTACTAATTAAGGACAACTTTTTAGACCTTTTTTACATCTGACAGAACTGAACAAAAATTGGACTTTTGGGGTGATTTTATTTTACTAATTAAGGACAACTTATTTAGACCTTTTTTTACATCCGACAGAACTGAACAAAAATTGGACTTTTGGGGTGATTTTATTTTACTAATTAAGGACAACTTATTTAGACCTTTTTTACATCGACAGAACTGAACAAAAATTGGACTTTTGGGGTGATTTTATTTTACTAATTAAGGACAACTTATTTAGACCTTTTTTACATCCGACAGAACTGAACAAAAATTGGACTTTTGGGGTGATTTTATTTACTAATTAAGGACAACTTATTTAGACCTTTTTTACATCCACAGAACTGAACAAAAATTGGACTTTTGGGGTGATTTTATTTTACTAATTAAGGACAACTTATTTAGACCTTTTTTACATCCGACAGAACTGAACAAAAATTGGACTTTTGGGGTGATTTTATTTTACTAATTAAGGACAACTTATTTAGACCTTTTTTACATCTACAGAACTGAACAAAAATTGGACTTTTGGGGTGATTTTATTTTACTAATTAAGGACAACTTATTTAGACCTTTTTTACATCCGACAGAACTGAACAAAAAGGACTTTGGGGTGATTTTATTTTACTAATTAAGGACAACTATTTAGACCTTTTTTACATCCAAGAACTGAACAAAAATTGGACTTTTGGGGTGATTTTATTTCTAATTAAGGACAACTTATTTAGACCTTTTTACATCCAACAGAACTGAACAAAAATTGGACTTTTGGGGTGATTTTATTTTACTAATTAAGGACAACTTATTTAGACCTTTTTTACATCCAGAACTGAACAAAAATTGGACTTTTGGGGTGATTTATTTTACTAATTAAGGACAACTTATTTAGACCTTTTTTTACATCCAACAGAACTGAACAAAAATTGGACTTTTGGGGTGATTTTATTTTACTAATTAAGGACAACTTATTTAGACCTTTTTTACATCCGACAGAACTGAACAAAAATTGGACTTTTGGGGTGATTTTATTTTACTAATTAAGGACAACTTTATTTAGACCTTTTTTACATCCGACAGAACTGAACAAAATTGGACTTTTGGGGTGATTTTATTTTACTAATTAAGGACAACTTATTTAGACCTTTTTTACATCCGACAGAACTGAACAAAAATTGGACTTTTGGGGTGATTTTATTTTACTAATTAAGGACAACTTATTTAGACCTTTTTACATCCGAACAGAACTGAACAAAAATTGGACTTTTGGGGTGATTTTATTTTTACTAATTAAGGACAACTTATTTAGACCTTTTTTACATCCGACAGAACTGAACAAAAATTGGACTTTTGGGTGATTTTATTTTACTAATTAAGGACAACTTATTTAGACCTTTTTTACATCCGACAGAACTGAACAAAAATTGGACTTTTGGGGTGATTTTATTTTACTAATTAAGGACAACTTATTTAGACCTTTTTTACATCCACAGAACTGAACAAAATTGGACTTTTGGGTGATTTTATTTTACTAATTAAGGACAACTTATTTAGACCTTTTTTAATCCGACAGAACGAAACAAAAATATGGACTTTTGGGGTGATTTTATTTTACTTAATAAGGACAACTTATTTAGACCTTTTTTAACATCCACAGAACTGAACAAAAATTGGACTTTTGGGGTGATTTATTTTACTAATTAAGGACAACTTATTTAGACCTTTACATCCAACAGAACTGAACAAAAATTGGACTTTTGGGGTGATTTTATTTTACTAATTAAGGACAACTTATTTAGACCTTTTTTACATCCGACAGAACTGAACAAAAATTGGACTTTGGGTGATTTTATTTTACTAATTAAGGACACATTATTTAGACCTTTTTTTACATCCGACAGAACTGAACAAAAATTGGACTTTTGGGGTGATTTTATTTTACTAATTAAGGACAATTTTTTAGACCTTTTTTACATCGACAGAACTGAACAAAATTGGACTTTTGGGGTGATTTTATTTTACTAATTAAGGACAAACTTATTTAGACCTTTTTTACATCCACAGAACTGAACAAAAATTGGACTTTTGGGGTGATTTTATTTTACTAATTAAGGACAACTTATTTAGACCTTTTTTACATCTGACAGAACTGAACAAAAATTGGATTTTGGGGTGATTTTATTTTACTAATTAAGGACAACTTATTTAGACTCTTTTTTACATCCACAGAACTGAACAAAAATTGGACTTTTGGGGTGATTTATTTTACTAATTAAGGACAACTTATTTAGACCTTTTTTACATCAACAGAACTGAACAAAAATTGGACTTTTGGGGTGATTTTATTTTTACTAATTAAGGACAACTTATTTAGACCTTTTTTACATCGACAGAACTGAACAAAAATTGGACTTTTGGGGTGATTTTATTTTACTAATTAAGGACAACTTATTTAGACCTTTTTTTTACATCCGACAGAACTGACAAAAATTGGACTTTTGGGGTGATTTTTTTTTACTAATTAAGGACAACTTATTTAGACCTTTTTTACATCGACAGACTGAACAAAAATTGGACTTTTGGGGTGATTTTATTTTACTAATTAAGGACAACTTATTTAGACCTTTACATCGAGAACTGAACAAAAATTGGACTTTTGGGGTGATTTTATTTTACTAATTAAGGACAACTTATTTAGACCTTTTTTTTTACATCCACAGAACTGAACAAAATTGGACTTTTGGGGTGATTTTATTTTACTAATTAAGGACAACTTATTTAGACCTTTTTTACATCGACAGAACTGAACAAAAATTGGACTTTTGGGGTGATTTTATTTTACTAATTAAGGACAATATTTAGACCTTTTTTTACATCCGACAGAACTGAACAAAAATTGACTTTTGGGGTGATTTTATTTTACTAATTAAGGACAACTTATTTAGACCTTTTTTACATCGACAGAACTGAACAAAAATTGGACTTTTGGGGTGATTTTATTTTACTAATTAAGGACAACTTATTTAGACCTTTTTTTTACATCGACAGAACTGAACAAAAATTGGACTTTTGGGGTGATTTATTTTACTAATTAAGGACAACTTATTTAGACCTTTTTTACATCCGACAGAACTGAACAAAATTGGACTTTTGGGGTGATTTTTTACTAATTAAGGACAACTTATTTAGACCTTTTTTACATGACAGAACTGAACAAAAATTGGACTTTTGGGGTGATTTTATTTTACTAATTAAGGACAACTTAAATTTCGGACCTTTTTTTTTTTACATCCGACAGAACTGAACAAAAATTGGACTTTTGGGGTGATTTTATTTTACTAATTAAGGACAACTTATTTAGACCTTTTTTTACATCTGACAGAAACTGAACAAAAATTGGACTTTTGGGGTGATTTTTTTTACTAATTAAGGACAACTTATTTAGACCTTTTTTTACATCCAACAGAACTGAACAAAAATTGGACTTTTGGGGTGATTTTATTTACTAATTAAGGACAACTTATTTAGACCTTTTTTACATCCAACAGAACTGAACAAAAATTGGACTTTTGGGGTGATTTTATTTTACTAATTAAGGACAACTTATTTAGACCTTTTTTTACATCTGACAGAACTGAACAAAAATTGGACTTTTGGGGTGATTTTATTTTACTAATTAAGGACAACTTATTTAGACCTTTTTTTACATCTGACAGAACTGAACAAAAAATTGGACTTTTGGGGTGATTTTATTTTACTAATTAAGGACAACTTATTTAGACCTTTTTTTACATCTGACAGAACTGAACAAAAATTGGACTTTTGGGGTGATTTTATTTTACTAATTAAGGACAACTTATTTAGACCTTTTTTACATCCAACAGAACTGAACAAAAATTGGACTTTTGGGGTGATTTTATTTTACTAATTAAGGACAACTTATTTAGACCTTTTTTACATCCAACAGAACTGAACAAAAATTGGACTTTTGGGGTGATTTTATTTTACTAATTAAGGACAACTTATTTAGACCTTTTTTACATCTGAACAGAACTGAACAAAAATTGGACTTTTGGGGTGATTTTATTTTACTAATTAAGGACAACTTATTTAGACCTTTTTTACATCCGACAGAACTGAACAAAAATTGGACTTTTGGGGTGATTTTATTTTACTAATTAAGGACAACTTATTTAGACCTTTTTTTACATCCGACAGAACTGAACAAAAATTGGACTTTTGGGGTGATTTTATTTTACTAATTAAGGACAACTTATTTAGACCTTTTTTACATCCAACAGAACTGAACAAAAATTGGACTTTTGGGGTGATTTTATTTTACTAATTAAGGACAACTTATTTAGACCTTTTTACATCCAACAGAACTGAACAAAAATTGGACTTTTGGGGTGATTTTATTTTACTAATTAAGGACAACTTATTTAGACCTTTTTTACATCCAACAGAACTGAACAAAAATTGGACTTTTGGGGTGATTTTATTTTACTAATTAAGGACAACTTATTTAGACCTTTTTTACATCCGACAGAACTGAACAAAAATTGGACTTTTGGGTGATTTTATTTTACTAATTAAGGACAACTTATTTAGACCTTTTTTACATCCACAGAACTGAACAAAAATTGGACTTTTGGGTTTTTATTTTACTAATTAAGGACAACTTATTTAGACCTTTTTTACATCCACAGAACTGAACAAAAATTGGACTTTTGGGGTGATTTTATTTTACTAATTAAGGACAACTTATTTAGACCTTTTTTTACATCCAACAGAACTGAACAAAAATTGGACTTTTGGGGTGATTTTATTTTACTAATTAAGGACAACTTATTTAGACCTTTTTTACATCCAACAGAACTGAACAAAAATTGGACTTTTGGGGTGATTTTATTTTACTAATTAAGGACAACTTATTTAGACCTTTTTTACATCCGAACAGAACTGAACAAAAATTGGACTTTTGGGGTGATTTTATTTTACTAATTAAGGACAACTTATTTAGACCTTTTTTACATCCAACAGAACTGAACAAAAATTGGACTTTTGGGGTGATTTTATTTTACTAATTAAGGACAACTTATTTAGACCTTTTTTACATCTAACAGAACTGAACAAAAATTGGACTTTTGGGGTGATTTTATTTTACTAATTAAGGACAACTTATTTAGACCTTTTTTTTACCAACAGAACTGAACAAAAATTGGACTTTTTATTTTACTAATTAGGGACAACTTATTTAGACCTTTTTTTTACATCCGACAGAACTAGAAAAAATGTTTTTAGAACCCTAAATTTATATGATTCAAAGTTGTTCTTTTATTTAAAACTTTCAATTTTCTAAGCTAATAAATATTACGTTTTAAAAGTAAAATAATTGTTTCATGGGTGTACCAGCACCCTCTAAGATATCTAAGAGAATTTTGTTTTCATTAGGGATCACCAATTGTCACGTGATCAGTTTAGGCCATCTTGAATAAAACGGAAGTAAATATTTCCGAACTTTGTTTATCAAAAATCTCGTTAAAAACAATTAAAGATCGTACTGAGATGTTACAAAGAAAAACAGTTAATTCAAAGATCAAATTATCAGATTGGGAAAAATTACATCGTTATCTTAAAAAAATAAATAAACCTATCCGTATTACATGTGAAAGGGTAATTTTCAGGCCGCGATTTAGACAGAAAAAATACATATTATTACTCTAGGTACCACCAGACCGTTTATGCCATCTTGAATAAAACGGAAATAGATATTTCCGAACTTTGTTTATCAAAAATCTCGTAAAAAAAAAAGATCGTACAGGATTGTTACAAAGAAAAATAGTTAATTCAAAGATCAAATTATCCGATTGAGAAAAATTACATCGTTATCTTAAAAAATAAACAAACCTGCCCGTATTACATGCGAAAGGGTAATTTTCAGACCGTAATATAGACAGAAAAGTTACTAATTATTTCCCTTCTACAATTAACCAGTAAAAGTATGGATAACACTAATTTAACTTTTTGTCTTCTGCATATTCAATAACCGATTTTATTTGTTTTCAACGATTTTTAAGCTATTCTTTTTTTTTATCTTGAAATATTATCTAGAATTTTTTTTTTGTGCATTCGAAAGAAGAAACATTTTAAAAAGTCCTGATGATTTAAAAAAAAATTCAGCTTAGGAAAATAATGAAAATTATGAACGAAAAACAATGTTTTCACTATTAACATGAATAAAAACTTGAAAAAATTTAATAGTAAAATGTCACCGTGAAATTGACGTTAAAAAAATGTCTTCGGTTTTGGTATTACTTTTTAAAATCGAAAATGAAATGAAAATTTGAATATTTTTTCTAAGAGAAAAACTGATAAAATAATCCTGTATACTTACTTGTATTCTAATAGCGAAAAAAATTATCTTATTTAACTTTTTTGAACAAAGAAAAACAAACTTCGGTTGTTATTCAGAAGCGTCTCGTCTCGTCTCGTCTCTTTGTAAAACAAATATGACGGTTATGCCCTTCCATATATTCTAAGAACCAAAAATTACTATTCAACAATAAAAATTACAAATTCTTTTAAAAATATTAATCGAGCACGGATCGGACCAACTTTTGGTTCACCTGAATTCTAAAATTCATGTTTTTAAATATCCGTGAAAATTTTGATTTTTTTTCCACAGGAAAAAAAAAAATTTAATTTATTTCACGCAGAAAATAAAAATATTTAATCACAAAAAAGATTGAAAATCTCGTAAAAATTAATTTCTTAAAAAAAAATTTTTTTTTGGACAATTTAATAGAATATAGTACATACCAATTACATAAGAAAAAAAAAGTTTTAAAATATTAATATTATGAAATTTTTTTTTTGCACTTTTTATTTCCGATTTCATTATTTTTTCCTAAAAAAACTATAATTCGGTACGTTATACAATTTCATTGATATAGTTATTCAGCCTCTTATCTTTATAGAAAAAAAGTACCAAATTTTTTTTCCACATCATTTTTTTTTATCTCATAAAATAAAATAGACATCGTAAAAAAATATTTCCCCTAATATATTTTAGAAAAAAAATATTTCAGATGTATTTACATCCAATGGTAAACATTTATGGAAATTTTCGTGAAAATCGGACCATTAATTGATTTTTCATAGAATTTTTTTAAAATCCTCTTATCGTAACTTGTTTTTAGCTACGTTAAATTTCAGTTGATTTAACAGTGCAAAAATGAAAACATTGTTTTTCAATCATAATTTTCATTATTTTCGTATGCTGATAAAAAAATTTAAAAAATCATCAGGAGTTTATTTAATGTTTTTTCTTTCGAATGGAAAAAAACTTTTCAAGAAAATATTAATTTTTCTGCAAGTTTCATTGTGTTAAATGTAGGGGGGGGGGTAAATTGCACAGGGTCAAATTGGTGGTACCTATATTACCCTCATGGTTATGCCTAATAATAATTATAAGTACGGTTGGGTATAACGGACATACTTTTTTTAGACAAAATTTACTATTAAAATGAATAAAAACTTGAAAAAAAATGTAATATTAAAATTCAACAGTGAAACTGAAGTTAAAAAAAAAAGATGTCTTCGGTTTTGGTATTAATTTTTTAAATCGAAAATTAAATGAAAATTTGAATATTGCAGATGTATTTACATCCAATGGTAAACATTTTTGGAAATTCTCGTAAAAATCAAATAATTAATTGATTTTTCATAGAATTTACAAAAAACTCTTATCGTAACTTGTTTTTAGCTACGTTAAATTTCAGTTGATTTAACAGTGCAAAAATGAAAACATTGTTTTTCAATCATAATTTTCATTATTTCCCTTAGGTGAAAAAAAATTTTTTTTTAAATCATCAGAAGTTTGTTTAATGTTTTTTCTTTGAAATGGAAAAAAAAATCAAGATAATATTAATTTTTCTGCAAGTTTCATAGTGTTAAATATAGGGAGGGGGTAAATTTCACAGGGTAAAATTGGTGGTACCTAATACACATTGAAGTGAATATGGGTGCAAGAAAAATAAAACATTTATTGCAAAAACACGGAAATAAATGAGTGTTCAGTTTATTTTATGGTAGGAATATACGAGCAAATTGTTCTTTCTTACCGAAACATTCACTACGGGACTAAATCAAATTTTAATAAAAATAAATCTTTCCCTATAAATACAAATAGTTACGTTTTTTTTGTTTTTTTTGTAAAGAAAGAAATTAAATGGTGATACTTACATTTCTTATTACACACAATGATGTCTACGAAAGTTTCAAATAAACTAAATGTTTATCTGGTTGAATTAAAATTGAAATATCGCTGTCGTTTATGATTGTGAGGTTCGTGCCGAAGTGTCGTGCTCTTTAAGAAAGGAAGTTGTATTTATCGTCAGTGACAACCAATATCTCACAGTATCTCACGTTTTCTTTTATTTTCTTTTGTCTTTGTTGGCTATACAAATTTGTTTTAAACTCATTTTTAAATCTCTTTAACACAGATCTTTGTTCAACTTGTCTATCCATGACATCCTGCTTAACTAACCCATATAATATATTAGGGAATGGCAAAAAATCAGCTTCTACGAGTTTTAAAAGCGAATTAAAATTAATTAAATCTATTATTTAAGGTCAAACTTTGTCTAAATCGATAAGTAGTAATATAATGACCATCATTAAAAAAAAGAAAAATATCATTTCATATGCAGTTTATTTTTAATAGATTCAAAGGGATTTGTTTTGGTTAATTTTGACGCGATCCGCCATTCTGTCTATTTTTCAAGGGTTTTAAGCTCTTGATTACAATTTTAACATAACATTTGCGATTGAAAAAAAAAAATTACCAAAAATCAGTTAATTATCCGATTTTAATGAAATTTTCAGTATTGATTTATCAATTAATGAATTTTATAATGCATCGGTTATTTTATTTCAAAACTCTAATTTAGTATGTTTGCTATGAAAAATTAATATCTAAAATTCATTTAAAATAAAAAATATTCGGATTTTAAGTTTGAAATGTTATATTTTTAGATTCTAAGAATAAATATCTACTTAATGCAAACCTTATTTTAGTCGCAAAAAGTAATGAGTTTTGAAGAAAAACTCTATTGAAAATGTACCCCCTCCCCTTTTTAAGCAGAAAAAAACATCGATGTATATTTTTTTTCTCTTATAAAATAATAGCCAATTAAATAATTATCGAAATGAGTAAAAAAGAAATATCCAAAAAATAAATTATTTATTATTTTTTTACATTTTATTTTTCGATTTTCGTTACTTATTTTCTCATAGAAGCGCAAGCGTAAATTTTTGTTTTTTTGTTTCTATTCATAACTTCGGTTTTTATCTCTTTATTTATACTGTAATTAGTATCGAAAATGACCAACTCGCAAAACATTTTACGCCCCCAACATAAGGGGGGGTCAAAATTAAGTGACCTGGAAAAAAATGAGAAAGTTTTGAAATAAAATAAATAATGCATTATAAAGATCATTCATTGATACATAAACACTGAACATTTTATTAACATCCGATAATTCCCTGATTTTTGGTAAATTATTTTCTGTAGGGGGGCTAAAGTCATTTTGTCAAAAACGCATTTTAGGCTCATTTTGCCAGTAGCTATATTTTTCTAAAGGGGTGGGGGGGGGTAAAAAAAACTTTTTTAAAGAATATAATTTTAAAGCAATTACCAAAATATTATTAAAAATATTTCATTGCCGATGAAGAGAAGAGGGAAACTGATATCCAATGAAAAGGGTAGAATTTCCTTCGCACTGTAAGTAATTTTTTAAACTTAGTTCACTAGGTACCACCAAACCGTTTAGGCCATCTTGAATAAAACGGAAATAGATATTTCCGAACTTTGTTTATCAAAAATCTCGTAAAAAAAAAGATCGTACAGGGTTGTTACAAAGAAAAATAGTTAATTCAAAGATCAAATTATCCGATTGGGAAAAATTACATCGTTATCTTAAAAAATAAACAAACCTGCCCGTATTACTTGCGAAAGGGTAATTTTCAGACCGTAATATAGACAGAAAAGTTACTAATTATTTCCCTTTTACAATTAACCCGTAAAAGTATGGAATGAAAACTTGAATATTTTTTTCTAAGATAAAAACTGATAAAATAATCTATTATACTTACTTTTTATTTTAATTATTGAAAGAGTTAAATAAAATAATTTTTTTCACGCTAACACTGTCAGCCTAACAGGAACAAACTTTGGTTACTTAGAAGCGTCTCGTCTCTGAGTAAAACAAATATGTCAGCAATGCTCTTCCATACATTCTAAGGGTCACACATTACTATTCAACAATAAAAATTACAAATTCTTCTAAAAATATTAATCGAGCTCGTATCGGACCAATGTTTAGTTCACCTGAATTCTAAAATTCATATTTTTAAATATCCGTGAAAAATTCGATTTTTTGACGTAGGAAAAAATTTTTTTATTTATTTCACGCAGAAAATAAAAATAATTAATCACACAAAAGATTGAAAATCTCTTAAAAATTAATTTCTTAAAAAAAAATTTTTTTTTTGACAATTTAACAGAATATAGTACATACCAATTACATAAGAAAAAAAAATTTTCAAATATTAATATTATGACATTTTTTTGCACTTTTTATTTCCGATTTCATTAATTTTTCCTCAAAAAACCTTGTACATTCACACAATTTCATTGATATAGTTATTCAGACTCTTATAGAAAAAAGAAAAACATTTTTCTGACGCGTCATTTTTTTTATCTCATAAAATAAAATAGGGGATGGGGGAATAGACCTCGTAAAAAGTATTTCCCCTAATATATTTTAGAAAAAAAATATTTCAGATGTATTTACATCCAATGGTAAACATTTATGGAAATTTTCGTGAAAATCAGATTATTAATTGATTTTTCATAGAATTTTTTTAAAATCCTCTTATCGTAACTTGTTTTTAGCTACGTTAAATTTCAGTTGATTTAACAGTGCAAAAATGAAAACATTGTTTTTCAATCATAATTTTCATTATTTCCGTATGCTGAAAAATTTTTTTTTAAATCATCAAGAGTTTATTTTATGTTTTTTCTTTAAAATGGAAAAAAAAATTTCAAGAAAATGTTAAATTTTCTGTAAGTTTCATTGTGTTAAATATAGGGGGGGGGGGTAAATTTCACAGGGTCAAATTGGTGGTACCTATGTTCACGCGTAAGTATATATTAGGTACCACCAATTTTACCCTGTGAAATTTACCCCCCCCCCCTATATTTAACACTATGAAATTTACAGAAAAATTAATATTTTCTTAAATTTTTTTCCATTCGAAAGAAAAAACATTAAATAAACTCCTGATGATTTTTTTTTTAAATTTTCAGCTTACGGAAATAATGAAAATTATGATTGAAAAACAAAGTTTTCATGTTTGCACTGTTAAATCAACTGAAATTTAACGTAGCTAAAAACAAGTTACGATAAGAGGTTTTTCTTTTTAATTCTTTGAGAAATCAATTGATAATTTGATTTTCACGAAATGTTTACCATACATCTGAAAAGTTTTTTCTAAAATATATTAGGGGAAATATTTTTTTACGAGGTCTATCACCCCCCTCCCCCACGCGATTTTATTTTATGAGATAAAAAAAAATGACGCATCAGAAAAATTTTGTACTTTTTTTCTATAAAGATAAGAGTCTGAATAACTATATCAATGAAATTGTATGAATGAACGAGGTGTAGTTTTTTTAGGAAAAATTAATGAAATCGGAAATAAAAAGTGCAAAAAAAATGTCATAATTATATTAAAATTTACTATTAAAATGAATAAAAACTTGAAAAAATTTAATATTAAAATTTCGCAGTGAAATTGACGTTAAAAAAAATTTAGTATTAATTTTTAAAATCGAAAATAAATCTAAGAGAAAAACTGATAAAATAATCAATATATTATTTTGATTCTAATTGGTCGAAAAAGTTAAATTAAATAATTCTTTACGCTAAGAAAAACAAACTTTGGTTACTGAGAAGCGTCTTGTCTCTTTGTATAAAAACAAAACAAATATGTCAGTTTTGCTCTTCCGTATATTCTAAGAATCACACATTACTATTCAACAATAAAAATTACAAATTCTTTTAAAAATATTAATATAGCTCGTATCGGACCAACTTTTAGTTCACCTGAATTCTAAAATTCATATTTTTAAATATCCGTGAAAAATTCGATTTTTTGATGCAGAAAAAAAGAAATATTTAATTTATTTCACGCAGAAAATAAAAATATTTAAGCACAAAAAAGATTGAAAATCTCTTAAAAATTAATTTCTTAAAAAAATTTTTTTTTGACAATTTAATAGAATATAGTACATACCAATTACTGTACCGTTGTGGTATATTTTCACGGTACCAAAATGATATAAGTAACGTGGCGACGGCGGCGATATATTCACCGTACTAAAAATGTCTTCGGCACCTGGCGGCGGCGGCGGCGGTGTATACTATGTAGCGGGTCTCGTCCACGTGCCTCCAAATTCACAGTGCTAAAATGGTGTTGATAGAAATTATAACACGAGAAATATGTCGTCACAACTGCTAGCCTTTATTTCCAGGGTAGGTTCGTCTCGTGTGCTGTGTCGGAGAGGAGGAAAGGCAGAGAGAAAGAGAGAGAGAGAACACTACTTGATTACTGTGACCCCATACTAGCCACTAGATGCCCGATCCGTACCCTACGATGGCGGAAGGCAAAAAGAGGCCGATACCTTTCTTCGTTGTTCCACGTCACCACGTGACATCCGGTTCCGGTCAACACCCGACTTCCGGTTGCGGTCAACACCCGACTTCCGGTTGACACTCAATTCTCCATTCGGTGTCACGCTACGGTCAAACCATCGTTCATCCTGTTTTGGCTCATCACTATTTTTTAAACCTTTATCATCTCTTATTTCTTCCTCCTCCTTCCATTAGTAGTCCTTGCCAAATGAATCTTGCTACATTACATAAGCAAAAAAAAGTTTTCAAATATTAATATTATGACATAATATTAATATTTGAAAACTTTTTTTTGCTTCAGGTTTACCATCAGTCGACGAGGAAATGCAGATAGTAAGTTAGGGAAAAAGGAGAGAAGGCAAATAGAATCCTAAAGTGTCTTTACAATGGGGAACCATCACAAAAGAGAAAATAAATTGCTTGGTCGTTGTTTTTTTTTTTTTCTTTTCTGTTTACTATAGATAAAACTTTGTCAGTCGATGCTATTTATCGAGCTCAAATTATAAAAACAGGCTTTCTGAGTAAAATAAAAAAAGTTGACCTTATTTTTAGAGTTTACAATTCCCAGAGAATGACATTTATTCACCACAAATTACAAAGATTTGATTGAGATATTCAAGTGACAAATTAAAAAGTCACAGAAACTGGAAATTATGAGACAGAAAAAACATGTAAGATTAACTTTCTATGTAGAATTATTGTTTTTATCTTTGTACCATTTAAAAATATGTTTTTTTATTATTATTCTATCATCAAAGACTTGTCTGGGGGTTGTAGCACCTGTTACACTCCCATCTCTGGGTTAAATAGAAGAAGAAAATGAGTTTAAAAAAATGTTTTTAAAAAAATTTGAATACCCATTAAGAATAAATAGAAGAGTGTTTTTGGCATGAAAGAATCGACCAAACCAAAGAATTGTCTGTCATGTCATCTGGGGCTGTAGAATATTCTGACTGTACCTCTGTAGAAGGGTAAGAACCACCACCCACACAACTGGAACCACCTGTTGGCCGTGTATAGTGACTCATGATGTCTTATGATGTGATCCTGGGAACTGAAAAGTCCATGACTGGGGTACTAAGTGGACACATGACCTACAACATTCAACTTTGACCATCACTTTGGTTAGACTGTGGTCAGAAAGGCTTGATCCAATTAATCGGCTGGTCATGTCATACCCTGGCACCTACATGATTAAGTCCCAACCATTCTTTAAATTGTTCTTCTGGTAAATACAAAAAAAATAAAAATTTGCATGTATTAAAAAGTTAATTAACAATCTGTATGCCACGTAAATAAAAACAATGTAATATAGTAAAAGATGCTCTGTGAAGGGAGGGTGTATAAAATCCAAATCTGAAGGATTTGTTTAAATTTTTTCATAGTCTATGTACAATGAACAAGTAAATTCAACAAGAGGTAAATAAAAGAATCACTTCAATCACAAGAAGCTTTCTTTTAATCCAGTGTGAATTTGCATATGTAAGAGTATTTATGGGGATTCGTTGGAGCTCTTATTCTCCGTAGTTGGCTATTTCGGGCAAGGAAGGAAACAAATACGAAAGTAAAATGTAGACACTTGTATTAACAAAGGGTACATAGATGTTTTTGCAAATTTTAATGGTATTTGCTACAGGACTTATCTGCGAATTTAAGTTCTGTTCGTTGTAGAATTGGTGATTACAAGGGTATTCTGTCGCTGGTGGAATGTAGATAGGATGCTTCATCTGTTCGTTTCTCGTTCTTTTGTCAGTATGTTTTGTATCAGCCTTATAACATTTGCTGATAAATGCCTTAGAAATGAGGCTGGTGGTAGAGTTCTGTAGAGACGCTTGTTTTCACCCCCTTCCCTGGTAACCAGTTCTGTGATAAGTAATGGTGGATGGGGCGCTCTTCAAGTAGACTATTTGGTCCTCAGCCTTCTGGTAAGTATGCTATTGTCACAGCCTTGTGTAGTATGCTGACACAATGCCTTAGAAGTATGCTGTGAAAAAATGCCTCCGTCCAGGTCAACGATCTGTAGATCAGTGGGCCCTTTTTGTGGGCTAGGAGATGAGTGTTTATTTTTACGTCTCTCTTTGGTAACTGCTCCCTGACAAGTGAAGAAATTTGGTTTTGGCACCAACATACGATGTTGGCAATTCGCCCTCTAGTGGCAGGGGAAGATAATTCACTATGGAATTTCCAACATATGCACTGCCATTGAAATCGAAGGGACACATACTTCATAAGGATGCGGCCTATCTGCTGTGTTTACATATGCGTCACCAAATCTGATATTCCTGAAAAAGTTAATAGTAAAAATCATTTCCAATGCATTTTTATAGTAAAAACCATTTCCAATGCATTTATGTAGTAAAAACCATTTCCAATGCATTTTTATAGTAAAAACCATATCCAATGCGTTTTTATAGTAAAAACCATTTCCAATGCATTTTCATCGTAAAAATCATTTCCAATGCATTTACATATGCCTCACCAAATCTGATATTCCTGAAAAAGAACCCACTCACACTTCACAACATAACACGCACTTTTCAAACCTCTGTGTGTTCGCATATGTCCAAAAAATTATAATTTTAGTGTAAATGAAGACCTTCGTATTTCAGAATAAATGGCTTCTTTCATCTGTGTGTTCGGCTATGCTTTACCATATCTGATTTTTGGGAAAAAGAAGAGCCACACACCTTACAAGAATATGGCTTTTCTCCTGTGTGTGTTCGTATATGTCTCACCAAATCTGATTTTCTTGCAAAGGAAAACCCACACACTTCACAAGAATATGGCTTCTCTCCAGTGTGTGTTCGCATATGCAATACCAAATTATATTTTTGGGAAAAGGAAGAGCCACACACTTCACAAGAATGTGGCTTCTCTTTCATGTGTGTTCCCATATGCTTCAACATAGCTGATTTTTGTGAAAAGGAAGAGCCACACACTTCACAAGAATATGGCTTTTCTTCTGTGTGTCTTCGCATATGTGACACCAAATGATGTCTTTGTGAAAAGGAAGAGTCACACACTTCACAAGAATATGGTTTCTCTCCTGTGTGTTTTCGTATATGTCTCACCAAATCTGATTTTCCTACAAAGGAAGAACCACACACTTCACAAGAATATGGCTTCTCCCCAGTGTGTGTTCGCATATGCACCACCAAATTTGATTTTTGCGAAAAGGAAGAGCTGCACACCTGACAAGAATGTGGCTTCTTTCTCGTGTGTGTTCCCATATGCTTCAGAATTTCTGATTTTTGTGAAAAGGAAGAGCCACACACTTCACAAGTATATGGGTTCTCTCCTGTGTGTATTCGCATATGCTTTACCATATCTGATTTTTGTGAAAAAGTAGAGCTACACACTTCACAAGAATATGGTTTTTCTCCTGTGTGTCTTCTCATATGCATCACCAAATTATTTTTTTGTGTAAAGTAAGAGCCACACACTTCACAAAAATATGGCTTCTCTCCAGTATGTGTTCGCATATGCACCACCAAACTTGATTTTTTTGAAAAGGAAGAGCCACACACTTTACAAGAATGTGGCTTTTCTCCAGTATGTGTTCGTATATGTACCACCAAATTTGATTTTTGTGAAAATGAATGGCCACACACTTTACAAGAATATGGCTTTTCTCCTGTGTGTGTTCGTATGTGATTCTTCAAAGTTGATTTTTGTGAGAAAGATGAGCCACACTCTTCACAAAAAAACAACTTCTCACTTGTGTCTCTTTGAATATTCTCCATCAAGTGAGATTTTTGTGAAAAGAAAGAGGCTCACGCTTCACAGAAATATTGTTTCCTTTCTCTGTGTGTTAGCATATGCATCAGCGATTTTGCTGGCAAAGTAAAAGAATAGCCACACATGAACATGATATTTCTCGTGAATGTATTTTTCACAAAAGTTTAAAATCAGAAAAAAAAACAGATTTCACCAAAATATTTCTCTCCTTTGTTTATCTATGCACTTATTTGATTTCCATGAAATGCAATAAATCCATAAAATTTTCTCTTTCTCACTTTTAAAAAAAAAATATTCCTTTAATAATTTTAGAAACTTTCCTTTAAGTTTTGTACTTTTATTCTAGGTCTCTTTTTATGATGGATGATGTCCCTTTTATAGAAGCTATTTGTACTTCATAGCAGCTTGGTTTACCAAGTATAGTGTCCAGGTGTTTTCTTCTCCAATATTAGTTCACTTATGTCACTTCAAAAGTGACTTTTTTTTTGAAAATCCAAGTCACCAACAAAATGTATTCAAATTTAGGGAAATATTTCATCCGGGTTAAAAATCTGTAAATAATAAAACAAGAGAAAATTATAAGTTAAAAGAAAGAAGAGTAGTAAATATATTAAGTTTAAATAAAATCATATATTTAAATAGGTTCAGATGTTGAATTTTGTGTGATTTTTAGGAAATTCTACCTTGAATAGAGAAGAAAAAAATATAGCATAAAAGTTAATGCTATCAAACATTTTGACATGATTTAAGATACGAGAAAAATTATTTATCTACATTTGATAGAACTGACAATAATTGTGAAAAGTTGTTTACCAGTATCCAAAAATTGTAATAATCTGCGAATGAAAGGAACATAACATTCTGGTCTTTTATGGTGCTGGATAAACCCAAGATAATGGAAAGATAGCAAAGACCAAAAACGGTTTTCTTCTCCCTTAAGTTGGCTGATTGTAAGATAAAAAAGGGATAAGTGCTCGGTTAATTTCCAGGAATCCCTGGATAGTGATGCAATGGAGTTGAGCAATTTTTGCTTCCAGCAGGGAACATAACATTCTGGTCTTTTAGGGTGCTGAATAAACCCAAGTTAATGGGAAGGTAGCAAAGACCAGCAGTTTTCTCCTCCCTTAATTAAGTTGGTTGACTGTTTTATATCATATCAATATTTTTTTTGTCATCTAATATAAAATTAAGTCATTTTAATATGAAGTTTTCTTCAGTGCCTGCTGTTCCTTTAAATGGTTACCCCTCTAAATATTGAACAGGCAAATAACTGCTTAACTAACAATAACTGGGAGAGGATTGAGCCTGAACAATTACTCAGTTACAGTCAAGGTTCCTACTATATCAACAAAGTAGTGATGAAATTGTTCAATACTTAATTCAGTGACCACTTAGGCAACAGCAAGTACTGTAAGCAACCTGAATCCTTTGTTTATAAAAAATGACGTCATTTTGCATTAGATTATGTTATAACAGAAATAAGATATCTTTTATGATTCACAATCCTTACTAACACAATACATCCACTCACCAACAAAACAAATTTAAAAAAGAAAAGAAAACAAAACAAACATAAGTTTCTGACCCCAAACAGAAGTTGACTCAACGGTGGCCTAGAACGAAGTGACTAAATTAACATGGTTCTACGCATAGGCTCCAGCAAAACTTCCAGTCGAAAAACATTAAATATAAACAACTAAAAATATACTCTATTTAATGTTTTTCAACCAATAAAAATTTTTCCCGCTAAACCTCTTCAAAACGACTTCACGATCCTATCCTTTGCTATATAAACAAGCTGACTTAAAGTCGAAGCCAGTTGACCGAGGGCCTCCATGCAAAATACATCACCTGACAGACAAGATCAAAGAACCACTATACTATACCCACACCACACCCTGCGTCACGCCATACTATACCCACACCACACCTCGCACCACGCAGAGCCAGAACTGACTTTCAACCCCACGCCTACCCTCATTTCACCAAGCAGCGAAAAGGAATTACCATCACAAGTCCAGCTTTTGTTTATTTTAAATAAACGATATTAATCCGAACCTTCTCGTCCATTTTTTTTTCTTTTGCAAACCATAGGCATTTTGAGATATTTCATAATATATCAATTAGTATTAGTAATATAATATATCTTTCATTTCTTCTTCCTTCACTTGCCATATTACAGAATCATTACTTCTGATTTAGCATTATATTGGTATTTGTAATCTAATATCCTTCATTTCTTTTTCTTGCCATATTTTTCTAACATCTAATCTAATATTTAATCTAATATCCTTCATTTCTAATATTTTTCTAATATCTAATCTAATTTTTCTAATATCTAATCTAATATTTAATCTAATATCCTTCATTTCTAATATTTTTCTAATATCTAATCTAATTTTACTAATATCTAATCTAATATTTAATCTAATATCCTTCATTTCTAATATTTCTAATATCTAATCTAATTTTTCTAATATCTAATCTAATATTTAATCTAATATCCTTCATTTCTAATATTTTTCTAATATCTAATCTAATTTTTCTAATATCTAATCTAATATTTAATCTAATATCCTTCATTTCTAATATTTTCTAATATCTAATCTAATTTTTCTAATATCTAATCTAATATTTAATCTAATATCCTTCATTTCTAATATTTTTCTAATATCTAATCTAATTTTTCTAATATCTAATCTAATATTTAATCTAATATCCTTCATTTCTAATATTTTTCTAATATCTAATCTAATTTTTATCTAATCTAATATTTAATCTAATATCCTTCATTTCTTTTTCTTGCCATATTTTTCTAATATCTAATATTTAATCTAATATCCTTCATTTCTAATATTTTCTAATATCTAATAATTTCTAATATCTAATCTAATATTTAATCTAATATCTTCATTTCTTTTTCTTGCCATATTTTTCTAACATCTAATCTAATATTTAATCTAATATCCTTCATTTCTTTTTCTTGCCATATTTTTACCTCAGATATTACTTTCTATTAAATGTGTTTGTATTAGTTTAATGGTATGTTAGTTTAAATTGGCTAACAGATGGGGTTGTTACTTTGTGCCTTTGAGTAAATATGCTGAAGATACTAAGCAAATAAGAAATAAAAATTCATCTATGCTTATTAGAACTGAAAATATTTGACAAAAGTAATTCACAATATTGTGTTAGTATAACATTCAATTCTAAGACTAACAACAACAAGAAAGGAATTAATATATCCTTTAATTCAAACAATTTATTTGCTAGGCATAAAACACAAACAACAATATAATCTATCACACGTTGTATGACGAAAATTCGAATACTAAGACTCTCTGGAAAGAAAGATGACCCATTGGAAAGACAATGTGACTCTCCAGAAAGTTGGAGTGACATCCTGGAAAGACAGGACTCCTTTTTAAACATGAACAGTACAACTAATGAAAAATGCCCTCTGGGTGTCTGTAGCGGGGAGGGAGAATATATCACCCGTCATACCTATACAAACGAAAATGACCTGGACCTGTACCCGGCTACAACGTGTGATTGCGGCAGAGAATTCAACAGCTTGCGAGGATTACGAATCCACAAGGCACGCTGGTGCGAACGACGTAATTCTCCTAAAGAATGTAAATCGAATGATGGGCTTATGAACCAGGAACACCCCCACAGTGTCCAGGAGCCCATTGCTGAGCGGCAGCAACCTGGAGACATTCCTAGCAAGCCAAGAATTCAGTGGCCCAAGGGTAATCAGAAAGCTATTTGGACTAATTTGGACCAGGAGCTTTCTTTTTTGCTCACCACCCATCTTAAGGGTTCTATCAACCAACAACTATCATCCTTCTGCAGAATTATTCATGACGTTTGTTTGGAATGGTTTGGTGCAGTAACACATAAAAAAGATAAAAAAGAAGAACAACGACCAAATAGACGACAGATCCAAAAAGGAAAACTGAGATCAGAACAAAGGATGCTAAAGCGCCGATTAAAAGAAGCCCCCAGTAATGAAAAATTGGGTCTTCAGGATATCCTAAAGGATATTCAAAAAAAGATTTTGGTGATCTCCAGAGCTGAGAATCAGAGAAAACACCGAAAGAAAAAACGTCAAGCTCGGAGATCATTCTATGCGAATCCCTATGCTTTCGCAAAAAAACTTTTCGTTGAATCAAAGAGCGGCAAGCTCGATGTACCGAAGGAGGAACTAGAACATCACCTGAGAACAACATATTCGGATGAATTCAGCGGTATCCCAATACCTCCCCTAAGAGATTTACCAAAACTTCAAGATCCAACGGTAATCTTTAATGATAGTGGCATTAAATTGAAGGAAGTCCGAGATTTCGTCCATAAGGCCCGCGCAGGGAGTGCCCCGGGTATGAATGGGATATCCTACAAAATATACAAAAACTGTCCATGCGTTCTCAGTAAACTTACTGTCCTTCTTCAGCGAGTTTGGAAACAGGGTACTATACCAGAGGAGTGGTGTCTAGCTGAGGGTATTTGGATACCAAAGGAAAAGCAATCAAAAGGTATCACAAATTTTCGCCCCATATCTCTCCTAAATATTGAGGGGAAGATATTTTTTGGAATTATTGCTCGCCGTATGACGGACTTTTTGATGAGCAATAATTACATAAACACATCTGTCCAGAAGGCGGGGATACCTGGCTTCCCTGGCTGTCTGGAACATTCACAGATGATTTGGAGTTCTATACTCTCAGCCAAAAAAGACAAAACGGAACTACACGTAATCTGGCTTGATCTCGCCAATGCATACGGTTCAGTTCCGCATCAACTAATCCGGATGGCACTTGACTATTTCAACTTCCCTATCAAGATTGGGGAAATCATAATGAAATATTTCAAGTCAGTGTTTATGAAATACACCGTAAAGGACTACACCACCAAATGGCAAGCACTTGAAATCGGCATCATGATGGGCTGTGTGATCTCCCCACTTCTTTTCGTCCTGGCCATGGAACTTATTTTACGAGGTGCAGCGAATACGACAACAGGTGTGATGACAAAAGAGCAGCTGATTCTTCCTCCTTCCAGAGCTTTTATGGATGATATCACCATCCTTGTCCCGTCAAAAATCGCTGCCGATAGCCTACTACAAAGGTACCATGATCTTTTCACGTGGGCGAGAATGAAGGCTAAGCCGAAGAAAAGTCGGAGCCTGTCTCTAATCAGGGGTTCTGTCAGGGAGATCCATTTCAAAATTGGAGGTGATATTATCCCAACAGTCAGGGAGAAACCGGTAAAGAGCCTCGGACGTCTCTATTCGTTCCCACTGACTGACCGACATCAGGGTATAGAGGTCCAGAAAATAGCCTTAAAGGGCCTTAAATCGATCGAAGAAACTGAACTACCCGGAAAGCTGAAGGCGTGGTGTTACCAATATGGTCTATTACCCCGTCTTTTATGGCCCTTACAAATGTATGAGATTGCGCTATCTCGCATTGAGCGAATCCAACAATATAGCAACACATACCTGCGTAAGTGGCTCGGAGTCCCACCTTGTTTTTCGAAAGTAGGATTATACACCAACACTGGAAACCTACAACTCCCAATATCTTCATTGGTAGAAGAATTCAAGGTTGGTAAAGTGCGCCTTCATATGATGATGAAAGACTCAGCCGACGAAGTTATTCGGAAGGCTCATCCAGAAATAAAGTCAGGTACGAAGTGGTCAGCTGTTAAAACCGCCCAGGAGGCAGAATGTAGCCTACGAATCAAAGATATCATAGGCGTCACGCAAACCAATCGAGCTGGGCTGGGCAGTTCGGATATCAAAATATTTTCCAAGGAAGGCCCAAAAGGAAAAAGAGACATGGTGATCGAAGAAGTCAGAATGTTTGAGGAGGAGCAAAGAATAGCCACTGCTGTTGCTCAGCCCAAACAATGCGCGTGGACAAAGTGGAATGATATCGAACCAATCAAGTTATCGTGGAAAACTCTAATTTCGATGGAGCCACTGGCGATATCATTCCTCCTTCGATCCACATATGATCTCCTACCAAATGCGACCAACTTGAAATTATGGGGATATACCGTGTCGGACCTGTGCTTCTCGTGCAAACGGGATCGAGGTACCTTGCGTCATGTGCTATCCGCATGTCCACAATCGCTCCAGATGTACACGTGGCGACACAACAAGGTATTGGAGGTGATCACAGAGATGATAAAAAAACAATGTGAGACAGCAAACCAACAGCCTGTCAGAGCCCGGGAACCCAACATTCAGTTTCACAAGGAAGGTGAATGCCCCGTGAAGAAACAAAAAACTCCAAATATGAAACTGCTGAATGGAGCTGGTGACTGGAAGGTTTCGGTGGATCTCAAGACATCCCTAAAATTCCCAGTTCACATTCTTCAAACAAATAAGCGCCCAGACATTGTAGCGTGGTCTGACACAAAAAAGAGTGTCCTCGTCATCGAATTGACCGTACCGTGGGAGGAAAACCAGGAGGAAGCACACGAGCGGAAAAAGAACCGATACGAATCACTGCGTGCCGACTGCGTGGAAAAGGGTTGGACATGCCATGTTATTCCTATTGAGATTGGGTGTCGTGGATTTCTAGGACACTCAGTCATTTCGTTTCTATCAAAAATAGGAATCACTGGCCGCTGTCTGAAAATCGCCTCACATCGTCTTCAATCTACGGTGCAAAATGCATCTAGTTGGATCTGGTCTAGATTTAGAAGTTTACAGCACGAATGATACGCGCGCGGAATCATCATTCCCGTGTTTGCTACGTAACATCTGCAATCGCGTAATCAACTCAACGGCCAAAAACAAACGCGTTTTCAAATAACAAACTGCACTGATAAAGAAACATCTCCAATGAACGGATGATATAATCTATTCTCTGTTTAATACATATACACAATTTTTTTTTAATACCCTGTCCGGTGGCGAAAGCTGCTTGGTAGCGCTAGGAAGTGGCAGTCCTGTCGTAGCTACCGAAACTGTGTTATCACTCCTAGTCGACAGCTGACGAGGTCAGGGTATCGCACGTGCTATCACACGTTGTATGACGAAAAAAATAAAGTCCTTCCTGTATATAAAGTTGAGTTTAAGGGACTTACCGGCGCGTTGGAGAAGAGTTATTAGGGTGGTTTCCTGGAGCCCCTGAATTCGTTGCCTCGTGGTACCGCGGGTGTATTCTGTCTGACTACTTTTTGGATATTGCGCCAAAACTCTGGGCTATCACGTGATTGGTAAATCCAATCACAGAGCCTCTCCCTCATTCACTCTATATACAGGAATAACCATTTTACTGACCCAACAACAATATACAATATTTTAATAATCTGTACTTAAAAAAACATTTGATGTTTTTTAAAAATCTATCAAAAATTACCAACAAATAAAATTTATAGTTTTCATTAATTTAATCACTGTGATTAGTATCAAATATTTTTATTAAGTTTTCCTTTTTTTGCTTCCTGCAAGGAATGCCACATTATATTCTAAAGATAAATAAAATCTTTAAGCACTCATTATTTATTTTCTGATAACAATATATTCAATTCTAAAATAATCATGTTTATGAGACTGTTACATTTTGGGATGAATATCAATTTGAATTTCACTTGTAAACAATGAATTGGAGAAAATAAGAAAAACTATCAACAATTATATAATCAAAAATATTAGTGAAAAGTAGTTTGCATGTTTATGAGACTGTTACATTTTGACCCAGAAAAAACAGAACCCACAAATTTTGGAATAAAACTCTTAATTTTAACTATGGGGGTCTAGGGTTAGGGGTTAGGGTTGGGGTTGGGATTTAGGGTTAGTTTAATGGGAAAATGAATAGATAATTTTGGTTCTGTTTTTCTGTGTCACCCTGTATACCGGTGACCCAGGAAAAAACAGAACCCACAAATTTTATAATAAAACTGTTAATTTTAACTGGGGGGGGGTAGGGTTGGGGTTGGGGTTTAAGGTTAGTTTAATGGGAAAATAAATAAACAATTTGGGTTCTGTAGGTACCACCAAACCGTTTATGCCATCTTAAATAAAACGGAAATAGATATTTCCGAACTTTGTTTATAAAATATCTCGTAAAAAAAGATCGTACAGGATTGTTACAAAGGAAAATAGTTAATTCAAAGATCGAATTATCCGATTGGGAAAAAATACATCGTTATCTTAAAAAATAAACAAACCTGCCCGTATTACATGCGAAAGGGTAATTTTCAGACCGTAATATAGACCGAAAACTTACAAATTATTTCCCTTTTACGATCAACAGTAAAAGTATGGATAACACTAATTTAACTTTTTGTCTTGTGCATATTCAATAACCGATTTTATTTGTTTTCAAGGATTTTTAAGATATTCTTTTTTTTTTTTTAATCTTAAAATATTATCTAGAATTTTTTTTTTTTGTGCATTCAAAAGAAAAAACATTTTAAAAAGTCCTGATGATTTAAAAAAAATTTCCGCTTAGGAAAATAATGAAAATTATGAACGAAAAACAATGTTTTCTTTTTTGCTCCGTTAAATCAATTGAAATTTAACGTAGGTTATGACTACCAGCTTTATAAAAATTTCTATGAAGAATAAATTTATGGTCCAATTTTCACGAAAATTTCCACAACTTTACCTTAGGACGTAAATAGCTTTTGCCTAAAATATATTAGGAGAAATATATTTTTTTACGAGGTCTGGCTTGTTTTATTTTAGGAAATATGAAAAAATAAACCGACAAAAAACGATTTTTACTATTTTTGATATAAAAATAAATGTCTGATAAATTATTTCCGAATATTTTTTGTAATCTTAGATGCAAGAGCTTTTTATTAAAAGAACCATTAATACAGAATTATGCCAAAAAAAAAATGTCTTCGGTTTTGGTATTACTTTTTAAATTCGAAAATGAAATGAAAATTTGAATATTTTTTCTAAGAGAAAAACTGATAAAATAATCCTGTATACTTACTTTGTATTCTAATAGCGAAAAAAATTATCTTATTAAACTTTTTTGAACAAAGAAAAACAAACTTCGGTTGTTATTCAGAAGCGTCTCGTCTCGTCTCTTTGTAAAACAAATATGTCAGTTATGCCCTTCCATATATTCTAAGGATCACACATTACTATCCAGCAATAAAAATTACAAATTCTTTTAAAAATATTAATCGAGCACGGATTGGACCAACTTTTAGTTCACCTGAATTCTAAAATTCATATTTTTAAATATCCGTGAAAATTTTGATTTTTTTCCACAGAAAAAAAAAAAAAAAAATTATTTCACGCAGAAAATAAAAATATTTAATCACACAAAAGATTGAAAATCTCGTAAAAATTAATTTCTTTAAACATTTTTTTTGACAATTTAATAGAATATAGTACATACCAATTACAAAAGCCAAAAAAAGTTTTCAAATATTAATATTATGACATTTTTTTTTGCACTTTTTATTTCCGATTTCATTAATTTTTCCTAGAAAAACTATAATTCGGTACGTTATACAATTTCATTGATATAGTTATTCAGCCTCTTATCTTTATAGAAAAAAAAGTACCAAATTTTTTTCCACGTCATTTTCTTTTATCTCATAAAATAAAATAGGGGGTGGGTGATAAAAATTAAAAAATATTTCCCCTAATATATTTTAGAAAAAAAACTATTTCAGATGTATTTACATCCAATGGTAAACATTTATGGAAATTTTCGTGAAAATCGGCCATTAGTTGATTTTTCATAGAATTTTTAAAAATCCTCTTATCGTAACTTGTTTTTAGCTACGTTAAATTTCAGTTGATTTAACAGTGCAAAAATGAAAACATTGTTTTTCAATCATAATTTTCATTATTTTTGTATGCTGATAAAAAATTTAAAAATCCATCAGGAGTTTGTTTAATGTTTTTTTTATTTCGAATGAAAAAAACTTTTCAAGAAAATATTAATTTTTCAGCAAGTTTCATTGTGTTAAATGTAGGGGGGGGGGGGTAAATTGCACAGGGTCAAATTGGTGGTACCTACGGTTCTGTTTTTTTCTGGGTCACCCTAATTTTGACACCTTTATGCAAGTTCAGCCAAATTACTTACAGTGAGAAGAAGAAAATTCCTTTCTTTCACTCTCCGTCGCCAATTTAATATCTTTCGTTTTTGGGTTTTTAGTGGTTGTCGCAATCGCTAAGAAAGAAATAATTGATACTGCTATAATGACGTCATCAACAGTTCTTGTTGGCAAAAAAGTCTGCAACACAAAATGGCTTCTACTACTACTATAATGGCGACCTTCACCTTGCTAGTTTTGTAAACATTAAGATATTTCCTTAAACGAAAGCATCTTTACGCTTTTTAAGTTTTTTTCATTTGAATGGAATTAAAAATAATACAACTCTCATTAGACAGGTATGCGTCGTTTTGACTTAAAAATCTAAAAACGATTTAATTATTTACTTAGTTTCTTTCTGGGTTTAAATCAGTAAGAGTAATCTCCCCTTGGTTGTATTTTTCAGTTACGTTAAGAAAGAAGACGATCGATATTTTTGAAAAGTAAAACCTCAATCGTTGTATAACGCCTTCCTTGTCCCGTTTTAAAACAACAATATTATTGATGCGAAAACAATACTGCAGCCTTAAAAGACGTATATTACCCACTTGTAAGTAAATTTATGTCTATTATTTAATTTTGTACAAGGTTGTCCGTAATTATATAATTATTTTACCTCAAAAATACATTTTTGAAAATTAAATTATTTTCTTGAATTTAGGGTTGTATCTGGTTAAATATGGTGTATAAATAATTATTTGTACACTGTCCATTTTGGTTGTTCTGTTGGAAATTTTTTTATTGGATTTTAATTGTTTATGTTAAATAAATTATTTTGGTCATTTTTCAATAAATATGTCTCAATTAATTTTATTGAAAAATGTCAGAAATAATTTATTTTAAAAGAAAATTATTTAAATATTCAGATAGAAATTTATTGTTTACGATTATTAGGGACCTCAAATTCGATGTGTAAAATTACCCCCTCCTATATTTAACACAATGAATCTTGAATAATGGTTTATATTATCATCAATGTTTATGGATTATTCAAAAGAAGAAGCATTAAAAAAATTAAAAGATAAAAATAAAAAAAAAATCCTGATAATTTTTTTTAAAAGATTGTTCAGCTTACGGAAATAATGAAAATTATGAATGAAATAATGTTTACATTTTAACACCAATTGAATTTTAACAAACAAAGACAAGCAGTCCCGAATTTTCCAGCTTTTTTAAATCTTTTTTTTTTTTTCTTTTTTTTTTTTTTTTTTTACATCTTTACCATTCTCTAAGAATATTTTTAAATTTTGATTCTGATAAAGTTAACAATAAATAAAATATCTTGTCTGTTGTTTTCATACTCGATAAACCTGGTTTATCGACAATGAAAACAAAACAGCTCGTAATAATTGTGACGTCATACACAATCAAATCAATACACGTGATTGTAGAAAAAAAAGAAAAAAAAATACCAAAAATTATATAATGCATCAGATATTTTATTTCCTATGGATTTCCTTGTGTTTGAAACAGGTGTTGGTGATGACCAACTGGTATTCTGTACAGTAGGGACCACCGATTCGGTCACGTGATCAGTTTAGGCCATCTTGAATAAAACGGAAATAAATATTTCCGAACTTTGTTTATAAAAAATCTCGTAAAAAACAATTAAACATCGTACAGGGTTGTTACAAAGAAAAACAGTTAATTCAAAGATCAAATTATCCGATTGGGAAAAATTACATCGTTATCTTAAAAAATAAATAAACCTATCCGTATTACATGCGTAAGGGTAATTTTCAGACCGCAATTTAGACAGAAAAGTTACATTTTATTTCCCTTTTACGATTATACCACTACAACTATGACTAGCTCTAATGGACATATTTTTTAAATTTTGTAATAAAATAATTTTGTAATAAAACTGTTAATTTTAACTAGGGGGTTTAGGGTTGGGGGTTGGAGTTTAGGGTTACGGTTAGTTTAATGGGAAACTAAATAAATAATTTGGGTTCTGTTTTTTCTGGGTCACCCTGTAATATGTTTTAATTTTCCGAACGATTTGCAAGTTTAGCCAAAATTTACTATTAAAATTAATAAAATCTTTAAAAACTTTAATATTAAAATTTACTATTAAAATGAATAAAAACTTCGGTTTTGGTATTAATTTTTAAAATGGAAAATGAAATGAAATGAAAATTTGAATATTTTTTCTAAGAGAAAAACTGATCAAATAATACTTACTTTTTATTCTAATTGGTTAAATAAAATATTTTTTTACTCTAAAAAAAAAAAACTTCGGTTACTGATAAGCGTCTCGTCTCTTTGTAAAACAAATATGTCAGTTTTGCTCTTCCGTATATTCTAAAAATCACACATTACTATTTAACAATAAAAATTACAAATTAAAAAAAAACATATTAATATAGCGTGGATCGGACCAATTTTTAGTTGACCTGAATTCTAAAATTCACATATTTAAATATTCGTGAAAAATTCAATTGCATGAAATAAATTAATTTTTTTTTTTCTGCGTGAAAACGCAGAAGAAAAAAATTTAATTGGTTTCACGCAGAAATAAAAATATTTAGGCACACAAAAGATTGAAAATCTCTTAAAAATTAATTTCTTGAAAAAAAATTTTCTTTTTGAAAATTTAATAGAATATAGTACATACTAATTACAAAAGCAAAAAAAAAAGTTTTCAAATATTAATACTATGACTTTTTTGCACTTTTATTTCCGATTTCATTAATTTTTCCTAAAAAACTACAGTGTTGTACGTTATACAATTTCATTGATATATTTATTCACTCTTATCTTTATAGAAAAAAAGTACAAAATTTTTCTGACACGTCATTTTTTTTAAATCTCATAAAATAAATTAGGTGGGGGGATAGACCTCGTAAAAAAATATTTCCAAATATATTTTAGAAAAAACTATTTCAGATATATTTACATCCAAATATCGTAACTTGTTTTTAGCTACGTTAAATTTCAGTTGATTTAACAGTGCAAAATTGAAAACATTGTTTTTCAATCATAATTTTCATTATTTCCGTAAGCTGAAAAAAAATTGAAAAAATCATCAGGAGTTTGTTTAATGTTTTTTTTATTTCGAATGGAAAAATTTTTTTCAAGAAAATATTAATTCTTCTGCACGTTTCATTGTGTTAAATATAGGGGTGTAAATTTCACAGGGTAAAATTAACACAATGAAACTTGCAGAAAAATTAATAAAAAAAACATTAAACATACTGCAGATGATTTAAAAAAATGTTTTCAGCTTACGGAAATAATGAAAATTATGATTGAAAAAAATGTTTTCATTTTTGCACTGTTAAATCAACTAAAATTTAACGTAGCTAAAAACATGTTACAATAAGAGTTTTTTTTATTTTTAATTCTATGAAAAATCATTTAATAGTTTGATTTTCACGAAAATTTCCATAAATGTTTACCATTGGATGTAAATATATCTGAAATAGTTTTTCCTAAAAATATATTAGGGGAATTTTTTTTACGAGTTCTATGTCCCCTATTTTATTTTATGAGATAAAAAAAAAATGACCGTCAGAAAACTTTGTTGCTTTATTGTATAACGTACAACGCAGTATTTTTTTTTTAGGAAAAATTAATGAAATCGGAAATAAAAAGTGCAAAAAAATGTCATAATATTATTATTTGAAAACATTTTTTTGCTTTTTCAATTAGTATGTACTATATTCTATTAAATTGTAAAAAAAAAAAGAGATTTCCATTTTTTTGTGTGCTTAAATATTTTTAAAAATTACATATACAGATAGGTTTATTCATTTTTTAAGATAACGATGTAATTTTTCGCAATCGGATAATTTGATCTTTGAATTAACTGTTTTTCTTTGTAACAACTCTGTACGATCTTTAATTGTTTTTTACGAGATTTTTGATAAACAAAGTTCGGAAATATTTATTTCCGTTTTATTCAAGATGGCCTAAACTGATCACGTGACCGTTTTGGTGATACCTAGTGATAAGTCTATTACTTACTGGCTTAGATATTTGACAGAAGACCATTCCTGACCGCAAAAGCTACACCGGATTCATTTCTGCCTGTTAAATGCTTCCCACTCCAGTAAAAGGTGTAGCCTGTCTCCTCTCTGTTGCTTCCATTCTCAGCGAATCTGACTTCACTTAAAGCGGCAATGTCGATGTTATATTTATTTAAGCTCTTTGGCTATTATAGTGCTCCTTCTTTCTGGTCTATTCGATTTGGGTCTATCATATATTGTCCGGATGTTCCATGACGCAAGGTTCAGATCTTTGCGGCTTTGGACCTTATTACTCTGGACGATGTTCTGCCAGTATGGATATTTGTTTTTGGTGTTCATATTTCACAGTGGAAAGCAGGTAAATTTAGTTTAGGATGCACAAATGTTTGCTCGTTATTTGTACGCCCCTCTCCTCCACTGAGAAAGTGCTGAGCTGGCAAGGGATGTCCAGGACGAGATCAGCATCTCAGTGGTTGCAGTGACTAGCCAGGCATATTTCAGGTATACATCCGGCCTCGCATTTTCTCACATATCTGGCTTTGTCAGGGTTTGTCTCCCATATAGTAGTGAGCTAGAAAGAAGTACAACGTGTTCTTTCGAAGCTTAAAAAAAGAATTACCTATCTAGATGAACACTAACATGATATTTCGTATTTCAAATATGATATAATTATAAATAATAAAATAGATAAAATACGAATAACATTACAAACCTGGACGAGGTGAGAAGGGCAATCTCCATGCTCTGCAACGGAAAGTCCCCTGGTGCAGACGGACTGCAACCAGAAGTCTTTAAGAGAGGAGGTAGTCGACTAACAGAGGTGCTATATACAATCGTGAAGGATGCCTGGGAAAACTTGAAAGTCCCTGCAGACTGGAAGGATGCCCAACTAGTTACCATTTTCAAGAAGGGAGACAGACGAGCCTGTGGCAACTACCATGGGATCTCACTTTTGTCCATACCGGGAAAAGTTTTCACCCACATATTGCTCAACAGACTATAAATCTTAGCGGATAAACTTTTACCTGAGGCACAGTGTGGGTCCGTGCAAACCGGGGAACTAGACATAATTTTTTCCTTGAGACAAATCCATGAGAAATGCATTGAACAGAATATGCATCTCTACATGATCTTTGTTGACTTCACAAAAGCCTTCGACACAGTGAATAGACAAGCGCTATGGGACATCCTACGGAGACTATGGTGCCCTGAGCACTTCACCAAGCTTGTATCTGCCTTGCATACAAGATTGTGGGCATCGGTCAGTTTCAGACCCATTTGAAGTTGAGAGCGGAGTGAAACAGGGCTGTGTCCTTGCACCTATCGTGTTCTCAATTTTTCTTTCAATGGTTTTATCTGATGCCTTCATGTATGGATACAGACTAGACTGGGGCAGACCTGTTCAATTACAAACAATTTAGATCTGCAAGAAAGACCAAACACATCCTGATGCATGAACTCATGTATGCAGATAACACTGCCTTCCTGGTACACAACCACCAAGACATAATCACACGATTCGCAGACTCTGTAAAGGCATTTGGGATAAAAAAAATAAACCTCACTAAGACCGAACTTATGTATCAGCCCCCTCCGAAATCACATGACACTGGAAAAGATATAAGGATAGAAGGTCTGACTCTAGCTCAGGTAAATACCTTCAGATACTTGGGCTCCACAGTTGCCATCAACAATAGACACAATGCAGAGCTTGATCTCCGAATTTCAAATGCTTCCAACGTATTTGGTCGACTGAAGAGGCGAGTCTGGTTCAACAGAGACATCTTGAAAACTTACCCACCATAGTTTTAACATATTTCCTGTTCAATTCTTTTCTAAACAAAATGCACTAGAATCAATCTGGCCCACCATAGTTTTAACATATTTCCTGTTCAATTCTTTTCTAAACAAAATGCACTAGAAACAATTTGGCCCACCATAGTTTTAACATATTTCCTATTCAATTCTTTTCTAACAAAATGCACTAGAATCAATCTGACCCACCATAGTTTTAACATATTTCCTGTTCAATTTCTTTTCTCAGCAAAATGCACTAGAATCAATCTGACCCACGATAGTTTTAACATATTTTCTGGTCAATTCTTTAGTAAACAAAACCCACAATAATTTTTTAGTACACTTTAGTTTTTCTACATATTTGAAACAAAAAAGATATTTCATTTAAATTAAATATCATCCTATGAGGGTAGAATATTGAGTTCTTCACAGGAAGCAAAAATTGCTCAATTTTTCAGCATCCCTGGAGGCAATTAACTGTGTCCTTATTTAACCCTTCAGAAATATCTTTAGTTCTATAAAAAGTAGATAAATATTTTTTCTCATCTTCCTCAATCTTTGTTTTTTTTTAATGACATAACTATTTTGATAGCATTAACTTTTATACAAGATTTTTTCTTCTCTCTTCTAGGTAAAATTCATGAAAATTTTATGAAAGTCAATAAATGGAGTTGTTTACCAAAACATTTTGATCAAGTGATCTTTTTATATGGGTTATTCCACGTCAAATCATCCACGTCACACATCTGCTTCAATTTTTCAGAAATTTTGTACATGTGGGGACCATATTAAAGTAAGACAATCCCCAAAATTTGAGCTTCCAATTCCAAAAATTGGTGGAGTTATGTCGATTTTTATCTCTCCAAATTTGAGTGGGTTGACGAAAAATAGCGACTTTTTGTAATATATTTTTGACAGTAAAAATAGTTCTAGAACTTCCCCATTACTATAAATTGGTTTATAAAAGCATTTTTGCCCAGGGAATCCAAAAATGCTATCAAATGAGTTTGAAAGTTAACTAATTTTAAGTTATTGGTGGTTTTGTATTTTTTTTGTAAACAAGATCAATATCCCGATGTGGCACTGCATCTATGACAAAGATTTTTTTCTAATTTGTATGATATTTTAGTTTGTATTTGTCAGACAGAAAAGAATTCTCCTCTAAGTTGTGAAATTGATTTCTCCAATTTCTTTCTTCCATTGCCAAGTTCAATGACAAATGTTCTCATCCACAACAATCTCCTAGCAAGTGTTTGTACATACTTGTCCACTGCTTGTAATTATCTTGCCCCCATCTTGGTTGTCTCATTTTATGCATGCGATCTGAAAGAAAATTGCATACGTGTAGTTTTACTATCACAACATCTCCCTGTTCAGAAATCACATATTCAAATTTTAGTGCCAAGTCAGCCATATTTTTCATTGACACTCATCCAGCAAGTGAGACAGGTTCATGCCCACTTTGCTCCATGTGGCATGTTACATAATTAATTTTCAAAAAAAGAAAATATTGACAAAATGTAACAATATTGTAGGAGGGGAAATGTGCTGGTCTTTGCTATCTTACCATTAACTAAGGTTTATCCAACACCTTATTAGAATATTGGGTTTTCCACAGGAAACAAAAATTGTTTAATTTCTTTGCTTCTCTATTTAAGACAGCGTGGCAATTAACCAAGCCTTTATCTCTTTTATCCATCTTATAATCTAATAATTAAGATACTGAATTTTAAAAATAAATTCAATGATGAGAAAAAATTTTCTAAATTACTATATTTTAGGAAAAATTTTCAAATGCAGGTTATTAGAATTTTTGATTACCAGTTTAACAACTTTTCACAATAATCTTTAGTTCTATAAAATGTAGATACATATTTCTTCTTTCTAATGCCCACCCCAAAAAATTGATAACATTAACTTTTATACAATATTTTTCCCTTCGTTATTCAAGGAGAAAATTCCTGACAATTCCACAAAATTCAACAAATGAAATATTTTATTAAAAATAATTTTCACTAGCAAAGGTTTTTCTCAGAATCTTGTATGATCCAAGAAAATTGATTCTATTTTATATTTGTGAATATAATATTGAACATATCTGAATATTGAAATTTATAATTCTATATTAACTGCATTTCTGTATTTTATTTCTTTTGAATTATAGTTTTATTTTTTATTGATTACAGATTTTAACCTGGATGAAATATTTCCCTGAATTGAACACGGTATTTACTTTGTGACCTGGATTTTCAAAAAAGTCACATTGGAAGCAACGTAGGTGAACACATACTGGAGAAAAGCAAATTCTAAAGAAGTTCAGAGTTATTTCTTTTCACGGAAATCAGATTAGTAGCTTATATCGAGATGAACACAGAAGAGAAATCTGATTCTTCTTTTCTAACATCTAGTTTTTGTGAAAATATGCTAAAACACACTGGAGAAAAGCCACATTCTTGTGAAGTGTGTGGCTCTTCCTATTTTCGAAAACAACATTTAGTGAGGCATATGCGAACACATGTAGGAATTAAACCATATTCTTGTGAAGAGTGTGGCTTCTTCTTTTTCAGAAAAAGCGATTTTGGTGAGGCATATGCTAACACACACAGGAGAGAAGCCATATTCTTGTGAAGTGTGTAGCTCTTCTTTTTCACAAAAATCACATTTGGTGGTACATATGCGAAAACACACAGGAGAGAAACCACATTCTTGTGAAATGTGTGGCTCTTCCTTTTTACAAACTTCAGATTTGGTGAAACATATGCGAACACACACTGGAGAGAAGCCACATTCTTGTGAAGTGTGTGGCTCTTCCTTTTCACAGAAAGCAAATTTGATGAGGCATAAGCGAAAGCACACAGGAGAAAAGCCATATTCTTGCGATGTGTGTGGCTCTTCGTTTTCAGATAAAAACCACTTACTGAGGCATATGCGAACACACACAGGAGAGAAGCCACATTCTTGTGAAGTGTGTGGCTTTTCTTTTTCAGAAAAAGCATATTTGGTGGTGCATATGCGAAAACACACAGGAGAGAAGCCATATTCTTGTGAGATGTGTGATTCTTCCTTTTCAGTAAAATCAAGTTTGGTGGTGCATATGCAAACACACACAGGAGGGAAGCCACATTCTTGTGAAGTGTGTAGCTTTTCCTTTTCACAAAATTCAGATTTGATGAAGCATATGAGAACACACACTGGAGAGAAGCCATATTCTTGTGAAGTGTGTGCCTCTTCCTTTTCCCAAAAATCACATTTGAGGACACATATGCTAACACACACAGGAGAGAAGCCACATTCTTGTGAAGTGTGTGATGCTTCCTTTTCTCAAAAATCACATTTGGTGATTCATATGCGAAGACACACAGGAGAGAAGCCATATTCTTGTGAAGTATGTGGCTCTTCCTTTGCACAAAGTTCAGATTTGGTGAAACATATTCGAACCCACACAGGAGAGAAGCTACATTCTTGTGAAATATGTGGTTGTTCCTTTACTCGAAAAACAGGTTTGGTTAAGCATATGCAAGCACACACATAAAAAAGTACTTTTGGAGATTGTTACTGTTCCTTTTCAAGAAAATAACATTTTGCTTTTGCATATTCAAATTCACACTGAATAAAAATAAAAACTTCTTGTGATGGGTTCATCATCATCATGTCGCGCATGTAGCACGGGCATCCATGACAATCTTTCGCCAGCCCTCCCTATCATTCATTACACCTGGAAGCTCCTCTGCGGAGCAGCCAGCATCTTCACATAACTGGTCAATGTATGTCCTTGCTGGGTGCCCCACACTTGCATGTCCATGTGTTGGCTTCCATCTGAGAACGTCGCTTATGAGTTCATCCCTGATTCTCCAGCAGTGTCCTGCATGCCTTGTCCGTCTCACTCGGATAGTTTGTGAGATGGGGGGCAGGTGACCGTACAGCTGTTTCCTTGTGGGGTGCTGTTTCCACGACTTATTCAAGACTGCACGCAGCATTCTTGTGCAGCTCCCATCTAGCTTATTCTCAAGACGCTTTGTCAGGGTCCAGGTGGTGCAGCCATACAGCAGCCCGACACAACCACAGCCTGAAGAACCGTCGCTTCAGCTTGCCAGGGAGATCGGACCTCCATATGACTGATAATCTATTTGTGGCCGCCCATGCCTTTGCTATTCGTGTATTAACATCGCTCTCTGTGGAGGAGATATTTGTTTTAATTCTTATTTTATTTTCTGAAACAATGAAAAGTTTAAACAGACACTTTAAATTGTCCTGTTATACATTCATTTGTAACAAATACATATTGTACTTTGGTAACAATAATGTTTAAATTAAATTTGAACTTCACAAAAGTTTTACTGTAACGTTTTACTGTAACGTTTTTTCTTTTATTTTCATTGAATGTGCATTATTTATTTTAAAGTTAATGTGAGTAAATAGAGGTTGCTTTAATATTTCAATCAACATTCATTTAAGAAATGCTTCTGTTACATAATCTATGCAGTTGCATAAGATTATTGTCAATCCCCTGTAATTCTGAGGGGATGACCCTTTTCATACCATGGCCGGGTCCTTCCATGGAAAATTACAGAAGCCCGCCAAAATACGTGAAGTTACGTGGGACCTTTTAAGTCCCCAGTTTGCAGTTAGACGTCAGGCAGAGCAGTCGGCCATTTTAGGTCCTGCCAAAAACTGGAACTCACGCGCGCTATGTTAGAGGATTATGTATAGTTAAGGAAATAAAAGTTTGTATAATTGATATGTTCTTGTGGTTGATGAATGTCTTGGTAACAAGACTAAGAAATGAATCCAGGACGAACCAGCCAGCAAGAACATAGAAACAGAAAACCAGACCTTAGAAGATAGCAGATCCAAGACGCTAGACCAGACCCAGTCAAGATGAAGATATACCAAAGACGATCAGAAGAATAGACTGCCAAAGAGATAGATGTCCAAGAAATAGAAGTAAAGAAGAGGTATGCAAAATTATAATTATTTAGTGCCAGTGAAAAAGGCGCTATGCAACACTTCAGCCTACTTCTGTGTAATTCATATTGAATGAATATGAATTATTGGGAAAAAAATCATGTCCCTCTTATTTTTTTTTTACCCTGGGAAGGCTTCCTGTGAAATCACCATTTTTTTATTTTTTATATCCATGTGTGTAGAATCTTCAAAATCCTCGTCGCCACAAAATCTGTTGTATCCAAGATGTAGGAATAACAGAAATGATAATAAAAAAAGGGAAATTGTTAACAATAACAATACTTGTTTTATTTATTCTCACTGACAGGGAACATACAGTGGATGGTTTTGGATTAGTTCTAGCTTGATGTAGGATACAAGTGTGTCACCTGCTCGGTTCTGATCTGCTGTGCAGTCTTTTTACCCCCTCCTCTTTAGAGAGTCTGGTTCAAATCGTTAGGGGGAGATAACTCTCCCTAACACTTGGAAAGCATGGTTTTACCATCTAAGCTCTAAAAATAAGAGCACTAACTGTTCAACTGACAAAGCTTTATATTATTAGGTTGTTACAAAAATAAGATTGAAGTGCTCGGTTTTGAAATGTCATTTTAATATAGAACCATTACACCATGCACTTCCTACATACATAGACACCCATAGATAGACACATCACTAGGTTGACCAGCAAAAACCTACACCAATCAGTTCCATGCATATTCTGGATGCCATGAGGAAGATCCAACAGGGGCAATGATCAATAGTGACAGGTGTCATATGTATATGTGCAGTATCTTGTACCCTGGTTTATTCATAGTGGTGCAACTATGTAGTGTGTCTAGCAGAAATAGCCTGTTGGAGCTTATTCCTCTACAGGTAAGGTTTGAATTCACAGTTGTTCCTTCTCCTAGATCAATTGGCATAGCAAGGTTACAGAAACCAGTCAACCCTATATAATATTAGGTTGTTACAAAAATAATGGCCGATTGAAGTGCTCGGTTTTGAAATGTCATTTTAACATAGAATTTGTTGTTTATTTCAGGTGAATTTTTGCATATATAATAATGTGTGCTCAAAAATAAAATTTAATTTATTTTCAGATAGAAAGTATTTTTGAAAAATAGGGGCCTTCAAAGATGAACATGACTAAACATGACCTTCGCCTTCTTATGTAGCATGAGTTCAAGCTTGGGCACAATGCCTCCGAAACTGCTGCCAATATAAAAAAACATGGGGAGATGAATCCACAAGTGATCGGACTGTATGAAGGTGGTTCCAGAAATTCCACAGTGGAGATAAGTCTTGAAAATGAAGAAGGTAGAGGACGGACATGCAGTCTTGACAATGAACAATTGCAAGCAGTTGTTGAGCAAAGTCCATGACAGCGAGATGTCTCAGACACATGGTGTCAGCATTGCAACAGTTTTCCACCATTTACAGAGTATTGAAAAGTTGAAAAAGCTCGATAAATGGGTTCCTCATGACCTCAATGAGCACCAGAAACTTAGGCAGTTTGAAGTGTGCTCGATGATCAGTTTGCGTAACACCAATGACCCCTTTCTTGACCGAATAGTCACTTGTGACGAAAAGTGGATCCTCTACAACAACCATCGTAAAGGATCCACTTTTCGTCACAAGCACACATCAATTATTACATATGCAAAAATTCACCAGAAATAAACAACCAATTCTATGTTAAAATGACTTTTCAAAACCGAGCACTTCAATCGGCCATTATTTTTGTAACAACCTAATATTTTGAATTTTGTCAGCATTTATTGGTTAGACAACACAAGTCTAGTGCTGGTGAGAAGGGGATAGACTGCCTCGCTGTGGCTGATACCAACTTTAGGTCACCTCGATGGCTTTACTTTTACTGCTTAGGAATAATTATCCTAAACTTTGACAATAGCAACACTATATCCTTTATTTTTGATAATGTCCATTATACAAGCAGTATGTAATATGGGTAAGTACTGCTAGTAAACTTCAATAAAAGCAACTCTATATCCTTTATTTTTAATAATGACCATCTTAAAACTTATATGTAATATTGGTAAGTACTGCTAGTAAGTAAGTAAAAGTGACTACATGCTTTATTTCTAATAATGACCATCTTACAAGTACTATGTAAAATAGGTGAGTACTGCTTATGTAAGACTTTTGTTTAATCTTTATTTGACTTAATGTAGTCTGTAGACTCAAGAAGAAGCCCAGATTTGGATGTATTTTACTTAACATGAGGGGTTACAATTTGATATTCAAGGGGGATAATTTGAGATATTAATTTACTCCCAGAATTGATAACACTCAGGTGCAAGAGTTATGTCCTCTTGACCAAAGGATTTTTTGTAGACTGTTACATTGCCTGAATAGGCAACAAGAGGAATTGGTGCAAGAGTTATGTCATTATGTTATGTTCTCATTAAATTGCAAGCATCGGAAATTAGTAGACCAATTTATATACCTTGGTAGCAATATCTCATCTCATATCAATATCTCATCTCATTTAGAGAATCCTAGTTCCTTCGTAAATGGTCATATACTGAGAAAGAATCAGCGCTTAAGTAATGTATTAGCCAATTAATAAAACTCAGGTGCAAGAGTTATGTTCTCTTGATCAAATAGGCAACTAGATGAAGAGAAAACTTCTCATTGAATAGTTTGTCTCTGAAAATAGTAGATCAGTTCATATACCTTGGTAGCAATATCTCGTATACTGAAAGTGGTGTAAACATACTCATAGATAAAGCTTGAACTGTTTCTTGACGGGTTATGAAAATATGAAAGTCTGACCTCTTTGTAATGTAAAACAGGAATTCTTTCAAGGTATGTCATGTCAGTACTACTGTATGGTTGCACAATTTTAAACAGAAAAAGCTAGATGGAAACTAAAATCCTATGTGCTGT
The DNA here is from genome assembly GCA_023376005.1 of Doryteuthis pealeii. Classification (NCBI taxonomy): domain Eukaryota; kingdom Metazoa; phylum Mollusca; class Cephalopoda; order Myopsida; family Loliginidae; genus Doryteuthis; species Doryteuthis pealeii. The sequence continues at coordinate 55,684,265 of CM042177.1, forward strand.
TTTTGAACAAATTCTGGAAACAACACACTACTATCCAGCAGCATGGCCACTAACATCCAAGCTTGACATTCTAAACACTGATGATTAAGTAAGAGTGAACACATTAGCAACGTTTTCAGTATTTTATGAGGAAGTGCGTCCCGGTCCCCTGCCTCCGAAATTACTGCCCGGTGAATTTTGAAATAGCAACCCAACTATTGGTGCCACAGCGGTATTACTTGAAAGAAATAACCAACTTAGGGTGTTAAATGTATTTGAGGGGGGTAGGGGCTTTTTTTGTCTTAATTCTTGTTTATTTATTTTTTCCATTCGAAAGAAAAAAACAAACCTTTTTTTTTTGTTGTAATTCTTATTTTTCTTTTTTAGTCATAATTCTTATTATCATAATTTGTCGTAATTCTTGTTTATTTATAGAAATTTGTCATAAATCTTGTTTAGATAGTTTTGAACAGACTGAGATAGATAGATATTCCTCATAAATTAACACGTTTTCTGTTAAGTTTTTAAGGGCCATCCTTGGCCAGTTGATTGTAGGTATAGAGTCCTCCGATACCGAATCCTTTGGAATCCCCCCAGGTAGAGAATCCTAGGTTCCTTCGTAAATAGTCATGAGTATACTGAGAAAGAATCAGCACTTAAATAATGTATTAGCCATGCAGTATGGCCGGCGATTGGCTAAGGAATAGACCACATGATCTCGCCTAATTTATTAATCCAGGCGGGGAACTAGAGCACACCTTATATCATAAAACCCAACATTTTCCTACTTATATCATAGAAACAAGCAACTGGTTGGTATATCAATACTGGATTGTAGAATGAAATCTCAAACATCAAATTTTGATTTCCGGAATGTCTGTCTTGTGTGGTACACCAGCCACATACCAAGAGAGAGAGAGAGATAGAGAGACAGAGAGAGACAGACAGACAGACAGACAGACAGAGACAGAGAAGTCATAATTATACTGAGAAAGAATCAGCACTTAAATAATGTATTAGCCATGCAGTATGGCCGGCGATTGGCTAAGGAATAGACCACATGATCTCGCCTAATCTATTAATCCAGGCGGGGAACTAGAGCACGCCTTATATCATAAAGACCCTGTTATATTTTACCAATTAAAATAGTTCCTTCAGCTTGTAAGGCTAATGCCTATGTCGCATTACAAGAACTACATGATAACATTAGTACGCAACGACCACTGGTGCCGTGAGAATTGGTGCGTATTTCGTTTTCCCTTTTTGTCTTTGTTTTCCTTGTACCATTCTGTTCCGTGAAGTAAAGCAACGTGTAAGCACGTGTATTTTGTACCTCCGTTAAAATACGTCTTATGTTCTCATTCTACTAACACTATGAGTCAACTAACCCACACCACTGCAAGTTGTCAGAGACCTTTAAGCTCAACAAACCCAACATTTTCTTACTTATACCATAGAAACAAGCAATTGGTTGGTATATCAATACTGGATTGTAGGATGCAATCTCAAACATCAAATTTTGATTTCCAGAATATCTGTCTTGTGTGGTACACCAGCCACATACCGAGAGAGAGAGAGAGAGAGAGAGAGAGAGAGAGGTCATAATTATCATTTTGTTCGTACATTCACTTTTGAAAAGACTATAGAGAATATATGTATATTTCAGAATGATAAGTAGTGTTGGAAATTGGGTTATCTGCCCACCCGGAAGTCCGGACAATAGGGCCTGAGGATAGAACCCTGAATCAGCAGAACCAATACTGCAGGCACTAGCAGAAGACCTGATTCGGCACGCTAGAAAAAGACGTCAACTCCAACAGGCAGACAACACCGAGACAACAAGATAAGTGCACACAAATCTCTTGTATAACTTTTATATATCACGCCAGTAGAAATTCTCTGGCAAACACTTAAAGACACTTGCACAAGAATTATACACACTTTAATAACCCTCAAATAAAACTGTTAACCCATTTATAAACTTTATAATTTGCCTTGTCTCCTTCCTTTACGACTGAGATATTAATTCACCCCAGTATTTCTGTTACTTTGCCAGAGGAATTTCTTCAAATACTGCAAAAAAAGTATTACTGAGCGAATAATCCCTAAAAGGAAAGACGAGAACAGTCTAGACGAAAAAAAAAAAAAAAGACAAATTTTGAGGTTTACTAAAGAGCCCTTAAAATACTCTTGTTCGGAAAGCGAACCCAAAAACAAATTTTAATATTGTCTTAAACTTTGTTTAAAAAACAAATTTTTAATATTGTCTCAAACTTTGTTTAAAAAACAAATTTTTAATATTGTCTCAAGCTATTGTGTAAAAACAAAACCCTTTTGTGTCAGGAAAAACTAACAAAAAAAAAGATTTACCCAAAATTGTCTGCATTGAGAAACATAATTAAAACCTTGTCTGTTCGGAAAACAAATTAATACGTCTGCTAACAAAAAACGTTTTTGAAAAAAAAAAAAAAAAAAATTAATATTGTCTCAAACTTTGAAACTAACAACTCCCTCTTGTGCCTGAAAAATTTGAAAAGAAAAAAAAATTTTTCTTTGAATGTTATTCTAAAAAACAAAAAAAAAAAGCTATACCAAAAATAGTCTTGAATTTTTTATGTTAAAAAAAAAAATACACGAACTGTTGAATCAAATATTTTTCTGTCCGGAAAACAACAATTTTGATACGTCTGCTAGAAAAAAACCAAAAACGTTTGAAACCTAAAAAAAAAAAAAACCCCTTTGTGCCTGAAAAAGAGAAAGAAAAACGAAAGAAAAAAATTTTTTTTTTCAACAAGTAGGCAGAGAAAAAAAAAACAAAAAACAAATGTCCGACGTCCTTCTTCATTAAACAAATTTCGCGCCGTAAACAGCATAGACCAACCTCCTCAGCTGACGTCATCGACTGACAGAAGGGCTTCTCCCACTGCCACTGCGACGGCTACGGCTACTGCTACTACCAAGGAAAGGGACACTAACTAAAAGGGGACAAATATTATCGAAATAAAAGAAAAAAATAAATTAATTAAAAGAAAATTTAGAGATGGACTCTCTTCTAGACTCCACACAATCGTGGAGCAGAAAGTAAGATAGAAAAAAAAAGATAGATAGATAGATATGAATAAAGTAAGATAGATAAGATAGATAGATAGAATAGATAGAAAAAGTAAGATAGATAGATAGATAGATAGATAGATAGAAATAGATAGAACAGGCAATTATATATAAATTGATAGATAGATTGAAATAAAGTAAAATAGTGTGGTAGATAAGATATGTATTGATGAGATAATTAGTAGAAGAAGATATGAATAGATAGAGATATGAATAGTTATGGATAAGATAGCAGAAATGAACAGACTAAGATAGGAGAGGGAAACTAGTCCAAAACATGTAAACTCCGTTTAAAAATTAAACTTTTGTCGTTTGTATTCCTTTTTCTTTATATATAATACTATCAAGCAGTATGGCCATACAACCGGAGTAAGTATTTAAAGTTTTAATGTAAATTAAAATATATTGAATTAAAAAGATTTTACGAAATTTGACTAAGAAACGTACTAATAAGATTACAATTGATTTAATCATATTTTAATTGGTTCTATAATCAAATCATACATGGATTGATTTTTAATACATTGGAGAATAAAACAATATTAAAGTCAATAACACAAAAAGAATTATTTCCTTAACCCAGGTTCGTTAAAAACAGTTATGCAAATTAAACCACACCCTATATCATGTAAACCTTATTTCCCTAATGATAATATAAACATATTTGCAGGATTTTATAAAACAACTAATAACCTGACCTTCGGGTCAGGGTCCCCAGTGGGGATGCGAGTGAATATCTGATAACTTTAGGCTGTTTTAGGCAAATTAATAATATTTTCATAGAGACATTGTTAATAAAGATAAGATTTAGTCTATGTTATTGTGATTTGACTGTAAATTAAATATCATTGATAAACTTACGCATTCCCTGAGGGTATTGCGATGTAAGCAGTGGACGCAGTTTCAGTTACAGACGACACGATATATATTATATAATAATTGATTTATTTCACACTGTCCGGATCACTTACATTCATTTTTCATATATAGTATTATATTATATATATACTAATAAGTCTCGGGGTGGCTTATAGGTCGGTAATCAGCCAGACAGTGAGGGAGTCTAATCCCTTTTCACTAAACTAGATCCAAGGAGATTGTGCTTTTTAGCATCTGGGCGGAGCGCCACACTACCATCAGCTCCCCACTTTACGAGAGAGTACCAGCACTGGGTGGCGAGGGGACGGTATCGAACCAGGAACCTTGAGGTTCCCAAGCTGAACATCTACCGAGTGCGTTCTAAACCGGCCTTTATATATAATATATATATATATATATATATATATATATAATATAATATATATAGTAATATATATATATATATATATATATATAATATATTATATATATATATATTATATATAATATATATATAAATATATATATATCTATAAATATATATATTTATATAGTAAAGTATATAAAACTAATATATAATTAATAAAGGTCGTCGGGGTAGCCTAAGTCGGTATCAGCCATTCAGCGAGGGAGTCTATCGTTCCTTTTCACTAGCTGCTAGACACTATGAGATTGCTTCCTGCGTCGAGGTGGAGCGCCACACCTACCATCAGCTCCTTACTTTACGCACTATCCCTGTGCACTGCATACGCTGAGTCGGTGAGGGCCGTAATCGAACCTTGTGGTTCCTAGGCCTGGTGCTCTACCGACTGAGCTAAGCTGTGGCCCCTTTATAAATATAATATATATATATGATAAAATTTATTGTGTGTGTGGGTGTGTGTGTGTGTGTGTTAAATACTTTAACAATTAATACTTCTCATCGTTTCTATACATTGATATTTATATGGAATGATCGTCACACCTTTTCAAAAGATCTCCTCGTGGGCCAATTCATGTTTGGCTTTTCGATTTCACGTGTCCTATCATTCAATTATCGCTTTTTGCAATCAGTAATCACGTCATCAAGCTCTAACGCCACCAACTAAAACGGTAACGAAATTTTTCCAGACGACATTTTTTCTAATTCAATTCGCATCTAATCATCCAGTCATCTTATGTATTCACATTAAAATCTTGTTTTTCTCACTTCATTTTCAACAGTCCTGAAAGAAAGGCGTTTCCTCCATTGTAAAACCGAACCAATGCATTTTTCAAGAGAGTCGATACTCCCAAGTAGAATTTTAACCCATATTACCATCATAGTAACAATTATACTAATAATATCCTATGTGGTCGGTTGGTTTTTCGCTTGTTGTGTTAAATTGTTTCGTCGTGTGTGCCACAACAGCACAACACAACTACATCCACTAACGAACACAAATATATAAATCCAGCCAGGTATGATATGTATGATTAGGAATTAGAAATATTTATTAAGACGATGATATTATTATTACTTCACGAGTCATACAAATATGTTGTGGGAGTTGCTGGAGGATTAAAGGGTATTACTCATTTGTATGGATATACCTCTCTTCGTCTTCAGGAACTCAGGTAGAAAATACCTCGCAGTGAATGAAAAGTTCTAAATAACAAGGTTATATTGGTTGCTTAGATGGAGGGCTACTAAAAATTAGTGAAGAGAAATTAAATGATTATTGTCGATCTTCGAATGCAATTAAATTAGAAAATATGAGTGTATCTGTAATGGTGTGATTAATTCAGTATGTTGTTTTGTTTTTTGTCGTTTAGGGGGGTGAGTTGAGGTGGCGGTTTTCATTTATTTGTGCTTTATTCTGATCGTGTATCTTATAGTCGTATTCACTTCCTGCTGACTTGCTCTCTCACCATAACAACACACACGACAGAATGACAGTAACCATCAACGAGCACACAGCGAGCACAAAACACCAAACAAACGACCCACAACCACACGACGAGGATAACCTAACAGTCAAGGGTAAATCTATTAGATAAAATATGCATATCAGTCACACCGATACATACAAATTACTTTTACCGCTACTATTGTTCACCCCTATAACAACACACACACATATGACACATATGCATACAGAACAAATCGATACAGAATGATCAGCACTTACATTGTAAAGTATTTAACACACAACACAATACAACAATACACACACACCACAACACACAAAAAACATTATTCTCATTGTTTTATTATAAATTTCTATCATACTTCCTTCTCTTTTTCCTAACCTACAACATACACAATACACATACACACTATATACAGAAAACGATCACAGGACGCACAGCTTATCAAACAGCATCAGATCCGGAGCATAGAAGCGAACAACTCACAGCACACATAATAGGAAGCCACAGGTTACACAGATAACACCAAGCGCGCGCGTGTCTATTTGCATCACTTCTCGCGCGCGCAGCTTACACAGCCGATTATAGCACTAAGCATCACCGAACACGAGAGCATAATTCTTGATCAACGCGAGCTAAAATACGAGTCAGCACGATACAAGCGTGTGTCAAGATATACGAGAATGTGAGCGTGCGTCATTCTACCCAGACTAGAACGATCAGAGAGAACGAATCGAACGTCTATAATTTATTTCAGATTTACAAGGTGTGTCAAAACAGTACGTAAAGAATAATACGAGCGATGAGTTAGTATGATCCACTCATCTGATACTACGAACACACTTCACTAAACCGCGAGCGAGTACATTCACAAAAAAGCGACGAACCCACATATACAATAGGAACACAACACAGAACACTTATCTCTTTCTTTATTCATTTACATTTTGTATCATCTTTCCTTCTTTTCCTAATTCACATTACACATAAAACAGGACACGTTACACAACATTATCACACACTACATTCTACCACACAAATAAAACACAACTCACATACACTTATCTCTAATGTTAATATTATGTTTATTTTATTCTTCATTCTTTTCGCCTAACACAACACACAACTTATACATATTCACGACTCTGCAATCAGATACACGATACAAAACATACATAACACGCACCTTATACACACAGACAAACACACATAAATAATTAAATAACATTAAATACAGACCTATACGACACAACCCTAACTTATACATATAATGCACCACACTATAAATCACCATATACACATCAAACCCATTACACACAGGACAATTCTTTATCAACAGACACAAAGACAACTATACGCACATACAACTACAAAACCCAATTACAAACACACACACACATATACAGCACAAATACTTTTATCTCTGTTATTTTTTGTCCTCTCTTCTTCATTTCTTTTCGCCTTAACATATTAACATCAAGATCACACACACATCATTCATTAAACATCACGTTGACATACACCTATAAATCACAAGGGAACAAATAATCACAGACACACACACACATAAATCACACATTACACACAAACCCAATTGGACAATTTCACACTGGACAACATACACACATAAATCTCTTTCCTCGTGTTTTATTTATTTGTAAGTCAATTCTTAATTTTCCCAGGCTATGCACATCAGTCCACATTCACACATACACGACGACGAGCGGACGAGCACACACACACATGCACAGCACTTGCACATACACACTCATATACACACACCAACGCTTTTCTTTCTGTCTTGGACAAAAGAATTCCTGGGAATTCGGGTGGAATTGCAGAATTCTTTCCTATTATTTCGCGTCTGCGATTCTTGGCCGCGAGCGGGGAGAGCAAGGGAGAGCAAGTCGTGTCCCGCTTGGCGCAGGCCGAAGCGCGAAACACGTGGAAGATTCAGTGAATACAAAACAGAAAGAAAAAAAGAAACTGAATGCAAAAAGGAAAAAGTGCATTTCCAAAACAAACAATTCGCATTCTCATCCATTCTCATGCCAATTCTAAAAGAATAAATTAAAAAAAATGAAAATCACACACACGCACCACGCACACACAACACACACACTACACACACACACACACACACACACACATACATATATATATATATTATATATATATAATATATATATATATATATATACAACCTTCATCAGATATGCAATTTCCTCGCAAATACCTATTAACTATTAAAAATATCTATTTTACTGAGGCCGTCAAAAAATGGTGGTATATTGAATTGATGGTGTTCTCAAACAAATAATATATTTACCAAAATAACACACTATATATATATATATATATATATATATATATATATATATATATAATATATATATATATATATATAAAAGCTTATTTATGAGCGTTTTATATTAATTTGTTTGGACCACGGTAGGTATAGTTTTCATAATAAGAACGGTTGCTCCAAGTCTTTTTAGTCAGATTCTTGCCCTGATGTGCTACTAAGCGAAACTATTAGTAGGTATATCTGACTCATTAGGTTAACTTTAGTATTTGCTCTCACTTAGGTATTGAGCACTTTTTATATTTTAGCTTTAGACAATCCTAGCAGTTTATATATATATATATATATATATATATAATTGATTTTTTTTTCCATTTCCTTTTGAATAATTAATTTTAAATGGCACTTTCTCATGTTGTATGAGAAATAAACGGGACTTTATACACTAGGAGCCTGATAAGAAACTCAGACACTCCTATGTCGCTGGTTATGGACCTGACTGACTATCTGGGATTGTTCACAAGAACAAAGCAGCTCACTACTGAATTCAATAAGACTGCAGAACAACGACGTCTTCGTCGTCATGCTCCACAGAATGCAAAAAGGAAATGTCCCTTCCAATGTGTGTGACCACATCTGCAAGTTCAGAATTGGACTAATTAGTTACCAAAAAGTCCATCGACCATAACAAGACCCTCGATCAACACTATGCTAGTTATCAGCCATCAGCAAAACTCTAGTCATTAATCATCGACATCAAAATTAAAATTAATAGATTCCTCCATACAAAATGGCAACAACGCTGGAATAACAATATCCACAATAAACACTTCCTAATTCAAACCCATTTTGGGAGATTGGAGACCAGCTTTAAGAAAATCTAGAAAGGAACAAGTCATTGTGTTCCGATTACGCATTGGTCACACAAGATTTACGCACTCCTTTATACTCAAACAAGAACAACAACCACAATGTGAAATATGTCAAACACCTTGCACTATTAAACACTTAATCATAGAATGTGGGATTTTTTGCTCACATCAGAAACCGTTTTTAATATAAATGATATGAAAGATCTATTTGAAAAAGTCAACATAGAAAATATTCTGTCCTTTTATAAGGGAAATAAAATTATACTATATGGCCACCTGCCCCCCATCTCAGAAACCACCCGAGTGAGATGGACAGGGCATGCTGGACACTGCTGGTCGAAGATCATAAGCGACATTCTCCTGTGGAAGCCAACACATGGACATGCTAATGTGGGCCGCCCAGCAAGGACCTACATTGACCAACTATATGAGGATGCTGGCTGCACAGAGGACCTCCCTGGACAATGAATGATAGGGAAGGTTGGTGAGAGATTGTCATGGATATCCGAGCTAATTGCGCGACATGGTGTTGATGATAGAATATAAACATGAGCCTGATCAATACCATACAAAACTAACCTTAACACAATCCCCAATGATGCTAAAACCGTTTACTACAAAAGTGTAAATATAGATACATATATTACTTCCTAACCTCTTGGTATGAAATAACCCCAGACGGGCTGAAATGCCGTTAAAATCCACCAACCAATCAATCAACCAACCATATATCAAGTCACTAGTTAAGACATGAAGTGAGGTTACGGTCGTCTTAGCTAAGCTAAGCTGGGATCATTGTTAATTGTGGCCTGGATCTCACTAACAAATTTGGAAGTTCATTTCTGTTGTAGAGTAGGTAACACCCCTTTAGCACTCTACCAGATGGACTAGCTCATAGCCATAAAATAGCCTACGATTAAAGCAGATTTACTAGCTGAATAATATTTAGACTGACTTTGCTGCGTTGGTTATAAAGAACTGACCCACCTCTATTAGTGTAAATTTGTCTTGTTAACTGTTTGTATTATTTATTCTGTGTTTGTCTGTATCCGTTTAGCACCGGATTTGGTGCTTAATAAAGCGTTAAGCACACCTTTCATCTGTGTATCTTTCCACCTCGCGATACAACAATTTTTATCAGAATGATCAGAGTGCAACTTCTTAGATGCCGTACCTTCGTAACCAACATTATACTCATCCAATTCTTTTCGAATCATCAGCATTGTCCTCATGTTCAGTTTGAACTTCAAACGTTTTACAGCGCTGTCTTTTTCTTGTCTTTCACTGCCTGTGATACAAAATTGTCCCTTTCTCATCTTATATAAGAAATAACGAATGTCTTCATGCACTAACTGCCTGATAAGAGACTCAAACACTCCCATATCCTTGTCTATGAACCTGATTGCCTTGCTGGGGTTGTTGTCGATCATAGCCTGGATCTGACCAACAAAATCAGTTCTTTTCTTATCAGAAAGATCAGAGTAAGGCTTCTGAGCTGCCGTACATTCGTAATCATCATTGGACTCATCCAGCTCTTTTCAAATCCTCCGCAATGTACTTACATTAACACCCAAAGACTCTGAAATCTTCGTATTGGAGCTTCTGGCGTTAATGCTAAGTTAACAATAAAGATGATTTGATCCCTCATTGGGGAACGAGACAATCCTGGCCAGTTTACAAAAAAATTTCCTCGTTCCCCAATGATACCAGCATCGGAAAATGAAGGCTAAAAATCTTCGGCTTCGAGTTAACCTATCTCACTTTTTAACCTGGTCTAATGTAAACTCAGTTCACTATCTGAGTCAAAAAAAGTTGTGATATGTTAGATCCCAAGTAATGATGGAATAACGGGAAATGACAAAGTCCGATTTCAGCTTCAAATATATCATTAATAACCAGAATTGATAAAAACTTCAAGATCCTATATACAGATCTAAAGAACCAATAAAAAGATTTATCAAGCAAAAATGGCAGCAACTTTTAGAATAGTTAGACAACCAAACTAATTATTATCAATTAAGTTAACAGGTGAAGGAAATGGAAGCCAGGAAATAGAAAATCCCGAGAGGAAAGAAGTAAAACTGGCCTCGCGCTGCCAATTGCCATACGAGACTTACACCTCTCAAACCCCTTGTTAGGTTAACTCACAAGTCTTTTTCCCCAAGCAATTATATGTTCAAAGTCACTAATGATAACAACATTTTTAAAACAATTATAGCTCCAATCTAAACTATTCTTATATTAATAATTCAGATCTAAAGTACAATAAAAAGATTTATTAAGCAAAAAATAAACAAACAATTCTGGAAGGTAGTAATAGTACATCCGAAAAATTATCATCACGCTAAAATTAGAGAAATGGAAGCCAAGATATAGAAAATCCCGAGAGGGAAAAGTAATACTGACCGGTTGCGCATTGGCCATAACTAAGATTTTACGCACTCTTCGTTGAAAGCATAACCAAATCAAGCCGGAGGATAACTACGGTGCAGGACATGCCAAACACCCTGCACTGTCAAACATTTCCATGGAGAGTGGAGTTTTTCGCTCCAATCAGAAATAAATATTTCAACGCAAATAAATAAAGGGATGTTGGAGAATACTAACATGGATGATATTTTATCCTTCTTGAGAGAAATAAAAAAATACCGAAAATTATGAATCAGATATGAAAATACATCTACGAAATAAATCTACAAAAATTAGATCAGTAAGAAAACTTGAGTACTACTTTTATCTCACACTCTAACAGTTTTTTGGCATTAAATAACCCAAGGGTTGTTATGCCATTAAACAACCGAAACCAATCAAATCAAACCAAACGAAGTTAATAAAGATGATTTATACCAATTTGAAGATAGTTTGAACTTGAAACATAGAAATTTTGTATCAAAATTACTTGTTTCGGCATTAAATAGCCGAAAAGGGTGATATGCCGTAAAACAAAACAAACCAAACCAAACGTTAAAAAAGGATTCATTCGGCAAAATATATATCTAAGATGTGATTGGCTGCATCATCAGTGATGTTTGTTTAGTTCATTGGGGTTTCGGGTTTGTTCCAACATCATAAAATGACCCGGTCGGATTAATCTCATCTCAGCCAATATCCAACATTTTTTCAATTATTAGATTGATTGAATTGATCTTAGCGGTATTAAGTAATAAAAGTAAAGCAGTTCAACTGCTTATGTCATCAAAGGACCCTCTGGAATTGCGTAAGTTTATCAATTAGTATTTAATTTATTGTCAAAATGATCAAATACATACAATCGGGTGGCATAATGTCGGTATCAGCCAGACGCGAGGAGTCTATCCCTTTTCACTAGCGCTAGACCAAGGAGATTATTTTAACATCTGAGATGGAGCGCACACTTATCATCAGCTCCTCCACTTTACCGCACAGAGCCCTGTGCCCTCATACACTGGTGGGCGAGGGTCGGTATCGACCTGGAACCTCGTGGTCCTAGCCCGACCACTCTACCGACCTGAGATAGATAAAAAGTATTTTTAACGTTACTTTTATTTTTTTATTTGTACTTTTTTATAATAAGGTTTATTTAAGTGTAGTAAAAAGCAGCTGAAATTAAGATGAAAAGGAATATTCATCTTTTTTTAAGTTGCGGTTGGAATCACTCATCGGTGATGTTCTTTGTTCATTGGGGGTTTCAGGTCTTTTCAAACATTAATACCACCCCCTCGCTAAAGTGACCCGGCCGGAATTGATCACGTCTCAGCCTTGCAATCCAACCTAGCTGTTTGTCCACACTTCCTGTGTCGCTCTCATCTAACAAATGGCTTGGGTTTTGTTCTTTATACATGTGGTCAGAATTATGGATTGACGCAATGAGTAATTACTTCCGGTCTTCAAACGTTTGGCAAACTTTCCTTAAAATTACTAAAAAAGTTACATCAATTAATAATGGAATTCGC